>JABSTQ010010688.1:0-334195 GCA_013358835.2 Ixodes persulcatus
TTAGCTGTAGTTTGAGACGTTCTCTGTGTCTGTTCCTTCTACTAAAAGTTCTTCCGATTTCATCCACCGCAGTCTCAGGTGTAATAAAACATGATTAGCTAAATATAAAGCAATATAACACCATCTTTTTTCTTTTTTTTTGCAGCGAGGCGGTTTATGGTTAGGGTACAGTGTAGTTAGGGTTTCGTCGATTCTTTGTGTGTGTGACCGAAAACCCAGAGCCGTGTATAGAGAGAGTTTGGTCAACGGAAGAAGGGGGCAGAGCCAGGTGTCACGATTCTAATACCCCATTGACACGGTCATCATAAAGGTACCTTTAACATAGGCCCCTTTTCTATCGGCGAATCAGCCCGTGCTCTTGAGTCGCGAGCACACGCCACGCGCGGAAGATCGTTAATTGATTGGCCGCAAAGAATAAAGGTCCCTAGCTAAAGGTACCTTTACGGTTGTGTGAGTGGGGTATAAGAAATGACATAAAATGAAGTTGAAGGGGCAAGAAGGAAGAAGATGATGCCACGTGAGATATCGATGTTAGAAGAGGAAGAAAATGAAAAAGGAGGGCAACGCAGGAATAATTGAAGACTAACGCCGGGGAGGAAGTGGCGGATGAGGTCCATGGCTACGCTCCAGGACGCGCCCGACCCTTGCTGTGCACAAGCTGTCGCGGCGAGAGTTCCACACACTCCTTCAGACGCCTAGGAGACAAGGGCCATCGCTGCCTTTGGCAAGTCCCTTTGGTTCGTCGACGCAACGCACTCAAACTGTAAGACCTGCTCCGAACAGCTTCGTTTCTTGGAACTGTAGGTGTGCTTTAGCGTGTGTGTATTATTTCCCCTTTTACTGTGTACACACTCCTTTGCTTTCCGTTATATCTTCGTCTTCCTTTTGTAAATATAGGGGTTGTAAATTATTCGTTTTTGGTCTCGCCTCTATCGCATTCGCAACGTCTCTGGCAGAACCGTGACAATGGCGAGCCTGCCAGGATACTTCTAACGTTTTGATATTATAAAGTACAAGATGCGGGAATGTTGGTGGAGATATGCCGATACACAGAAGTAATTTAGAGCGAGTCATTACTACATAAATCTTGTTCCGGTAGTTAGTATACAGTCTCATTGTTTCTTTGCCATGGAAGTTCTTTCAAAATAACGCTCGTAGTGCAAGGTGATAAGATGGATCCGTGTAAGGTGCAAGAGATTGGAAATGCTGTAGGACGAGAAGGGATCGCACTGAAATAATGGTTGAACGGTTTACTCGAGGCAGAAAAGACTGACCTGAGAGAAGAGCAAAAGTGGAAAGAGTTGGTATAAAAAGAAGGCGAGCGGGGACGTTTTGCGTCGGGAAAGGAACAAGTAGAGAGAAGAAAGCACCACGGAAATGGCGCGCATAAAGACGGAATGCAACCACCTGGAGGAAATGATAGCGCCGCTCGAAGCTACAGAGGAGGAACAACATGGTACAGAGATGTGGAAGGATGAGGTCTCACTGCAGAGAGAAGGTCCACAAAGAAGGAAATCACCGGAGCTTACGGGAAATTCTGACGGGGCTTGTTCCCCTTGTCACAAAAAAACGACAAGATGAAAAGTAAGGGAAGGTCCTCCGGAGACTCGAAGCCTCATATAAGAGCTGGTGCGGAAGCTAAAGCTTCAGTCCTTGCAAGCGGAGAAGATGCTGAGGTGATGATGCGGACCATGGTCGTACTGAAGAAGGCCCAACAAAGCACAAACAGTGCTAAAGTACGGAGGGCTACTACTTCTGGTGAGAGTGTAAAGAGCAGAAAACATCTGGCATGTGTGGTTCACCGGAGTACTCAGTGGAGACGCCGGTTGAACGCTCAAAAGAAGCTGCTAGGGCAGTGCAACGGTAAGCTCAGAAGGCTATAAATTGGTGCGTAAGTGAAGGGTCACAGTGTCCGCCACGGAATAATATGTCAAACAAGAAGCTAAGCGCGCGCTTTGCTGACGTTGGAATTGCGATCTACCCTATCGCCATTGATCGCGCTAAGTCAAGCTGTTACCCTGAGGGGCTATCGAGCGTTTTGGTGAACTGGGCGGCCAAAAAGGCCAAGACTGGGAGGATAACTGAGCACTATGATTTGGTTGCGTTCCTGGCCAAAACGATTAGACAGTTCTTTTTAATCTTTTTTTGCAAACGTCAACGCTGCTATTTCTAAGCATATCTGTTTTGTATCTCTAGATACTGTTTGGCAATTTTGTATTGCCTTCGTCACGAGGAGGGTTGTCTTTGTATTCGTAGCTTGTACTACAAAAGCGCAGTATGAAAGGAGGTTGAACATTGGAAGGTAATTGATCTGTGGTATTTTCGGCGCGTGGTAGTCTTTTCTGAAAGGTGCTCATTCGTTTTGTGATTTTTGTACTGTGCGAAATTATTCAGTTTTGAGATGATTGCAGCACTCAGCGATTGTGCTTTGAAGTTTAGAGAAAATTTGTGTATTCAGTTATGCTTGTTATTTAAGTGCTCAAAATCTGGGGGAGTGCATGTGCCAGAAAGATAAGATAAGAAGTGTACTGAAAGAAAGAAAAGTAAGCTAAACGTATACACTCTAAGAAAAAAGGGTGTATATGGGTACTCCCCTCAGAGGAATTAGGCCGTGTCCCATATGTGACTCCCCTGGGGTGTATGTGGCATCCCCTCAAGTTGGGGATTCCAAGTACTCGCCATATATACGGGATCACTTAGCACCCCCCTTAAAGTCCACGGGCTTCAACCGACACCCATTACTTCGGGTGCTGTGTGGCTCCCTTTGTTACATTCTGGTACTTATGGTCCACCCCCCTAATTAGAAGAATTGTTTGGAACCACTTACAACTCTCAGGGAGTCAACGGATCCCTTCTAAATAGGGTGCTTTTTGACGCCATTTGTTACACCTAGGTACTCATGTGACACCCGCAAATTAATGCATTATTTAGCTCCGCTTATAACTCTCAGGGAATCACCTGATCTCCACAAAATTTGGTGCTTCTTGGTGCCCTTTTTTACACATAGGGACTCGCGTGATCCCCATAATTGCGAGCGAGGGTTCCCGCCACTCTCCACTTTTGGGGTCGATTTTGTACACCATGGGACTCGCGTAGCTCCATATGGTGAGGGCACTTTTTCAGACCCCGAGACTCAGCTAACTGGCTTGTTCAGGTGTGCTGGAGCGGCGATTCCTCAGGCCAGCTCTTATACGAGAGAGTTCTGAATTGTTTGCGTGTCAAATTCCTTAAGGAGGCACATCGAAGAGGTTTCAGAGAGAAGAGAATAGTACTCACTGGCAATTTGCTGGCATCAAACTTTAACTGAGAACTTCTAGAGACAAATAATCCAGACATTTAAAAAAAGTCATGCCAGTCATGTCAGCCAACAGTAATGACAACCACGTTTTTATTGTAAAATCGAAAACTTGAAAAAAAGTCAAAAACGTAAAGAAATAGTAAGTAATAAAAGCTGGGAGCCTGCCAAGAAGCTTCAGGGCAACCATTTCCAGTGGTGTTTCTTTCAGCCCAATCGTGCGCTCAAAGAGAGCCAAGGTGGACTTCATCCCCGTTGCACATTGAATGTCAAAACTCCAATACATCGCGATCATGAGGCTGACGCCATGGATGACGTCGCCAGCATCCACCGACAGGTCCTTCACCTGGACTTGAACAGCTGCAGATGAGAAGGCGTCCTCTCTAGAGAATAGGACCGTCGGATGAGGGTATGTTTCTCCTGGAAGCTGCAATATAATAAAGTATCATAATTAAAAAAAGTACGCAAATATGGGTTATGATTATAAGTTTTATTATTTTTCATGTTTAGTTATAATAATCAGAGTTTGTCTGCTTCCGTATGCTGTGTGAGTGCATAATTTGTCTTTTATTGTCACGTAAATGATTTCGATGCTTGCTGCCATTAACTTTGTATAGACACTTGAGGGCTTTCACGAAATGGTCGCATATCATAAGATGGAGTGAACAGGTTGTACGAAGCGGGCAAATGTTTAGGTGATGTATAGAATTCGAATATGAATTTATTTAAATTTGACCCAATCACTGCAACGCCAAGTGTCAAATGCCGCACAACAAATGTTGTGCGGCATTTTGGTATAGGCACAGGAAAAGGAACTATTTTACTGCGCGCGCGTTTTCAATTTAAACACTGTTATGGGCTGCGTCATTCGCTTAAAGCGCTCTGTAGATCAAAGTGATTAACCCTTCGCGTATTCTGTGAGGAGGTAGACACGACTTTCGCTGTATTTTCGTGATGGGCACGTTTGCTTTATCGGTTGCTTTAGCTACTTTCTAAGATCGTGCTAAAGAAAAAAATAATAATGTTATAAGCACATAAAAATGCAACGAGTCAAATTATTTCGTTACAATCTCTGTTAATTGGATTTTAAATTTTATTTGTCATTTAATTACCGGTAAATATTTAAAAGGTTACTGAGGTTTTCGAGTGCATTCTGTGTCATTCTGTAAGGAAGTGTTGAGAGGACAGGTAGCTTAGCATAGAAGTGTGTGCCACTCGACACAAAGCCGCCGCGTCACAGCGAGCACTGGAGCGAACGTTCGTGCTGCAGAACCGAGGCATCTCAAGCTCAATCTCCACTCCTGCCCATTTTGATCTGGTCGTGCATTGTGCCGACGTGTGCTTGTGTAATCACTACTGTGTGATGCAGGTTAAAGAATCCCAGGCTGAGGGTCGTACTGCACTTACTAAATTTCTGACTGACTTCCCCTTGTCTAACAAACACACAATTAAGCAACTCATGAGTTCCTGAAGTGTGAAGATAATAAAATAATGATACCCTCTCTATGCATCACTGCGGCCCCTCTCCGAGGTCACGTGACACTCACACGGCCTTGGATTGGCTCGGATGGCTCGTAAGATCCGCTGCGACCGGACATTAGATGAAACGGAGGATAGTAAGACTATTACGAAACACCTTACAAGCATGTCGGATAGTGTTGCTTACGGTCTTTCTCCTCTGCGGTCTGCAGCAGCGCAAGTTTGAGGAACCACGAGGCGTCCTTCGTGAGCCCATCTTCTCCATGTGCAGCTTGAGGATCAGCTCAGACTTTCGCTCGAAAAGTACAGTGAGGCTTTCATACGGGTATCTTTTCACTGCGCCGCTCGAATTCGCTGACAGTTCGTGGAAACAAAAATGATTGTCTGAAATAGTATCGTTCATAGAAATAATAAGTATAACTTTAAAGAAGCGTAAAAAGTTGAATATAGTATACCGTTAAGCATAGCAACAAACACGCACCCTAGTAAATTAAACAACAACCTCTTCGCATTCCCTCAAAACCGGGAAGCGATCAGCAATGACAGACACTTCTTTGCCGCAATGCAAGTGGAGGTTAAACGTGTCCCAGTAACGTTTAGCGCCTGGTGAGTGTCCGTTTAGCGCATACTCAAAGGAGTTCGCTATTGCCAGAGAATATGAACGAACCTCTTTGCCTCCGCGGCTGGAGTAATAATTTGGGAGTGTGAATGCCTTTTGGCTGATCTCAACTACACATCAAGGTTGATTTAAAATCCTGAATTGTATATTCCGCCACTTATAACAATAATCAGCGAAAGCAAAATATATCATTTTGACTTTTCTAAACTATTATTTATGGTAATAAACGAAACCAATTAATCAATTAATTAATCTAATAAAGGGTGATGATTAATCGTGCTGATATTTTTTTACCGACGTCCAGCCCTACTAGTAACCAAGCGATTGAGATGCCATTGAAAGACCAAGACATGAAGGGTTTACTGAATTTCCCCTGAGAGGTCCCTCATTTTGTAGTCTTTTTTTTTAAGCAAGAATTTTCTAGACAAGCCAATAGCTATGTTAACATTTTGGTATTTAACATTTTTCAACTGAAATAAATATTTCATGGACATTCCTGCTTGCAACATGAGCTCCCAATTTCGGAAAGCCGTTTACTTTGCGATTTTTGTTTCCAAAGACGAGTTATTCGACGATAACGCCAGTCGACTGCGGACTATTCCGATGGCCTTAAATATAAATTGACGCAGCCAGTACGCTCTAAGCAATTTTCATTAAGAGAAATATGAAGCGCCATATCTTACCTGAATCATTAGTCTTTCGTTGACGAGCTCCTAGAAGGCCGATTCCAAAAACGCTTGGCGTACTTCTATCCCTGTTCGACTGTTACCAACAACGATCTTTTATGTGGATGTCTTGTAAGTCACCACACAAGTGACACTGGCGAACACTATTAGGGAGGGGAGGAGGAAACATCCTTTCTCTCTCCACCATTCGGCCTGCTTCATCCTTTCCAGCCTTACCAGTGCACCCCCCCCCCCCCCCCCGGCCCTGAACACTTAACCTCTAGTTTCTTTTTTTTTTTTTTTAACAAGTTGTTTGTTTTTATTTTTTTACAACAGCCGTAGCCGTATCACGTCGCCGGTGACGTCACCGGCGACGTGATACGCCATGCGGGTATGGGACGGTGCAGCTTGGTGAGAACTAGGGTGCCTACATGTTTCCGCCGCTCCGCCGGAGCGGAAACATGTAGGCACCCTAGTGTGAACCAAGCTTTAGAGGAGAGCCAATGCCCATCCAAGGGCAAAAGGGAACAACAAGCCTGTCGAGTTCGTCCTTCTCCTAGCTTACCGAAATCGGGTTGAAGGACGTAAGGGATTATAGAGGAGCGACCGGGCGCTCGCGCACCTGCCTCCATTGTGTGCATACGCTGTGAACACTTCAGCGAAAACATTTTAGAACCTGGGAAAAAATCAGCTTGACGTTAGTTTTCATAGTAGGGAGTTTTAGTAGACCGTGTTTCTCCCTCCGCTGGCCCTCCGCTACGAAGAAACCGCCACTGCACCTGCGCGCCGATGGCCTTGGCTGTAGAGTTCCGGTTAGCCGAGGGGCTTAGCGGAGGGGAAAACACGGTCTAATAAAACTCCCTAATTACTTCGTCTCCTTTAGGCCGCGCTCTGTATTCTCCATCGTGATTTTATGGGATAGCAGAACAATTAATAAAACATTGCCCAGACTTGTTCTGACTTCCTGTATATTAAACCATGTCTGGTGTAAAAAAAAACAACTCCTGCTTTGAAAAAAAGTCTATAAAAGTTTTTTTGAATTTTTCTGAGCTTCTTTCTTCATGCCATAATATAACCTATATAAGTGGAAAAAAAAGGTACGCCTTTTTGTAGAACTACTGAGTTAGATCCCGGCCAGTGTCCGTTTGGATTCGGATTATCATCGTAAAGGAGTGCGATAAAGGGACCATAAAACTGTTTTCTTATTATCGTCAGATACTTGCACTTCATAACCTATAAAACGCGCATTAGCGTTTTTTTTTTGCCACACACGAGTAGTCGCAGAAGATGTTAAATAATAGCAAGTTGCTTTTTATTTTTAAATAGAAAAAAGCGGCCACGAGTTTGAGACTACATTTTGTGTTGTCTGTGTTTCTAGATTCTCCGTTCCATGGCTTACAAGTACAGTATGTTTTCTAACCAGCTCGCCTGCCCTATGTATTTCTTACAGATGATGTACCACCAATTATTATCACAGCCATGTGCCGTAGTTGTCGATGAACGGTGCACGCGCCGCACTCCGTACATTGATAGAGTTTACCTTTTCCCGTCACTGCAGTGATTGAATACGAGCCTAAATCTGAATGTCCCGCAAGGCATCGACTGTGGCCAAGCCCAAATACAGTGGTAATGCAGTGCTCGAGTTCAACACATGAACCACATTTAAATGTCACCGAAGTTCAGAGTATATACCCGTGGTATACAACCATCGTGGTTTCCCGAAACTGTGTCAGCAAGCTTTGCGTAGGAGCTACTTAAAAAAAGAGTTCGCGTGTAATATCAAAACTATACCGCAAAAAAAAAAAAAACTTATAGTTTAGAGGCCATGCATGTAAGAATACAATTTCCATACTTCTGTCAGCATGCCTCTTTAAAGTGGTTAATCATAAAATTCAGTATCGTTTCATTGCCCTTTTTATTATATTGCAAGATGCAGGTTAATATCCCATGTTAGCTGCCGCACTGCACTGGCAAGATTGTCCATCTACATACAGTGGGAACAGTTTCAATCCAGAACAACTTTTCAATGCCTAGACCTCCACAAAGAAGATATGCCCCTTAGGCTTTGTGACATGTCAAATAGAGCGCCTTCCCGCGAACACCCGAAAACATAAACTGCATTTTTAAATTTAATTACGGTATTGTTTTTGTTTTGTTTTTGAAGCATGTGTTTCGATGAACGTGTGGAACTCCTAGATTGCTGTGAAACAAGCATCGATAGTGCAACCGGTCATCGCACTAAAGTGAAATGTTCTAAAAATAATGGAGTAAAGCACACCGAAAACTACGTCATTCAAATTGCCCCCTCTCTTTTGACAGCTTATACGACCAGAAATACTAGCCGAAGGCTAAAGTAGTAGAGGCAGTGTATGAAACCCGCATGTCGCAAAAAAATTAGGATGATGTTATTCGTATTCTAACAAAGTTGTTTATGGGGTCCTTTGAGTGACATAAAAAGTATGGGGAGGCCCAGTGCCTCAAATGAAATAACAATCAATATATTGCCCGCAAGCAGTGCCCATAATGAACGGAGTGACGTTGATCGGCCGCTACAGGCTGCATCTCCCGAAAGCAGTTGTCAAAACTGTGAGCTTGACCGACTTCGGCCTCTATGCTGAGCAGATGCTGAACAGATGCACGGTGCATGCTGCATTGTTCACGCAGGCTGGAGAGCCCCTCGCGCGTTCCCCCCAGGCGACAGGAGAATACGAGTCTCAGTCGAACGCCCACTCGGCGTTCGGGTATGTCAGCCGAGAACTGCGTCATTTTTGTTGTCCCCATCTGTGTAGTTCTAAAGTAAGCCACTTGGGAAAAGACCCGCATTTTGATTTGTCCACACTGTCATTATGTCGTGGTTGTAAACACGCATGATCTCGAAATATCTATCTGAGTCAAGAGGTGTCCTCACTAAACAGAAGTCTTCAACTTTCGTCGGAAATATATTTCGCGCTCCGCATGTGCGTATGCAAAGCGGAGCGACGTCCAGGGAGCACATTTGCATGCGCTTCCATGAGGCTTGAAGTCTTTTACGGCAAAAGTCAGAATAAACTACTCTGTGTCGACATTTGTTTACGCTAGGCACCAAATCCCAGTGAATACAATAAGTAAAACAGTTATAATTTATGCCATCGCTTTAGAGTTTGAGCAATTCAGACAAATGTTATTTGTGCACTAATCCACCATTCTATAAATAACTGGTGCAACCTGACCGAAAACGAGGTTCGGGGATTTCGAGGACCAAACAATACTCTCATTAGGAAGGAGAAGGAAGAAGCGTCTTAGAACGACCTCGGGGGCCAAAGATGGCCAAATATAAGCACAAAGGGATGTTGGGGGTCACTGCAGCTCAATGGAGCCAATCGGATCTAGCTTCCATAATCGAGGGAGTGCCCGCACTCGCTTGAACACGTACTTACATATTTATCTCTTGAACCGGCAACTTCGTAAAATGGTCCACTGTGCAATTCGTTCACAACTGTTGAAGCCTATGCAATTTTTAATAATTAAACGTAATCATATTTCTTATATCGGTTGCAACACCACAGCAAAGAGGTTGCGCGTTGTCGAGACCAAACTTAGGGATGGGTACATAGTTAATGTGACTTAGGGATTATCCATGAGCAGCGTGCTCCCCGACTCGATGAGGAAGGGCGTTCTGTTAACGTTATAATATTGAACGGGACGCAAAAAAGACTATGGGCGGACGTGGACGCCAGAAAAGCGGGGAAAAGTGAACTTGCGGGGCTTGAGCCCTTTGTTCCTCTTGGAGAATGTCCGCCTGCAGGCCACCTTCTATCGTCGAGGAGCGCCCTGCCTGTGCAGCATGCCGCGCCCCGATAACTTGCATCGTTAAAGCCTAAACCTAGTACAACACGTTGTAAGCCTATCTCCTAGCCGTGACATATCGAAAACGTAGAGAGACAAGCCCTAACAGACCCTGGAATTGTGAAGCAAAAAATAAAAACCCAACCCTGCAGGAAAAAAAAAAAACATTAAAAATGTTTTGCATTTAGGACACTTTTTATTCTTAAAAAGGGCCCCAACCACAAATTTAGCGTTGCTCGCGAACACATTTAGCTATTTCCGAGTTCGTTGTGTTGGCCTTGACATTCCTTTATGCTCATTTAATCTGTCACTAATGCATCTTTATATATGTTTAACCATCATACGTACACCCACAAGCTAGAGGTATTTCATACCCAAGTTCCTGCAACAAACCTGATTTTTCGAGATGAGCCTTTTTGCACTCCTTCCTACCCGCTTGGACTAGCGTCATCTTGTTCTACTTGAAAACCGAAATAGACACAGGTATCTACACCAAAGTTCTTCGCGCAGGCACAGGCGCACAGGCTTAACCTGTGCGTCTGGGCTCCGTAAAAAGTCTTTGTAAGGTCGAGTCCCCTTTCATCTTCCCTTTTGTGTCTGAACGTGTGTGTGTTCGCATTCCCTCACCACAGCATCAGAGGGTATGGTTTTGTGCGCCTTGGGCAGATGGCCTCATGAAAACTCACCCAGATGTACCCAAATATCCGTCACACCGGCCGCCGCTCGTGTTTGACGGGCACGATATATTAACGTTTTTCGCTTTGCTTTTTACGTAGCGGAATTGCGAAATTTATAAAAAGAAAAACTTGATTTCTCTCTTTTTTCCTAAGATAAATGATACAAAAATTACAAGCTGAAAATTCTTTCTGCGTTAAAATTATTGCATCACCTTTTTAGATATTCTTAATTTCGTTCCACCACCCAGCCCGCCTCACATTGTATTGTTACCTCTATGGGGTCGGATCTCTCGTACAACGGGGACATAATAAACGGAGATTACCTAAACTCCGCTCGCAGTTTACGGCAGAGCCGCAAGCTTGTCGAAACTGGAACACACAAAATGTAATTTACGGAATGGCGTCTCGGCCCATCAGTCAGTGCACCAGCGCCCTAGATGAAGTACTCAAGTAACTTCTCAAACTGACACAATAAAAAAAAATGTCTTCCAGAAGTTTCTACTTTAAAATATCCTAACGCGAATAGAGAGGGTCATCATTCCAAGTGAATCTTTCCGACGATGTCCTGACTCCTCAGCACTAGTAACTTCGCTTGAGCGAGTTAGGGCGCTGTGTAACAAAAACTTTGTGAAAAGTTGTGCCTCGAACTGAGTATGTTCGCGGGCTTCTTTCTGCAATTTATTTGCACGATATATAAAACGCGGCATAAATTTAATATTGGTTGGGCTTTGAGAGTTCGCAAAAACGTTGTGCCCGCGGAACTTCAAGTCTAGAATAAATGGTGTCTTCACGCGTTTCCGGGATTTTATCTTTTCGCTAAAGATTTTCTAAGCTAAAAGCTTTTCGGTCGCCAGCGCGTGCAGCTGTCTAGAATGGTTGTCAAGGGGCTGCACTTTTCAGTGTCTCCCACCGCTAAACAAATGAATTGTGAGATATTTTTATTTTCGTTTTAACTGTCCAGATTGTCTCACATTGTTTTGTTGCCTCTATCTTACCGGATTAGACCTGCGACAAGGACATGTGTATCAGAAGCGTAAATAAGACCGATCTAAGCCTCCTTTGAAGATTACATGCGCAATCGTAAGCTTGTCAAAACTCGAACTCGCAAAATGTAAGCTACGGCACGGCGCTTCGGTCTGTCTACCCTGTCGACCTAGAGTTCCTGTATAGGCTCCCAACGGGAACCAGAGTTGCGCGTTTGGTTATACGTGCCGCGTGCCGCCCTCGCCGCTATTCGCCGAGATCCGATCACGTGAGGAGCCGTATCAAGTGTCGTGCAGAAAAGTAGACGTTGCACGCGCCCCGGCGTACGTTCCCCGGCTTTTGAGAGCGCGAACGCGCGGCGCTGATATTCGCCGAATTCAGTCACGTGCGGAGCTGAATCCACATGTCATGCATGAACGCGCAACTCTGGCTCCCGTAGGGAGCCTATACAGGAACTCTATGTCGACCTAGAGTTCCTGTATAAGCTCCCTACGGGAGCCAGAGTTGCGCGTTCACGCATGGCATGTGGATCCAGCTCCTCACGTGACTGAATTCGGCGAATAGCAGCGCCGCGCGTTCGAGGCGCGCGGCGGGCTCAAAAGCCTGGGAACGTACGCCGAGGCGCGTGCAACGTCTACTTTGCTGCACGACACTTGATACGGCTCCTCACGTGATCGGATCTCGGCGAATAGCGGCGAGGGCGGCACGCGGCATGTGGAATCAAACGCGCAACTCTGGCTCCCGTAGGGAGCCTATAGACCTTTCCAAAAACGAGCTTGTGGCCGGTGGCATTTTTGAGCGTTCGTGCGTATGGCGCGTGCTTTGCTCGCTTTCCGAAGCGACGAACACGCACGTGCTGGGCTGTGAAGATCGCACGCTGGACTGTGATTTTGTAAACATTGGAAAGGTCTATACAGGAACTCTATGTCGACCTGCACGCCAGCGCCCTCCATGAAACAGTCAACGAACTTATCGAACTTGGAACTAAATAAGAAAACTTAAAGAGGAAGAGAAGAAAAAGAAAACGTCAGCAATTTCGAAGCATTTCAGAAGCAAGAAAAAACAAAGTAAAGTAAAAGCAGAGACCCACGGATAGGATTTAACGTTCACAAAGCTAGTCATCCACTTTCCCACTTTCCCCCTTCGCAAAGGAAGCCTGGCCCGAGGGCAGGTTTCCCTAGCCCATAATCCTTTCGATTCCCCAGGGGACTATTGTAGCACTCCATTCTCTTTCCCCTTGCTCGCTCCTTCTATTTGAGAGAGGATATTCCTTCCGAAGGGGTGCTAGCGCACGCTGTGGGTGTTGTCACGCCGTCTAACTCCCTCGAACTGCCCTCCTTTGCTAGAGTGTAGACGAGACTTCGCCGAATATATTTATAAAGTACTGTGCAATGTTTGTGAACAGCTAGAGCTTCAACTTGGTTATTTGTGGGAATTTCGTAAGATGATGCAGCTGCTGCATATCACTTAGTCAATCACTTCATCTTCGGAGGTTCCAAAGCTAGGTAACAAAAAAAAAAAGGTTTAAATACTTGAGGATGTTTAGGAATGTGGGAACTTCGATATTTCGCGTCATTTCATTGTGCTTTCATTTCTGACGGTGTGTTTCCTGAACGATTGTGATTAGACTCAATGATTTGTGGGTAGAAAACTCTTCGAGAAACCTGTGCTGTAAAAGTGTAGCTGTGGAAGATAGCCATTGTGCTTGGTGGTCGACGACCGCAAGACAGCCCCTTCTGTAGATGAAGATCTCAAGAAAGAACTTCATGTTATAAAATTCTCGTTTGCGGGGGGTAATGTCATGATTCTAAGAAATGACATAAGATGAAGTTGAAGGGGCAGAAGAAAGACGATGATGCCCAGTGAGGCAACGATGTTAGACGAGGAAGAAAAAGAAAACGGATGGCGATGCAGGTATAATCGAAGACTGAGACCAGGGGTGCTATGTTGCGCTTTTTGGACTCCCAGGAGACTTGGAAGAAGGAAGTGACGTAAACGACTAGAGCAAACGCAGATTGGATGTTGACAGAAGAAAACAAAATCAACATCCAATCTGCATTTGCTGCGTTGTTGACGTCACTTCCTTCTTCCAAGTCTCCTGGGAGTCCAAAAAGCGCAACATAGCCCCCCAGGAGGAAGTGGCGGATGGGGTCCATGACTACGCTCCAGGACGCGCCCGACTCTTGCTGTGCACCAGCTGTCGCGGCGAGAGTTCCACAGACTCCTTCAGACGCCTAGAAGGGCCATCGCTCCCTTTGGCAAGTTTGTTTGGTTTGTCGACGCAAGGAACTCAAACTCTAAAACCTGATCCGAACAGCTTCTTTTCATGGAACTGTAGATTTGCTTTAGCGTCTGTGTATTATTTCCCCTTTTACTGTGTACACACTCCTTTGCTTTCCGTTATATCTTCGTCTTCCGTTTGTAAATATAATGGGTTGTAAATTATTCGACGTCTCCGGTAGAACTGTGACACCAGGGCGTGCTCCGAACGCAGAAAGAGGGCTTGACATGCACTCTTGGTCAACCAGAAGCCGAAAAGAATCCTGCAGAGGTGGTAGCGAGAAACAACAGTTTTAATCATAGGTATCTGGTTTTAATAAGCGCGTAAGAGTTAAATGTGGTAATCCTTCATAGTTGAAAATAGAATGCGCGTGATGTTTCGATCATGATCATGCAGAAAGATATAAAAATAATGCTCGGACAGAGTGTGACCGCTCGGACGGCAGACTCCCTGCCCTCGGCGCCTGGCGTACGAATTGTGTCGATCGTTCCGCTAGTCGCACTCTCCCACCATGATTTTGGATGACCGCGATTGAAATATCACGTGCATCTTATTTTCAATCACCGAGAGTTAATCCGACGAATTAAGTTTGTTTCTCGCGACCTTGCCAGGGTATTATTTCCGGCTTCTGGTTTGCGACATTCGAATTTATGAAGACGCCCTGGAACACGCCCAGCCCCTTTCGGCCAATGGTGCCTCCTCATTTTTCTCCTATACTTCACAATGTATGGTTAAACCGCACCCACGCGCCACGCCTGCTAGCATCTGCAGCAGCATAGCCGCCTCTATACTCACAAAGCACTGGCAGTTCGACGACGGAGCCTTAGAGTATCCGGTCGTAGATTTGGAGCGCGAGTATCTGGTAGCACAGAGCATCAAAGAGCCACTTCTCGGGGAATCTAGAGTTCCTTATATAGCTACATATGGTAGCAGAGTTAGCGCATTCAGCCTCGGCCGGTGGCCGTAGCGCCGGCTTTCCTGCACGCCCTGGATGCTTTGCTCGTCACGTGACTAAATTTGGTGAATAGCGGCGCCGCGCGCGCCGCCGCGCATGAAAAACAAAGAAGGAGGAGAACAAAGCAGAAGCAGGTGAACATACGCCGGGGAGCGTGCAACGACGGCGGAGCGACCGTAGCGGTGGCTTTCCTGCACGGCGCTGGATGCTTTGCTCCTCACGTGATCAATCTGGGCGAATAGCGGCGTGGCGGCGCGGTGAAAAGAAATGCGCAACTCTGCTCCCCCTTCGGGGGAGCAAATCGAGGAACTCTAGGGAAATCTGGACGTCAGCGCACACTTTTTGCAACGGCGAGGACCCGAAATACACTTGTCCGCTCGGGAGAAGTGTGTTTCGGCGTCTCACCGCAGCGGGACGCCAGTCCCGTGCCTCTCTTCTCATCTGTTGTGTGCCGCTGCACCTTTTCCATTTCGGTCGCCACTTCTCGTGGCGATCTGCCAGGCTTTGTCAGTATATAGGAAGCTATGGCAGCAGTAACTGTTTTAAAGCAAAAGCCTAAAACAAATGGAATCTTGCACGCGCATTCGTCAACGCATTTTTTTTTATTTACTTCCAATCTTTTATACGAGAAAGGCGTGCGCGTGCGGCGCGTGGAACACCATTTCCTGTATTCTCCTTGAAGCTTGGGTAATTTAGCAATTTTTTTGTGCGTGGCCAAAAACTCTACGCTCGTACCGCCCTCTCTTTGTCGTCGTTCCAAGCGCTTGCGTGCCTAGTCTCCTCTCCTTCCGCTCTCCCTGGGTGGCGGTCCTGCCGCGCGTGTCTACTTTCCGCCGTGTGGCGGTTACGTTGGGCGTCTCTAGATCCCTCTGGCTCCTCGGGGCAGCGAAGGTCGTCCACGCGAATGCATATAAAAAAGGAAAGACGTTTACTACTTCCTGTAACGCCGAGTTAAAGCGCAGCTCTTGATGAGGAGGAGGGGAGAGTACGGAGAGGAGGGTATGCCCCTCTTCCTCATCCGTACCCTCTCCTCCTTCCCGCCTCCTCCTCTCCGCCTCCTCTCTTGAGGTATTTCGATTTTGCGATATACCGTGATAAACAATCTGAGAACGATTTTATATATATATATATATATATATATATATATATATATATATATATATATATATATATATACCGGGTGTTCATTTTTAATTCGAGCAGATTTATTACAAAAAGTCCGTAAAGGATGCACTAGTACGGTTTGTTCAAGTGAGTTATACGGCTAGGGGGACATTATGTGGGTGGCTAATCTTTGCGAGAAGTTGGCTAATTACATAAATTCGTTAATTAACTTTTTAATTAATGAAAATAGACCTATGGTTCCAATTAGACATTTGCTCAGCGCCGTCGAAAACCCCTAAATCAGTCAATTTCAGAAAGACTTTGAGCGCGTGAGAAGCGTAGTAGTGAACTGAAGTTACCGCTCGTGGAACAGGTACAAAGCTAGAGGTTCCGATAAGGGGCCCGTGCGATTTTTCCGTCTCTTATCTAGCCCCAGCCTTGTACCTGCTCCACGAGTGGTAACTTTATTGCACTACTACGCTTCTCACGCGCTCAAAGTCTTTCTGAAAATGACTGAATTAGGGGTTTTCAATGACGCTGAGCAAGTTTCTAATTGGAACCATATGTCTATTTTCATTAATTAAAAAGTTAATTAACGAATTTTAATTAATTAGCAAACTTCTCGCAAGGATTAGCCACCCACATAATGTCCCCCTAGCCGTATAACTCACTTGAACAAACCGTACTAGTGCATCTTTTACGGATTTTTTGTAATAAATCTGTTAGAATTAAAAATAAACACCCGGTATATATATATATATATATATAATATATATATATATATATATATATATATATATATATAAACAAACATATGCAGATGAATGAACCGTACTTAATCCAATAAATCAAAGAATCAAAGTTTTTCAGGAACCCGCCGAAAGCCAAAAATTGGCGGAGCCAGGATTTGAACTCTGGGCCTCCCAATGTCCGGTCGGGTGTGCTAACCTCCTTGGCTTTCAGGCGTTTCCTATCTGTCTTATTAATGCACAAGAAACGAAATGTATCCAATCGGAGGTGTTCTGGAAACACAACGCCGCCGCGTTGAACGCGGTACGACGCTTAGTGTCACGTGGTACGTGCTCGTTTGTGCTCCAGAAATCCTCCCACTGTTTGTCTCGTCACGTGTACATGTAGTAGTCTTCTTTGTTTATGAGCTTTAGAGACACGGTATCATCATCATCTGCGAGAATCAAGAGCCACGTTATTGAATATACAACACGGGCACTTTCACGTCATCGTACGTGGTCTCCGAGGGGGATATAAACGATGTTGTCCTACTTGATCTCGGCTCTGCCAAAGACTGCTCGACGTTCTTGATTTCCTAAGCATTAGTCTTGAGCGTGCTCGCCCCAGATGGCACAACAGAACAGCGAGTCCGCATCCCTCGGGGACAATGGGATGTTTTCCTGCATTACTGCTATGAAGTTCTTCGTCTTGCACAAAACATTTGGTGAGTGCTGTAGGCGAGAGATACAGAGCTACCACGAGCAAGCCGTTGTCGACCTTGGCGGCACAAAATTTAATAACTTCGTCTGACGTGCAGCAGAGATCGATGGGTACAGCACAGACCCGTACCCATGTAGATGACCACATGGATACGAGTGCACGACGCTTTCATAGGTGCCTCCGTGTGATTTATGAATGGTGATATCGCACAACGAGTAGCTGGCATTTCCCCTTCTCCTCCTGCCCTCTTCCTGCTCCGCCTCCCCTCCTCCTCCTCTTCTCCTCCCTCCTCCCCACCCTCATTCCCTCCTCCTCCTTCCCTTCGCCTCCTTCCCTCCTCATCATCCCTCCTCTGCCTCCTCCTTCCCTATCCTCCCTTTTTCCTCCTTCTTCTCTTTCTCTGCACCTCCCCCCTCCTCCCTCATCCTCCTTCCCTCCTCCTCCTCCTCCTCCTCACACTTCCTCCTCGGCAACCCGCCAATAACGCCCCGCATTGCATAATGCAACGCGCGTCGTCACGAGTCAAGTCACAAGTGACATCGTGACGTCACTCGTGACCTTCGTTATGTCACGAGTGACGTCACGAGGGTCACTCGTGAAGCCGCGCGTTGCATTATGAGAAAAGTCACGGTCGCATTATAGGAAACGTCAAATTATGGGAAACGTCATGACGTCACTCGTGAAGTCGCGCGTTGCATTATGGGAAACGTCACTGTCGCATTATAGGAAACGTGGTGACGTCACTCGGGAAGCCGCGTGTTGCATATGAGAAACGTCGTGACGTCACTCGTAAAGCCGCGCGTTGTATTATAGGAAACGTCCCACAATGCAACGCGCGTTGCATTATGGGAAACGTCACAGTCGCATTATGGGAAGCGTCATTATGGGAAATGTCGTGACGTCACTCGTGAAGCCGCGCGTTGCATTACGGGAAACGTCACTGTCGGATTATGAGAAACGTCACATTATGGGAAACGTCGTGACGTAACTCGTGAAGCAGCGCGCCGCATTATGGGAAACATTCCCTAAGGCAACGCGCGATTACGCCGACACCGACGTCGACGCCGACGGCGACGGCGACACCGCTCAAGCCGGAAACTGGCGCCTAAGTGCTGCGCTCTAAAAACCAGAAAGACAAGTTGCCCGTTCTCCATTTTCAATTTCACTTCCCTTCTCTCGTCGTAATAGGGAGGCCGCGTATAGACCGGACTCCTGAAGAGCAACGGCGAGAACGGCAACGAGAATGTCAGCAGCGGCGGCGGGCGGCACATGTCTGTGCGTACCTTTCGTCACGATGACCACCGATCAAGACAATAGATGTGTTCGTACCTTTGTTCAAAATTCTGTGTCAGGTGTGTGTCGTGTGCTAAACAGCTTCGCTGGTCATAAACCTTCACAAAGTGAAATGGCTCTCAATTTCACTGATGAGTAGATGCTAATAGATGATTATAAATCGTTTCTATATTTACAAAATAACGCAGACTGCTATGATTTTTCGTCGTTTCGAAAAGTGAACAAAGCATCCTCCATACGCACAAACGCTGAAGATCACGACGGCCAGAAGCTCCTCGTTTACAAAATGCTGGGCTGTAAAAAAAGAAAGCACTGCTCAGCATGCGATGTTTACAGCCCGGCTAGAACGATTTCGTCGATTCCGAAAGCGAACAAAGCACGCGTCGTACGTACGAGCGCTGAAAATGGCACATTAGTCAGAATCTATTTTCTACCTACGACCTTGACTCGTGCATTATCTGGCGCTAGTCTTTAGAGTGTCGCATCTAAAGGCTGAATTCTGTGGAGCTAAAAGTAACAGCAAACTTCGCGCTGCAAAAGTCGATTACAGCATTCCGCTGCGTATTCGTCGGAAACCGAATTCCATGCGATAAACAAGCGATAAACACCGCCAAAGCAAATACTCGATGTCAAGGCGTCAGTGGCGTGAGCTACATTAGCTGCACACAAATGACGCAATTGCAAACCCTGAAAACTAGAATTCAAACCAACGCACAACAATATCAGCAAATAGGTTGTTCATAAAATACGTTTGAATGGTTCGAACGTGGATCCCATTTCGGAGCCAGTCGGAAATCGGAGCCATTTTATTTCACAATATTTAGTTTGTTTATTATATATTTACTATACTTTTTTTGCTATATTCATATCAGGGTGAGCTATATTCACTATAGCTCACACGGAGTTCCCGACCTGCATTCCCAGCTGCGAGAAAGCAACTCATTTGTTGTGGAAATGTTCTGCGCAATCATAGATGGCGCAGACGTTTTCCGGAACAAAAGAGTAGCTTGCAGCTGCGCATGCAGGTCGGGAGCTAGAGGCGGGCTCGGGCCACCGGCTGTTAGCCGCCGATCTAAACGAACTACATTTTGTTCGCCCGACGTCCGCCGGAACCGGCAGGTGCCAACCACTGATCTCTACTATAGGGGGCTGGATGGCGCTTAGCCGCGCTTCGAGTCGGGCGCAAGTAGTGTTCCAGAGAGTTGTAGTGGCAAGAGCGGCGACCACTCAGTGAAGATTATGCGCGTAGAAAATACCATAGCGCTGCTGTTCTGAGCCCTAGGAACGCGTCCCCATCAGCCTTGCAACATTCCGCTGCGTATTCGTCGGCGCTGTTCGGCGCTGTTAAGAATGGAACCTTCGGCAACCTTCTTTCGAGTTTCAACGCTGCGGAAACGAGTCACGATTTGTTCAGGACTGTCGCCCACCTGTCGGAGCCTGCCCAAAACGAGTCTCAACGCGTCCGTGACGTCAACGGGACGTGTGTGTGTGTGCGTGTGGGTTCGTGCGCTCCGGAAGGGGAGAGAGACATGGCCTAACTGCGGAGAACCATGGCTACGACGCACTTCTGGCTACGACGCACTTCTGGCTACGACGCGGCGGACTTTGCTGCAACGCACTTGGCGGCGGTTTGCTACTCGCACCTGCTGCCCTGGCGGGGAGTGAGGGAGAAAACGGACCCTATATAAGGCGGAGCGTCAGGCTGCTCCGTTGTTCTCTCGGATTTGACGACTGTATCGCAACCATGTAATTAAACCGTTCGTTACGTTACCAATTCTCCCACCTCCTCTGGACCCCTGGGTTCTTCACTTCGGGGAATGGTCGTCGTCACGAGCCAGGAAGCCTCCGGACGTGCGGCTTAAACCCCGCCTCGAACAGCGCGTACTACACTCTTAGAAAAAACGGTAGCTATAGTTCTCCCTAAAGTTCTCCCTATGTTCCTACATAAAGGGAGAAACTTTCGTTCCTAAAGCAGGGGAGCAAAAGTTCCTCCGTCGCGTGCATCTCATTATGGCGGTTCCGAATCGAACAAATCGAGCTCAATAAGGCTCAACGAGGACGCTACGTCTCTTGTACGGCACGGCAGGAGTAGCAAATAAGAGAGTAAAACGAGCTTTCCGCGAACTGTGTTTACTTCCGAAGGCAGCTTTCCCCGCAGGTACAGAAACTTGCGTTTCGAAAGCAGTTACTCAGTCTTCTCGTCGTCAGCACTGCGATGTTAAACGGAGACAACCGATACCCGGTTACTTCGCGCACTTTACGTCCTTACCTTTGCTATTCCCTGAGTCACAATTCCTTCGTCAAAGCGCACATCAGGGAGGAATGGTAAAACTAATTCGCGAAACCAAAAGCCACTCTCAAAAAAAAGGAAAAAAACCCGAAGCCGCTGTTGCACGGAACCAGAAATCACGTAGCGTGAAAGAATGTTAAATCGTTTGCCACCAGATGGCAGGGTCAAGCAGAGTAATTGCAAGTAGCTAGGTTAAGTGGCGCTAGGTAACGCCCAATTCATGTTCTACAAAAAAATATTTTTATTTGCTTCCGCCACCATTGCGCTTCGGGATCCTCGGAAACCTTTATTATACAGACATTTAGACACATTACGCATACTACCAACATCAGCTGAACGTATACATTGAGCGCATACAAATACACGGCACATACAAACAACAATGCAACAACACACGAACCTGATCACTACTCCCGAGCTCTGCGTTTCTGTCTTTTATACTGGTCGTTTTGAACGTACGAAATTTCTCGGTGACCGCCTAATCAATAAAAAATATTCCCAGCATGTTGTTTTTTTACCAGCAATGTCATACCTCTGAGAGTATTTTGAACGGCTGAGGGGATGAATATTTAAGTAAAAAGTAAACGTTCATGCCATAATTATTTGAAAGCCAATAAATCAAGCCGCTCCAATTTCGGTTCCAAGTCGTGCGTTTGTTTCCCCGCACGGCACGTTGTAGCCAGTATTTATGTTCTAGTGTTTGTTCTTCTATTTATGCTGTTTGTAGAGCGGATATTCCCTCAGCTGGAAGTGATGCTCATCCCAGCGCGCCACTTGGAGGGCAGTTTCTCCAGGAACCATGGTATATTTAAAATGCAAAATAATGGATAGCTTTATTGTTTTCGATTTTACCTACTATTCTTTTTTAATGCTAAATTCCACACTGTAAATATACGTACTTTCCGTCATAATTTCGTACTGTTCAGTCCTGTAGTGGACTATAGTAGGAGACGACGACGAGAGGACAATCAGGAGCAGAGCAGGAGACTGACAAGAGCTCGGGTGGTCAGTCCGCTGCAAATATCATTCGGAACCACTTCGTTATTTTACGAGCATTAAACGAGTTATAAGTGGTGACCCGGACAATGCACCTTCGCCTTCGGTGCACCGTCATGAGCAACAACGATGACTCCATGGCAGGCGAAATCTCATCCGTACACGTTTGTCTTCCAAAGGATTGGACCGCCGATCCCGAGGTATGGTTTGCTCAAGTCGAAAGCCAGTTTTCAAGTATCGCATCACATCGCAAATTCGCATGTTCCACTACGTCTTTGCCGCTCTTCTACCCGAAATAGCGACCGAAGTACTGGATTTAATCTTCGTTCTACCACCGAACTAACCTTACACTACCTTGAAGACGGAACTGGTGCAGCGCACGTCGGAACCTGAACAGCGCCGACTACACCAACTCTCGACAAGCGAAGAACTCGGCGACCGGAAGCCGTCGCAGCTGCTCAGACGCCTCCAACAGCTACTCGGCCAGAGAGCAGCATAATTCGACAAGTCACTTCTGAAGGAACTATTTCTTCAACGATTACCAACCAATGGTTGCCTGGTGCTTGCCACGACGTCGGACCTCCAGTTGCGTGCCCTGGCACAGCTGGCGAACTCTATTATGGAGGTTGCCACGCCTCTGATAGCAGAGCTGCATCAATCGCAAGTATCGAGAAGAGAATCTGTTGATTCACCATCTACCAATTTCCCTACAGAGCTGCACCAGCTACGGGATGTTTTCCACCGAGAGTTAAGTGAACTCAGAAATGAAATAGCTGCAGTTTCGTTGCGCTCTCGATCGACATCGCGGCAACGCAACAATGAATGCCATCCTTGGAACCGCTCAATTTCACAGCAATCCAGAGTCTGCTGGTACCACCGGACATTCGGAGACAGGGCCAGACACTGCCCACCAGCGTGCGCAGCGACGCAAAATGCCAGCCCTCACCACTAAAAGCGGCGAGGGGAGCTGGGACGGATGCTGGCCGCTTATTCTTCGTCACAGATCGCGATACCGGCCAGAGTTTCCTTATCGACAATGGCGCTGAAGTAAGCGTACTACCTTTATCTGCACTTCCTCGTCAGCCTCAGCAGCCTCACTCCTCCCTTCAGGCGGCCAATAAACATTCCATTGCAAGCTACGGTGAGGGAGTTTTGACAATCAACATCGGACTGCGGCGAGTTTTCCGATGGGTATTTTTAGTCGAGGACGTTGCCTACCCAATATTGGGTGCTGACTCTTTCTCACACATTTCAACCTCATTGTTGATATGTTGCACAAGTGCCTACTAGACCCAACCACTGATCTCAAGGTTCAGAGAATATCACTCACTACCGCTGATCCACGTCCTAGAGAGCACCAAGAGGCAGAGTCGGCGTACGAGACGCTACTTCAGCATTTTCCATCGTTAACTCGCCCTCATAACTTTCAACATCCAATCAAACATGACGTGATCCACCACATTGTTACAACGGCCCAACCTGTTTATGCTCGACCACGTCGGCTACAGCCGGATCGCTTGAAGGTGGCACAACAGGAGTTCGCCCACATGCCTGATTTTGGAATCATACGTCCCTCATCAAGTCCATGGGCATCGCCTCTACACATGGTGCCTAAAAAAAAAACATCGGGGGATTGGCGACCTTTTGGTGATTACCGCGCCCTGAACAACTCAACAGTACCGGATCGCTATCCCCTCTCACATATCGAAGGTTTCACGGCATCCCTTCATGGCGCTAAAATCTTTTCCAAAATTGACCTCGTCAAAGCGTACCATCAGATACCTGTACACCCTGCTGATATCACCAAGGCCACCATCACTACCCCATTCGGTCTTTTTGAATACGTCAGAATGCCATTTGGCCTAAGAAATGCCGCTCAGACGTTTCAACGTTTTGTCGACCACGTAACTCCAGACCTTCCTTTTGTTATGCATATCTTGATGACGTCCTCATCTACAGCCTCGATCCTAAAGAGCACTGGGAACATCTCGAACTTCTTTTCCATAGGATTGATGAATATGGCCTCATAATTAACAAGGCCAAGTGCGAATTTGGTGTCACAGAAATCAAATTTCTAGGCCACCACCTCGACCATCATGGACTTTGACCTCTCGACGATAAAGTCAAGGCTGTTCAAGATTTCCCCCAGTCCTTCCTCCATTCGGAAACTTCGGGAATTCCTGGGTTTGATTAGTTTTTACCGACGTTTCATTCCTAACTGCACCTAGATACAAAAAAAAAATTACCCGACCTTCTCAAAGGCACCCACACACCTTTGGCAACGCTTCAGTGGTCTGCCGAAACGGCGCAAGGGTTTGACCACGCAAGACAAACACTAGCCAAGGCAACTCTCCTATTCCATCCGAGGACCCAATGCCCCACTCAATCTTATGGTTGACGCTTCTAATACTGCTGTTGGGCCATCTTGCAGCAGTATGTCGGAACAGATGGGCACCCCATTTCATTCTTCTCAAAGAAGCTGGGACCTGCAGAGTGCCGCTACAGCACTTTCGGCCGTGAGCTCCTCGCTACCTACCTGGCCATCAAACACTTCAAACATTTTTTGGAAGGCCGAGATTTTTTCATACTCACGGATCACAAACCATTGACCTTTGCGTTAAAATCTGCCAGCGATAAGTTTTCTCCACGAGAAACACGTCACCTCACATACATCGCTGAATTCAGAACGGACATTCGACACGTCAAGGGACCGCACAATCCAGCAGCAGACACTCTCTCGCGCATTTCAGCTACTTTCAATTGCAAGACCTTTCCATCTTCCATTGATTTTAATGCAATGGCTTCTGCACAGCAGAACGACGATGCCATTCCTTTGCTTAGTCAGTTTTCTAGCAAGTTGAGGCTCGGGAATATCACAATCTCGCTTGGTGATTATCCTCTTCGTTGTGATATATCAACTGGAGTGCCTCGTCCAGCTGTCCCTGTGGCATTCCGCCGCCAGGTCTTTGATGCACTCCATGGATTGTCACACCCCGGCATACGCGCGACAAAACGCTTGGTCACTGAACGTTTCCTTTGGTATGGCATAAATAAGAACGTCCGGGAATGGACAGGAATATGTATAGGCTGTCAAAAATCAAAGATTCATCGCCATACCTCAGCACCTTTTCAATCCTTCCCAGAACCGACCAACCGTTTTGATCACGTTCATCTTGATATAGTGGGCCCATTACCTCCGTCAGAGGGCAACACTTACATACTTACCTGTATTAACAGATTTACTCGCGGGCCAGAGGCTTTCTCGATTCCCAACAGCACAGGTGCTGCCATAGCACAGGCTGCGATACAACCCTCTGGCTTCCGGAATTCAAGAAGTTTGAATTAATTCAGGCAGCTGGTATGGAGTATCGCTGAAAGTCTGTTTATTCTTCGTCAAGGTCAAGAAGCGACTTCCCGAATTCCCAAACAACGTCTGCGCGCACTCATTTCGGTGTATCTTTTTTTGTGATACATACACACATTTTGTGGTACATACACACACATTCTGATGATCAAAAATAGGTCTGTATACAACGGTCGCTAAGGGTTTTGAGCCTCTAGGGAAAGGGACGGTGTATGATGTCTATGATGAGTGTCAGGGTGGGGACAGAATTCTGATCGCTGTCAATGCTCACTGGTTCATCAAACAAGAGATATATTGTTCCCAATTTTTTCTTTAAAAAAAAAAAGAACAATCTTTTTTCTTTTTTTTTTTGGGGGGGGGGGCGACTTTTACAAATGTATCAATGAGTTTCTATTGAGTTTTTTATGTATTTTATAAGAATACATTAGAAACTAAGTTGAAACTCATTGATCATTTTTATAAGGGTTGCGCCATTTTCACCCCCCTCCTCCCCCCCCCCTTTTTAGGACCGTTATTGTCTCTACGTGACCCATACAAAAACTTAGTAACTTCCGGATATCACTGGGAAATTATTCTAAGAGAGAATGGCTGCGACGCATCAATCGACGAGAGCCCAGTTGGCGATTTTCGTTGTGGGTGACCTGAAAACGCCACTAAGTGTGTAGAAAAAAATTCGCTTAGCGTTGCCTTCTCGTTCCTATTTCCTTCGTGCTTTTGCTGGAATGTCACATATATGTTTAATAAAGTCCATAAACTCAACTGCTCGGAACCGAAACCGAAACACGAGCATGGAGGCTCATGGCCGGAAGTCACGTGGCCGGAAGTACACCCGACCGCGTTTTCTCCTTCTCCGCTTCTCCATCGTGTGAAGCGAACGACGACATGCACCGTTTGCCGTGAAACTGTTTCGTACTTACATTCTTTTCACTCGATGTTCTGCGCTTGAAGATCGATTGGCCGGTACCACGAGCGAGAGTTCCGAAGTAGCGACCCCACGTCCGTCGCAATGTTAATTCGTCGTGCGCCGCCACCACGTCGTCCAGCCAGCGGTACTCCGCCATATTGAGAACGACGTCTACATGTACTTCCCGTGATGTGTAAAACATTTGTTTTCTATCAACGTATTTACAGCTTTTAGGAGGTCACAAAATTGAGGTTCGTATTATTTTCTATTTTTAATATTGAATCTGTGCCTTAGATGACCGACGACTTTGAAAATATTTGATACACATAGTTTGAACGCCACGTGACAACTGAAAGCAGAGTGTGCGCCACTGAAACCGGCCAATTCTCGACCGGCTGTATTCGGGCGGAGAGAAAACAAATTTAGAGCGGCAAATTGTGTTCTGGGTAGTCGGGCTCTTAAGGCGCATTTACACTGCGGACAAACGCGCGTCGTGGGGTGACTATGTTTGCTTATTTTTGTATTGAAAAAGTCGCGCGCCGAGGAGGACAAACCATAGAGACGACGTCTCTGGACCCAATGTTTCCCTCGACGCGCGCGCTTGAGCCAATCAGCGAGCGTCCGGAAGTGACTTGACGCCTTTCTCCTGATAGGAGGCGTTTTCGCTTTTTCTATTTTCGATCCACAAGGATGGCCAGAAGGCAGAGGGGTCGAGGGAGTCATGCAGTCGTCAAACGTGGCTAGAAAAGCATTTCAGCGTGGAGAAAAGCAAGCGGATTGGAACATCTGACTGTGAGCCGTGTTTTATGTGCGTGTACAATGCCGTGAAACTATAGATGGGTTGCACGTGACGTCATATCCTTCTTCCTTTCTGGTGGCCAAAACCTGCTGTTATACTTCGTTTCACCTTATGTGCAAGCGAAGGCAAAGCTGGAAGCGCGAGCACGAAAGCTCCGTGCCTTCAGGCTTTGCTCGAGCGCGCGAGCTGGGCAGAAACGCAAAAAGCGCTGGTCTCGCGCTTCTAGCTTTGGCTTCGCTCGCAGATAAAGTGAAACGAAGTATAATGAAGCTGTGCTCACTCGTTTCCGCTTGCTCGCGACGTTCGTGTACTGCTCGTAGAATATGCACAGTAAAGGCTACGCTCGAGGAAGTTCGGCCACCAGAAAGGAGGACCAAATTACGTCAGTGCAACCAATGTATTAATCGTTTGCGCGAAAGCCGCCACCGAAGTTCGCAGTGTGTTCCGACCTCCAACTGTGCGGGATCGATCACTCCCAGTGTGTTTTATGTATTCTTTGTGTGCACGCCGCCATTGCGGAATGACAGTTCTCATGCGAAAACACTGTCGCTCAAGCTGCGTGCAGTGGTAAAGGTACGGACGCGCCGGCGTAGCACCGTGCTTTGTTTGCACAAAAACGCTGCAAAAGAGCCCCTTCTGAAGCTTCCCGCTCAAGTCCGTGTCTCTCACATATACCGCATGCAACTGGAATGTAAACGTACATATAATCATTGCCGTTGTCCATTCAGTGAAGACGGTTGTCTACGAGCGCATATGCAATCGCGAAGGCAATGCAATAACAATCGTCCGAAGGAGAGGGAAAAATAATAAATTCCGTGTTCTCTCGACAAACGCAAGGTTCCCCGAGAAGACGCCGACGTCAGGTTGCCCTGTGTGACTGCTTCGTCGTTTTAGACGCCGGCGTCGACGTGGACCGCAACGCGCGTTTTTTGCTCAGTGTGAATGCGCCTTTATAGGACTTCATCAGATAATCTCTTCTCAGCGCGCAACTGACGTACCCTCCACCTGGTGCATTTTTGGATTGCCTACCGACACAGGGTATGCAACCGCCAAGGGTATGGGCGAAAAGGCTTAGGAATGGAGGTCGTGTGTGAGTTAATTTAGAGTGTTTCTTTTTACCGTGTTACAATTTATGGAATTCTATGGTTGTCTGGCTATAACTGCGTCGGCCGCCGGGTGCACAAATAATTTTAATAAGCATAAGAACAATCGCGGAAAGTGCCCGATTAGAACAAGGAGCGTCAGCGCGAGTGTGGCTGTAATGTTATTGAGCTTCACATTTTCCCAAGGATCTTTATTTATGAAGTAAGTCGACTGCGAGCATAAAATGAGAGGATTTTGTATCAGACTCATCGTCATGTGCATGCTCACGACTGCTTCATCTACGGCAAGAGGACAGATTTCAACCTGGTTCAGATGCTTCGATTATCTTATCACTGCAAGGTGTGCTAGAGCTCCATGGCATGTGAAGGGTATGAAAACGTCTAGGTGCCAACTTTTGTGTTAAGTAAATTGAAAAGAAAGAACCCACAAAATAAAAGTAGAAGAGGCGCAGGGCCCACGCGGGCCTGCGAGAAGCAACGAAGATCTCGCATACCGAAGACGGCGGGAGCTGGTGAGGCCCGGGACCACCGCGCCAACGCCGGAAAGAAAGAGTCGTCAGAGTCGGTTGGAAGTTTAAGCTACACTGTTTAATCAAAGGGCCGCAGCACGGGGCCTCGCACCCTGGGGGCAAGGGCCGACGACCTGGGCCACGGGCGGCAGTGACAGACCCGTTTATACTGAGAGAGTTTGGCCTTCTTAAGGAGATTTTGACAGCCTGGCAACCACAGCAGCGTAGTCTAACAACCGGGGGATGACTACTTCCGTCCGCCATTTTGTGGCTCTGACTCATAGGAACTCTATGCGATTTCTCATTAATACAGAAAAAAGAAGACGAAGAAGTACTGCTATTTTGTGTTATCGTGAAATCAGCTTGTTTTAGCGGGCAACAAGCTCCGCCCATTGGCCAAACTCTCAGTATAAACGGCTCTGGGCAGCGAGGATAGAGGGGCTTTAGGCAGTGATGGCCAATGGCGCGATCTAGGTAAAGTAGAGTTCACTAAACTAAAAATAGAATCCTTCAACGCTCAAGATGCAGCTATCAAATACCGAGAGCTTATCAGCATAGATTGCCTTAAACTGCTCTTATAGAACTTTGTTGTGGAAACTCAATCAAAACACCCCACCGTGTTCGTTTTCGTTTTTTTGAGGAGGTATTGTAATGGCCTGTCATTAACCAGCTGGATTTAACCGGACAAGTTCTAGCCAAGTTATTCTAGCCCAGAATAGCCAAGTCTAACCGAGTTCCCCCCCTACCCACACCGGTGCCTACCCAGATATACTTCGTTTCAGCTTAAGTCCAGACGCAACCAACGCTACAAGCGCGAGCTCCTGGCTTTTAGCGTCCCCGCCAAGCACGCGCACTCCTGCAAGGCCACGGTGTGCAAGGCAAACACTGTTCAGGACCACGTGCTCCCGCTTGTTGGATCGGCTGCGTCTGGACTTGAGCTGAAACGAAGTATAGCTGTGCTGCCGGGGATCGGTGGCCGAGCGGGCTAGCGCACACCAGCTGGACGTGGAGCGAAAGCTCGCGCTGCTGAACCCAGGGATCCTGGATTCAATCCCCACCCCTGCCCGTTTCTATCTGAATCAGCATCGTACCGGCGTGCGATCGTGTATCACTACTGCGTGATACACGTTAAAGACCCCACACAGGCTAGCGGTAGTTCTGCACTGGCTAAATTTCAAATCTACAGCTGGGAAAAAAGTCGCCCGTTGAGGCAGACTAATGGTCTGTTCACACGATGCATCTTTTAGGCGCGCAACAGTTTCGCGACACTCAAGTTTCGCGAAATGTGCTCGTTCACACGTACCGCTTCACGTGCAACAACGATGACGTTTAGACTCGCGAAAATAGTTTCGGTGTTGACCATAATGTGGCGCTCCGAATCAGATCGCTATTTATCCGGGGACCTGCTTAGCGCATTTTATGCAGTCAATTCACTTTAATGTTTTTTATTTCTCACATACTGCACTACTTGGAGCGATCTCTCATGTGCGCAAAGCCGATTGAGGCGGCAACCTGTACGTGCAGGACATGTGCCGGCGCCGAGCCCGTACGCAGCCAATTCATTGCCAAAGCTCCTATCAATGCACATGGTATTCATAGAAACGCTACGTGCCCAATCTGGTTACTTCTCGGCGCCCATGTCTGCCCCGATTTTACTGTGCACTGTTTCAGAGAGCGCAAATGGTTTCACGTTCGCTTGTAAACAAAGCAAACTTGGTTTCAGTTTACTCGATGGTCTCTTATCCAGCGGTATCGTCGCGACAACAACGCTATGAGCGCTATTCTAATCTCGCCAACTCCCGCTAATTGTCTTCGTCCATCGCTGGATTGTTTTCCGATATGCTACTCACTTTTCCTTGAGTGGTGCTTGACGTGCTTGCGGAAGCGCCGGCAGTATCCATCGTTCGGGGTTTCGGTTTTTTCGGATTTGGCTCGGCTACAACACCGGCAGTGAAGTAGTCTTCTCAAACAGCTCGCTCCCCCCTCAAAGGCCACGTGAGAGCGTTTCTGAGCGGCCATTGGCGGCGCCCTCAGAGTGATTGACAGGACTCGGCAAAGTTTCAGCAAAAGCTCGCTCGAGAAGCGAGGTGTGCGCGCAACTTTTTTTTAGATGCGCGCGTCCTTTTCGGACTCGTTCAGACGGCGCAACCATTTCGCGAAACTACATTTCGCGACACTATACTTCGTCTCACCTTAGCATGGACTATTGTTAGCCGCGCATGCTAAAAGTGCGAGCTAGTTGCTATGGATAAAGCCTCGGCGGCTGCACGGGCGCTCGTGCAGCGGGCGCTACAGTCAAGGCAGTCAATGCTACCCGCTCGCGCTTGCACAGCTTTCGCAGTTAGTCCATGCTAAGGTGAGACGAAGTATAGATGCGCGAGAAAAATGCATCGTGTGAACGGGAGTTAAGTTCTAGGTACATAGGTACAAGAACTTACTAGGAGATAGGTACAAGTCTGGTAAAGCAGACTTGTACCTATCTCAAATACTCTACACAAGATTCTGTATTTCAGATACTTTTTGAAGTATCTTTGTATCTTGCAAATACTTTTGATCGAGAGTATTTGATACTGTACTTTAATTACGTTTCTAAGTATCTTGCCCTCATTATCTCAAATTCATTTTTGAAATTCCGCCATTTTCCAAGTTTTTCGGTGTGAAGTGGCGTGGGCAAACTTGGTATGAAGTGGCACGAGCAACCTTGAACATTCTTTTGAGAAAAAAAAATTCTGTTGCTCGCTCCGATAAGCTCCGATGACTTATATTGAAGTCATGAAAACATCACCTTTGTGCCGATTGTGACTCATATTTAACAGCAAAGTTCTTACAATGAAGGTTTTCCTCAGGGTGTAAGATAGACAGGTGGGGAAACGGCCCATAGAGGCCTACAGCAATGCCGTGACCGGATTGTGTACTCGTCTGCTTGCGGGTACCCCCGATTTGCGACAGATGGCGCTGCGGCGAGAAGAAAAAAAAATCTCCGTCGGTTTAGCCGGTCGCCACCGGTCGCCCACCTGGAGTGAGAGTTCGCGGTGCTCCACATAGATGGCGCCACAAAAAAAAAAAAAGAGAAACCCGAAAGGGACACAATCCGGTCGCTCATTTGGCTCTCGTTTCCCCACCTGTCTATGTTACACCCTGGTTTTCCTCTCGCCTTCTCAAAGGCACCTTTTTCGCAGTTTCCCCCCAAAAATTTTCAAAGCAAAGGGGTTGTTTTTGCGGAAGCAAAAATTGCCACACAGAGGCGCAACACAGAACGGGAAACGACCCACGACAACAATGCAGACTTCTGAGTGAAAAAATAACAAATAGAAGAAAATGAGATGTAGACACAAAAAATAATCCCCCTGTTTTTGTTTTGTTTTTTTCTTGTTGTATATTTTACCCCGCTACGGCAAAACGTCGACGTTTCTTTTGTTTCTTTTTTTTTTTTTTTTGTCGTCAGTCCGGCACTTATTGCTCTCGCGAACACTGTCTCTAAGCAAACATTGGTAAGCAGAGAACAGGACAGGAACTAAATAGGAGCAGGATGACCTCTCAAATTGCCAACAAAGCTTCTCCCAACATTGAGTGCCATTCTGAACGCAATCTTCTCGAAGAGAGTGCGACGAGTGCCGTGGCTACTATGTGGGCTCTCTTTGTTATCTATTCACTCATTTCCGCATCAGAAGTTCGTTTATAGTGAACTCCCTATAAAGAGACTATGGATTTTAGTAACGTCCGCCGCAGGACGTGATGTTCAGCGATGTCACTATTCGTAACTTTCAGCGATGGTGGTACCGCGTTGTGAGAATCGCGCTCCCTAGCTACAGGATGATCGGCTTCACAGTGAAAGGTGCTTGCCTACACCTTCCTGGTGGGGAAAAATAAAGTAAGGCTGCTCGTAAAAGCAAAACTAGAATTAATTACGCGTCTTTTACTTCTGTTCTGCAACGATCATCCATATAAAAGTCATTTTGATAGACACCAGGGCGCCCCTTATAGCTTGTTAAAGTTTTCAAATAGCTAAATCGACCTCTTTTTTTTTTCAGAAATGTTTTGTAAAAGGTATCAGTGATATTCTGCTCCTCGTGGTTGGACTGCCTAAAATAGCTCTACGATGTTTGTTTTTTTTTTTTTTTGACGTTTTGTGTTTTTGCGTGCTAAGAAACCCTTCTGGTAGACCACATTTGCGCAACTGTATAAATGTGTATGTCACTGACGTCGATAAAAATTACGCAATGCGGAAGTATCTTCAAAAGTAATTGAATTACATTTCTAAGTATTTCTACTCTACTCAAGATACTTTACAGTGAAAGTAACTTGATTAGTATTTTAAATACTTTATGAAGCGGGTATTTGGTAACTTAATCCTTAATACTTCTATTGAATATTTTGTCCAACACTGGTATAAACATGCACACACCCCAATTCGTTTTTAGCTGTGCTGCCAAAACCAGCCGGTATTTCAAGGTCTAAGCCGCTAAACGGCGTCGTCGGCGCCGCAACTCTCAACATGGCGGCGCCCTTATGAAAAAGGTCTATACACGTTTGCAAGAAAGGCACCTATGCGCTGCCATTTTGAGTGATGCTGGCAGCTGCGTAACGTTGCCGTCATGCTGGGGTGCGTCAGGGGCACGTCATTGGGGTGCGCGATGGCAAGATGGTGGCCTCTGTTGTATCGCCGACGGCCAGCGTCAGCGACACACTTACTGTTTCGGAACGCAGGAGGAGGTATCCACAGACAATCTTAGCATCAACTATTGTTGGACGGGGCATGGTTAAGAGTTAGAGCTGACTTTATAACGATCGCAGCCTCTATTACAGCACGTCGTATAAGCCAGAGCTGCCGCACTTTGAGACTAGATATATTTTCTAATTTTTCGATTTGTTACTGGTTCAGGTATCTTATTTATTTGTTTTTGCTCTTTCGTGGTCGAAAACAACATCTGTGGGTTTTATGATTTGTTTTTTTTTTAATTTTTTTATGTGCTCAGTGTTGTATGCTTAAGCAAAAGACGCTTGGAAACATTGTACAACAAGCAGCGTATGTCCTGGCTGGAGAGTAGGTCCTCCTGAGTCCTCATCTCGGCGCGAGGTTCGCGGTTAAGCCGAGATCTCACTTGCAAAGGTGTATAGTTCATGTTCAAACAAAAAACCCTGGCGAGCATAAATAACCTGTCCGGCATTTTCTTCTCCCGCGTTTTCTTCATTTGCCTTAAAATTAGCTAAATACACAAACAGACATTACTGAGATAGCAACTCAAATATTGTACCATTTTTTTGCGAAGTTACTGAATTTACGATTTTGGCCTTTACCTCATTTTTTTTTTTTTTAATGAAAGCCTCTACTGGCAACAATAAAAAGCAGACCGGGAAGGCGGGGGTACACTCTTTGGACTGTAGGCTGTTGAAAACGGATTACAAGCAGTTTTATGATGTCAAACGAATGCTTCTGAAGCTTGCTCTAGCACCCGCGCAGCTGCACTATACAAATGCTAGGCATTATACATTTTCAGACTGCCCGATCGACCGTCAAGCCTGCCTTCCCCTGACGTCCCCGCATTGAAAAGCGCGGGTATATTTGTATGTTGGACTTGGCATCATTTTCACTGGCCGATTTCACAATAACTATTCTGAACTCCGCGACTCTGAATTGCATACTGGAAAGAATAAAGACTGGCAATTTCGAAAATATAGTTATTTAGGGTCGCCCAATAAAACGCCAGAGTACCCCTTTAAGGACCTGCCTAGACGTTGCCAGGAGTAAGGGTAAGACCTGCCACGTCCCATAACTTTCTGGCGGCCTGGCTACAACTCCAGAGAGCAGCATGCCCCTTTCAGGTCGCAGATCATTGAACAAGCCTTGAACATTGAGACGACGGAACAGGATGATCGGCCTAGAACCCTACTGATGTTTCCTTTGTTTTCCTGCGCACAAACTCTTTTACGTCGTTAGCCAGAAAAAATGTGCTCCGTAGTGGTTGGCGATATCATAAATTTAAATAAAGTCTGCTATTCTACAAAAAAATGCACTGTATTTGGTCGTAATGGGATGTCATGAGTTGAGGTTGGAAAATCGAAATCCATAAAATAGTGAAAGGCACCCAAGATTATTTGCGCGGCACTACGCCGCTAGGATCCCTTGGATTTTGCAAGAGGTCTGTTACTCGCATGGAGATCGGAATAAGAGGAGGCGACACACAGGCTCATGCCAGCAAAACAAGAAAATCTCAAGTGAAGCCGAAAGGAAAGGTCCCTGTCGGTAAAAACACCCCAGAGCGTTCCAGAATCTGTCGAATAGCGTCAGAGGGCGCCCATGTCCGTCCAACAGCCTATTTATTTAACCATCATGTTAAAACACCTGAGACTGGGGGTGAAAAGACCCCTCGATTGTGTTGTCACGCACGCTGAGCAGGTATTGGACATCAGCACTGCGTCAGCATTTGACGAGGACTCGACTCCATTCAACAGCTTTGTGGCCAAAAAAATGGCTACCGCCAATTTTGCATGATGGGGTTTTAAAAATATTATTTTGTTTTCCGGTACCAAAACAAAACAAAATTTTTATAAGCTCACGGCTCTTAATTGAAATCAGGGTCACACAGAAACCGAAGAATGTGCAGGTACCCTTCTAATTAGATTTTGATGATTTTGCATTTGGCTTAAAGGAGCTGTGCAACGATATTCAATTGGAATGTTTTTCACTTTACACGAGCTTACTGGCACTAGTGGGACTCAAGGATACTCGCATGCAATGCCACTGGCCAAGAAACTCCTTTGTTGCGGTGTAATTTCAAGGACAAAAGCGATCATTTTCATTCAATCTCTCCTTTGCAAAATTCGATGACGTAACGCGGGGATCGCAGTACACCCATATGACGATATTTGAATACGGTTCATAGATTGGACCCGAGCTTTGCGTGGGCACTCGATTTAGGCTCGTGATAATCGATAGCTCGAGAAGAATTCGGGTAGTGGCCCGTGTCCAATCGCTGCAACGATGACAATAGCCGAGCCATAACAATGTCTGGAACTCAGCGCGTGTCCTGTGCTTTGCCAACCCCAGCGCGTGGCTATGATCAACATTGGCGGCATATAATCGGCTCCAGATCACGTGGCCGCTTGTTCTGGCTGCGAGTTGAGGGCGTGAACGCTGCTCGTTTTTCTTTAATTTTTTCTGGGACTTCTAATGCGTCGGGGAAAAACGAAGGGGTGTTTCATAGGTCATTAACGTCAGGGATCCGTTCTAAGCGGTATTTGCGCAAAGTAAAAAAAATTGTTGCATAGCCCCTTTAAGGAAGCCGCTATGATGGGGTACAATCGGAAAGTCAGCGTTATAATGACTGCTTTCTGCATCTACATCACCTACATTGTGCGCTCTCACCATTACCACCTCGTGACTACCTTCCCGGTTAAAAACGGTATTGTCGACGAAATGTATCGGTGGCTTCCTCTCAAAGTTTTTTTTCTTTGACGTCATGACCAAAGTTATCAATTGCCAGCGACAATCTCGATGCAGTCTGCAAAAAACACGTTAGGAGCAAGGAGTCATCGCGTCCTTACACCGATATTGTCAAAGTTTTCATTCTCGGATTCCTCTTACCTCAATTAATAAAGGACATACTCCATAGTAAATCAAGTATTTGCCCAGGTATTTTGCAGATGACATTGTACTCGTATCAGAAGTCGGAGACAATACAGGAACGATAGAATTTGCAACACGAGGGAAGGGGAACAGTTAGACTAAAACTTTAGTAGGGGACAATGGGATAAGAGTTTTCAACGAGAGAAGGGGGACCCCTGGAGATACAGGACACAGTGAGTAGAACAGTAGAAAAGTACAAATATCTAGGAGTCTGCTCATGAGTGAAGGAAATATCTAGAGGAGCACGAGGAGATATATCAGAAAAGAGGGAAAGAAATTCATCTATTATGAAGCTCAGGGCACTATGTGAACTAAAAACAGCTATGAAGTGGTCAGAGGTATATGTGAAAAGGAGTGATGGTACCAGGACTGTCTTTGGCAATGCAGTACTGTGCATGAATTGAGGTTCAATCAGGGTTAGGAAATTCGACAAAGAAGCATGGGCAGATTGGCACTGGGAGCACATGGAAAAACACCAAATGAGGGAGTACAGGGGGACATGGGATGGTCGTCTTTTGAGAGCAGGGAGGCAGTTAGTAAGTTGAAATTTGAACAAAGGTTGACCGAAATGAATGATACGCGGTGAGCACGGAAGGTATTCAAGTATTTATACATGAAAAGTTTAAACACAAAATGGACAAAACGAACCCGAAAGCTTACATTTAAATATCTACACACTGGTGATGGGGCTGAACGGACTAGTTCAGTGAAAAAGGGAGTGAAGGAGGCAGAGAGGGAAATGTGGGAGGGAAGAATGCAGGAGAAATCAGCTTTAAAGGGGGACCACCAGAAATATTCTTCCGCCTGGCGGAAAGTCCTCCTCGCCCTCTTTCTTTCCCTTTCTTTCTTGTATTGTAGCACGGCGAGGCGAGGGGAAAGGTCCCCTTTTGCGCCGGCTTCTTCCGAGAGGATAAGCCGAGAAAATCCCCATTCTGAGCGACGGGCGATGGGTGCGGCAGCAGCGACCTCGTGACTTACAGGTATCTTCAGCTCCTATCGCGTAATATGCTTATATTTCGGCGCTCGCCAAGCCTAGCCCCTCGGGTGTAGGTTTTACAGAGCTGCAAGGCTGCGCCCTCGCAGTCACCGAATTTGAGCTGTCAAAGGTCTTTGGTTTAGCCCGTGGCAAAGTAAACGCATACTTTGGAGCTGCGATGCATCCCCGCACCCATTGAAGGAATGTTTCATATATATTCTCGGCTGATCAAGCAGCTGAAAACACATGCGCGAGATGTGGTGATTTGAATATGTAAGGATGGACTTATATCTTCACAAAACATTCTATCTTAAAAAAAAAAAAACGGCTGGTCACGCTCAAACCTGCCTCAAATCGGAATCGATGGAAAAGAAAACGATGTACCAGGGGCGGGCATCTTGAACAAGGTCTCTGTTTTTTTAGCAGCGAGCACAAATTATTGTGTGCGCAACTCACACTATATGATGGCCAACGAATCTAGATGACATTTATATTTACGCATCCCAACAACCACATGTGGTGAGAAGGCTGCAATGGTGTGTGTCGATACTAAAAAGTTTTAGTGGATCGTTTTGGGGTCTTCGATAACCGCACCCTACCACAATATATAAGCAATAACCTTTCTGTCAGCAATCTTTGTCGAGTGCGTCTATCGAAGCGTGTCGTGTTATAGTTCAACGTTGCTTAAATTGGTGCTCTACCACGTGCTTCCACTTCAAAGTATTTTTGAAGCCTTAAAAATTAAAAAAAAATCAAGTGTAGCCAATTTTTTTTTAACATGAAACGCGTTTGTAATTTGTCACTGCAAACGCATTTTAGGTATACTGCCACACAGTTAGCACGGACAAACTGGCGCCGGTCTTTCTAATTTTGTTTTCTTAAAAGTGAATGATGTTTAGAAAACTGTTAATGCAACTATCCAACCTAAGTGGCAGAGCTCACTGCTAAACAATACATGTTGCTGGGCAGAAATAGTAAAAAAGCGCCGATGTAGCGTTCGGGCTAACAGTGACACGTAATGTACGTATACCGCTACAAGATCAGCGCAAGCATAATAAGGCAATGGATTTATTACACAATTTGTTTTAATAAATGAAAGTTTTCAAAAAATCGTCGCAGCGCTTTGATTATCACAGCCGACAACGATGTCACACTTATTAGCGGCTTTGGCTTGCTTTATCAAGTCGTCAAAAGCAGTCATGTCCGTGGTTTTAAAAAAAGTGAGGTTCAGGCTTGGTCGGAGATTGCTACGGTTACACTCGTATGCTTTTTCAGTTCTATCTCGGTTGCACTCGTATGCTTTTTCAGTTGAATTTCAGTTTTATTTATCTAAACACCGGCGATAGTTTGTTTGTGCTAACTGCGGGGCTAGAGTACCTAAACGTTTTTTTACAATGGTAAATACAATTCTGTGTCCCGTTAAAAAAAATTGTCTGCTTTTGCTTTAGTTTCTTTGAGACACCACAAATACTCCGAAGTGGCGGCCTGTGCTATGGTACCAATACAAGCAAAGTTGAACCATAACACGAGACGCTAGACTCGCCAAAAAGGGATTTAATATTGTATTTTCGGCTCCATAGCCGCCCTCCCTAAAGAATGTAAACAGCGAGTCTAGCTTACTTTTCGTTGTGGGGTACGGACCGTACGGTTATCGAAGTGGCTAAAAGCGACCCATTAAAACTTTCTAGTATTGATTTCCACCCTTGATGCCCTCTCACCTCAGGTGGTTGTTGTGAATGTGTAAATATGAATTTCAAACATTTTGCTGGCCATCATGTTCTGCGAGTTAGGCACACAACATGGCATTTTAGTAAATCGTTTTCAAAGGCCCGCTACCACTTCAGGCGCGCGCTTCAGAGAATGCATCGAAGTGGCAGCGCGAGCTCCCGCTAAATATAGTGTGGCCTGAAAACATAGTCTGCTAAAGTTTTCCAGTAATTTGTGCTCGCTGCTAGAAAACACAGACCTTCTACAAGATTCCCGCGCCTAGTACATCGTTTTCTTTTCTATCGATCCCAATTTGAGACTGATTTGAGCGTGATAAGCCGTTTTTATTTTTTTAAGATGGAATGTTTTGTGAAGATGTAAGTCATCCTTACATATTCAAGTCACCACATCTCGCGCATGTGTTTTGAGCTCCTTGATCAACCGAGAATATCCATGAAACGTTCCTTCAATGGGTTTGCTTTGCCACGGGCTAAACCAAAGAACTTCGACAGCTCAAATTCGGTGACTGCAAGGGCGCAGCCTTGCAGCTCTGTAAAACCTACACCCGAGGGGCTAGGCTTGGCGAGCGCCGAAAAATAAGCATATTACGCGATAGGAGCTGAAGATACCTGTAACTCACGAGGTCGCTGCTGCCGCACCCGTCGCTCAGAATGGGGATTTTCTCGGCTTATCCTCTCGGAAGAAGCCGGCGCAAAAGGGGACCTTTCCCCTCGCCTCGCCGTGCTACAATACAAGAGAGAAAGGGAAAGAAAGAGGGCGAGGAGGACTTTCCGCCAGGCGGAAGTATATTTCTGGTGGTCCCCCTTTAACAATGTACAGGTCACGAAAGCAGGACACAAGGAAAGAAAATCTTTTTGACAATTCACTGGGAAGTGCTTTGCTGTTCGAGGCAAGAACGGGAGTTTTGAGGACGAGGATGTATAGGGCTAAATTTCAGGAGACAGACACATTATGTGCCGCCTGCCATAATGATAGCGAGACACTAGAGCACTTGGTTTTGAAGTGCACGGGGCTTCGTCCTGCCCTGCCTGAGGGGGTAACAGATCTGGCCGGGGCCCTGGGCTTTGCTGGCGACGATGGAAGGACGGTGGAGAAAAGGATTACAGTGACAAAGAGACGATTAGAAGATTGGTGGAAATTATCTAGGGAGAATTAAATGATGGACAACTAACTAGCACAGCTGGGAACAGGCGGGACAGAGGAAAATTGGGACTCCCTCCCGCGTGGCTCCGGCCCAAAGTCTCAACCCTGTCTCTCAGTGGGTCCGGTGCAGGGGTAACACCGACAAGGTTTGACCAGAGGAAAATTGGCGACTCCCTCGCCGGGGGGAAGAGGCAGGGGAGTGATGTTTTTAGTTTTTTTTGCCCGATCCCCCGAAGGTCATCCTGGTGATATCCCACACTGCCTGGTGATAGTTAGGGGGAGAAAAATTGGTCTTAAAAGGGCGGGAGGAATCACGTTTTTGTCTTTTTAGACTTAGGCTAGGTGGCGCAAGCTACCGCCCGTTACAAAGGGTATCGTCATTACCATCCATCCATCCATCCATGTCCTGGCTGGAGAGTAGGTCCTCGTGAGTCCTCATCTCGGCGTGAGGTTCGCGGTTAAGCCGAGATCTCACTTGCAAAGGTGTATAGTTCATGTTGAAACAAAAAACCCTGGCGAGCATAAATATTGTATTTGTTCTGCGCTGCTAAGGTTTACGAACTTGGACAAAGGAGACTAGAAGGACTACACATACACACGAAGGCGCAAGGCGCCTTCGTGTGTATGATTAGTCCTTCTAGTCTCCTTTGTCCAAGTTCGCCTTCGTGTGTATGTGTAGTCCTTCTAGTCTCCTTTGTCCAAGTTCGTAAACCTTAGCAGCGCAGAACAAATACAATGAGTAACCAACTAGCCCAAACCCAAGCTTTGTTGAGCATAAATAACCTGTCCGGCATTTTTTTCTCCCGCGTTTTCTTCATAGTACCCGATTTGCCTGAAAATTGGCTAAACACACAAACAGACATTGCTGAGATAGCAACTCAAATATTGTACCTTTTTTTTTTTTTTTGCGAGGTTATTGAATTTACGATTTTGGCCTTTACCTCGTTTTTTTTTTTAAATGAACGCCTCTACTGGCAACAATAAAAAGCTGACCGGGAAGGCGGGGGTACACTCTTTGGACTGTAGGCTGTTGAAAACGGATTACAAGCAGTTTTATGATGTCAAACGAAGGCTTCGGAAGCTTGCTCTAACACCCGCGCAGCTGCACTATACAAATGCTAGGCATTATACATTTTCAGACTGCCCGATCGACCTTCAAGCCTGCCTTCCCCTGACGTCCCCGCATTGAAAAGCGCGGGTATATTTGTATGTTGGACTTGGCATCATTTTCACTGGCCGATTTCACAATAACTATTCTGAAATCCGCGATACTGAATTGCATACCGGAAAGGGTAAAGGCTGGTAATTTCGAAAATATAGTTATTTGGGGTCGCCCAATAAAACGCCGGAGTACCCCTTTAAGGACCTGCCTAGACGTTGCCAGGAGTAAGGGTAAGACCTGCCACGTGCCATATCTTTCTGGCGGCCTGGCTACAACTCCAGAGAGCAGCATGCCACTTTCAGGGCGCAGATCATTGAACAAGCCTTGAACATTAAGACGACGGAACAGGATGATCGGCCTAGAACCCTACTGGTGTTTCCTTTGTTTACCTGCGCACAAACTCTTTTACGTCGTTAGCCAGAAACAATGTGCCCCAGCCTTCTATCCGTAGTGGTTGGCGACATCATAAATTTAAATAAAGTCTGATATTCTAAAAAATTCACTGTATTTGGTCGTAATGGGATGTCATGAGTTGAGGTTGGAAAATCGAAATCCATAAAATAGTGAAAGGCATCCAAGATTATTTGCGCGGCACTACGCCGCTAGGATCCCTTGGATTTTGCAAGAGGTCTGTTTCTCGCATGGAGATCGGGATAAGAGGAGGCGACGCACAGGCTCATGCCAGCAAAACAAGGAAATCTCAATTGAAGCCGAAAGGAAAGGTCCCTGTCGGTAAAAACGCCCCAGAGGGTTCCAGAATCTGTTGAATAGCGTCAGAGGGCGTTCATGTCCGTCCAACAGCCTATTTATTTTACCATCATGTTAAAACACCTGAGACAGGGGGTGAAAAGACCCCTCCATTGTGTGGTCACGCACGCTGAGCAGGTATTGGACATCAATCCTGCGTCAGCATTTGACGAGGACTCGACTCCATTCAACAGCTTTGTGACCAAAAAAATGGCTACCGCCAATGTTGCTTGATGGGGTTTTAAAAATATTATTTTGTTTTCCGGTACCAAAACAAAACAAAATTTTGATAAGCTCACGGCTCTTAATTGAAATGAGGGTCACACAGAAACCGAAGAATGTGCAGGTACCCTTCTAATTAGATTTTGCTGAATTGGGTCATTCAACGTAAAATGTCCCAGACGTTGCGCTCGACCACCTCCGATTTCTAAAAAAAAATTTATGGGCTTCGGCCACAATGTCCGTAGCCATACCCTACAATAGTTTTGACGAAAACAATTTTGTGATGACGTGAGCGCGATTTTAATTTTTGAAAACAGCGTGAAATTAGGCATCACTCAATAATTTACGAAAAATCAGCTTTTTTATGAAACACCCAAAAATATTTCTTTCTTAAATTTGCACGGTTGTCGACTTACAATGTGGTTGGGTTTGTGCAGTTTTGTTTAATTTAAATATTTTTTTTACGAATACATAATTTTATTCAAAAATAAACATTTTTGTCATTTTATTAAACAATATATAATTGCTCCCAGGACCTAATATAACTTTTTACTGGCTGCCCTCTAGGTATATAACCTATAAAAAATATTTTAAATCGCTCAGTTAAACATATTGCAGTAAAAAAAAAAATCCTGAAGTTGCCAAAAAGGGCGTTTTGACGCATAAACAGCCGTTTATTCCACCCTGAGGTGGTTCAAGTAAAAATACAAAATATGGTGGGTTTGGAAGAACGATTGATCGTCTTTTGATTCTAAAAGTGTAATCAGAGTAATTTTTGTTTAAAGCGAGAAAAAAATTTTTGAAGTTTAACTCTCGCACCACTACCCGGCGTCGCTTCTTAACGCCTCTTCGCCGCACAGCACGCCACCTGCGACGATAGCCGAAGCGATTAGGTCCAAAGAAACAACGGAGTTTGCTGCCCGCTTCCCCTAGTCCCTTTTTTCTGGCTCTAAGTGAAGAAAAGGCGGGTATCGTGTACTAATCGGAGGTGCCGCCAGTGCGTCGCCATAGCAGGCCCGTTGTGCCCTTTGTACCCGAGGGCGGCTCCTCACACTCCGAAACGCGATGCCTAATCGACGGGCGGCATCAGCTGACGTAAACTTCTTCATGCCATGCCAAAGGTCCCACGGCGACCTCCGATTTCTAAAATACAATTAATGGTTCTTCACCATAATGTTTGTGGTGCTTCTCTAAAATAGTTTTGACGAGAATCAAATTTCATGGGGTGATGGCGGTTTGAACTCGTAAAAAAAGAGTGAAACTAGGAGTCATTTATTAATTGATGAAAATTAAGATATTTTTATAGAACAGTGGACTATTTTTTCCTAAAAACCACATGGTATTTTGATTGTTGTGTAATAATGATCATGGATATTCGGTTGAAGCAATTTAAAAAAAAAAGTAATATACGAGAATTTTAGCCTTTTTGATACTTTGGTTACAAACTATCTCGTTGCTGCAGGTGATTAAAAATTCATATTGGCAACCTTCTGAATATACTGCACAAAAAAACGTTTCGGGCCGTACAACTCAATACCTTGCAGAAAAAACAACTTAATTTGTGCAAAATTTCGTTCTGCCGTTTAAAGAGCCGCCAATTCTGCCTTGAGGTGGTCGAAAGAAAAATGCGAAACATGGTGACTTTTACAGAAGAGTTTATTGCCTTTTGTTCTTGAAAGTTTAATTAAAATAATTTTGATCTAAATACGAAAAAAAAAACATTTTGAAGTCGAGCTTTTACGTCGCAAACTGGCGTCGTTTCTTGTGCCTCTTCTCTGCACAGCACGGCACCGCCGAGCCGGGCGAAGCGTGCGACGGAGTAACGGTGTGCCCACGCAGGTAGGGAGCAGGACCTTGAGTTGTCGGGTACATCTTGGTGAAAAGGGGCTGTTTTTCACTCTTGTTGCTTTATGGCTTTTCCCATTTCGACCGTTTTACGCGGCGAGGTCCTCCTTTGATCTTCCTGTGTCTTGATGTCAGGAGATGCTTAGCGCTGCCGGTTCAGAGCACCCATTAGTAAGCTAGCTGTTTCCTACATACACAACGCGATCACTCTCTCTTGTTAACGTCAGGACAGATGTAAACAGCAGCACAAAAGACCCGTGAACGGGCAATCTCAAACGACGAGGCGATGTGGTGTTGACGAATGCGCGCCGTTGAAGGCTCACGCGTCGTTTGTTTTCAAATCGGCTTTGAAATGACAAATTCTTGCGTTGCTGAATAGGACGTAAGTCCAGCACGTAGCGTAGATGGTGACGCAGGCTTAAAGTGATGGTAACTTCTTGTCCCTTTGACGGGGACCGCTGAGCTAAATCTTGAAGTGAGTCGAGCTCGTTTTTCTTCAACCATTTCTTTCGGCACCCAAAGTATTGTTATACCCCCGATGTTATTTTTGGCCCAGGTAAACAGCTGCTGGGGGGTCATGATTTGGTTCTCGAAGGGACTTCAAAGACTGGCCCTTGCTGCCTGACGCATCACTGTAGCCCCGACTCCGTCACAAGCACTCTTCCCGTGGGACGTTGCGAAAAAATTCCATTCAGCGGAAATGCCGAAATCATTTTCGTGTTGACAGAGGTTCGCAAAGTTTTTTTTATTCTTGTACTGAGAGGACGCACCATCTGAAAAGTAGTGAATTTTTCTAATTTGCGGAAGGTCTCGCTTCAATATATTAATTACTTCACTCTGAAATACAGAAACTGCCACCGTGCCGTGTTCTAGGCAGTCAGAAATAAAACTGAATGATTTTATAGAAATCTCTTGGGTGGTGGCTTCTTGTTTGCGAAAGTAAATAACAACGGGGTGTAGTGATGCCTGAGTATTCACCCAGTGATAGGATTGCGGGGCGTCCTGCACGATGAAACTAAAATTCTCAGCGAAGTCCATGAGTACTATTGCCTCGTGTTTGCCTATGTCTGCTTTGCGCTCCCTCAAGTATCGTGCCTGTTGTTTGCTCAAAAGTGGTGAGCCTTCAGTGCCTTCAGCATATCTAAGAATTTTTCGCGGAACTCGTCTGGTGTCAGAACAATGGTTTCCAGTTGGCAACGCACCCCGCTAACCCACTGTTGCACATGGACGTAATGCGTTTCTTCCGGGTCAAGAAGTGGAGTGCTGCGGAGCAAAGAATCAGCAAAATCGGTACATGGGCATTTGGCACACCTGTCAAGCATGCACTCTTCATTGTGTAGATCACATACTGTATGGCCGAGATAAAAGAGACTTTTTTTTTTAAGAGGGCACCCAAAAAAGTCGGGGTTTCTTAGGGGGACATTAGCAGAGTTAAGAGGAACATAATTAGATTTAACAAACACAGACGAAAAAAGGCAACCATCCCTCTTAAACGTTGAGCAACCTCCCCCTGATATTTTTTTCCCCCGAGGAGCCGAAGGGAGCAGCCTTGAACTGACATATATTCCGGCATCGAGTACGCGAGATTTCTGTTTAGGTGTGCTGCAAAAAATCCCAATTACCCATCTCGCACAAAAGTTCTCGGAGCAAGAAAGGGGTTCCGCGGTTTCCCGCTTTTCGCCAAGAAGTTTACTCCAGAGAGTCATTGACTCGTTGTTTGTCCTGGTGGAACTGAGATGCCATTGCTGTTTGTCTTGGCTCCTGCTGATACTAAAACTGATCACCGAATCGTAGGTTAGTTATTCAATTATCTGCCTTTCCGTGACGAGAGCCGCAAGCTTTATTCATTTTTTTGCTGTTGCGTAGTAGTAGTTCAATGGGAATGAGATGCAGCGACGGAACTTCTTTGCATCCACTCTTCGCTTTGTGTCCGTTCTTTGGCGCACCTCCCGTCGTAACAAACCGCTCTCGCGCGCTTTTGGTATGTTCGGAAGCCGTGCGCTGTTTGCTGTTTAGATGTCGAGAGCTTTTCGTTTTTATGTGGCACGCCTCCCGTCATAACCAACGGCTCTCGCGTGCTTTCGGTATGTTCGGAAGCCTCACGCTGTTTGCGGTTTGAATGTCCTTAGTTTTTTTTTTTTTTTTTTTTTTTTTTTTTTCTAAATTGGCGCGCCTCCGCTAACGGCTCTCACGCGCTTTTGGTAGTTTGAAAAACCGCGATCTTGGCTGTTTGAATGCCGCGAGTTTTTCGTTTTCCCAGAGCAGAGCGCTCCTGGCAGTTTGTAAGCGTGTTCGGGACTGTTTCTTTTTTATCTTTTTTTTTTGGCATGTTATTGCAGATATTAGCTACATGCACATGTCGATGAACTCATGTCGTCCAACGTGGATATCCGGGGAATATGTCGTGGCGCTTGCCACGACCGTTCCTGTATGGAATTTTTGAGAGAAGGAACCAGCAGGAGTCAGCACCCCGAATGGTGTGCTTACTGTGGACATCCTCCAACTTCACACAATGTAATAGGTAAGTTCCGCTCAGAGCTTCCATATGAAATTGTAATATCTGCTGTTCTCTAACGAAGTATCTAGACCTTTAACAAAGAAAAATAAAAGAGCCTCTTGCAGGCTCCAAGTTCAAAGTTCGCGCATATGGCGCGTGGTTTGCTCGCTTTTCAAAGCCGCGAATATGTGCATGCTGGACTGTGGGTTTGTAAACATTAGATTGGTGCATTGAGGAAAAGTTTTAGAACGCGGTTCAAAAGCGTTTCGGGCAACAAATGCTAAAATATTTTGTTGTTTTATTGGCATCGACTAGTTTGTATGAATGACCGGTCGGTAAATAAACTAGTATCGCCTTAGTTAACATCCGTACTAATAGATAGGTTAACGTTTTTGTACCTTGTTTCTTTTCCAGAAGCTTTGACTGATATTATGATGGTTGATCATCCAGCGCGTGAAGAGGTCACACACGAGAAGGATGACTCCGTTCAGGACTCGGAACATAGAGGTGGAAGACAAGTTCCCGGTCGCATTTATGACGGAAAGGCTGAGGAAGCTCTTATCTAAATTCGAAAAAGCAATGATTCTTGTGGAAACATAATACAATGCCTGTTTTGTGTTTAATTCGTCGCAGGCACCTGAGAGTTTTGTGCAGTGCCCAATAAACGTTTCTTGTGTAATTTTCTGTGTGAAATATAATTAAAAAGCCACGCACCTCCTTTTATTTTTTAACCGGAACGCAGTCCCTTGGCAATTTAAGAGGGATAACTGAAGAACAAGGCCCTCTTAAAATAAGAAACGAAATTTATAGGGACATTTCTAAGAGAGACCGTGTCCCTCCAAATTTTAAGAGGGCCATTATCCCTCTTACACTTCAAGGGAAGCTGTCCCTCTTGAAAAACGAGAATGACCTTGACAGCGCTTGCGTTCCTTTTATTTAAGAGAGTTGCAGTTCCTCCTACCTTTAAGGGGAATTTTTTTAAAGAAAAATCCCTCTTACTAAGAGGGACCAAGTTTAGAGTGTATCAGCAAAATCTGTACTTGGGCATTTGGCACACCTGTCAAGCATGCACTCTTCAGTGCGTAGATCACATGCTGTAGTGGCTAGAAGTTCTTCGGTGGTTTCCTCCAATCTTGTAGCATAAAGCATGAGCTTAAAATTTTGGTGTTACATTCACACGGAAACTATGTGAGTGCTGCTCCCTCCTGCTAGGACACAATGTGAAGGCCACAGACTTCCGAATGTTTAAACGCCTCACCTGAAATCGCAGCTTTTCTTTCGTTCCTCGTGCATTTCTTTCAAGTTGAGCAACAACAGACGCTTTTGGCGACCACGTAGCACGTCCTTTTTTCCCCGTAGGCAGTACGAGACAGCGTCGTCCTGATAGAACTCCATGATGGAGGCCTTGACTTCTTCGCTGACCGGGCGGCTCTTCTTTTTGGCACGGTGCCCAATATTCCTGATTCTGACCTGACCTTTACGGCTTGACGCTCTTGTCGTTCCGAGGCTCCAAAGAAGTTCATAATCTTTTCGCGAGACCAAGAGGGTGGGGCCAATGTTAGTAGTAGTAATTTTTCTATCTATTTTTTCCAGGTCAAACTTGTTTTTTACATCTGCATGAGTGACACGTAGTCACTCAAAACAAAATCTTCATCCTGGTTCGGCTGAGAAGTGTGTTTCTGCTGTACACCCAAAGATATATAAATTGTTCTTTCGGCAGAGATTTTAAGTTTTCTAACCTTCTTTTGGGCGTATGTCTCGCAGCTTGTTCGCCCTCGTTTTCGTTGGAGAGGGCTCTCTCCAACGGCTGCGAGGGCCTCGTTGACGCTCTCAAGTGCTACATCGGGGTCATCTTGCTCAAAAGGGGCATCACGGGCCAGAGGTGGCGGTGGTGCTTGAAAAGTACGTCTCTTCTTCAATTCGAAACAATTTCGCCGGCATGCTTGACAAAGTCGGTTTCCAGGAATAAGGTTTAAATTGGGGTGAGCATCTGCCAAGGCTATTTTAATGACAGCTGATCCACGGCGGTTTTTGACGTGGTCATAGAAAGGGTTAGAACACCACCTGAATGCAATCAGTGATGTGTACTTTTTAAGGTATACTTGATAATGATGTGAACACACTGTACGGATGTCACCTTGTGGGCGCCCGGAACAGAACGAAAGGAGCCGCCGATCCGTGTGCGTCAGGTCTTGAGCGTTGATGAGGGACCCCGTCTTGGTCTGTGTGGTCACATGGCAACCCCTTGCACCAAGGGAGCACGGAGGAAGTTCGGCATCTGCAATGAAAAAGAAATTTGAATGGAACATGACTGCCCCTTCATTTATGTGAGCCATATCTGCGTGCTGCGCATAAATGACAAGTCGGGCACATATGCGCCTTTCGTGCAGAAGCTAGCCTTGTACGCAAAACGCCATTCGGCTTTGAACTTTTATAACGCTAATTGGTTTGTGACAGGTATAAGGCAAACCATGTGTATTTAATATAAGCCAACGCATCCTTCCCTACAGCTTGGGCTTTCACATGTCTGCATGTCTGCTACATGTACGACGAACGGCCAGTTTAAAAAAAATAGCTAGTCTATTTGGTTTGAAAAAGTCAAGAATTGAGCGGCCGCAACTATACAGATACTGTGACAGGGTAGACACGAGTAAACACGACACAACTATTATTGTATTATACAAAATAAAGCCAGCTTTCCTACGTACCCTGATCAGCATCCACAGGAACCGTAGATTAACTTCTTTCTCCAGAGGGACCAGCTTCATCCATCGTTACACCACCGTACAACGTACTTGACGAAAAATGAAGTTCTTTCTTTGACAGATTTCCGATCTCAAATGGTCGTTCAAAAGCCAACTTCTCGCTTGTCAGCCCTTTCTTAGCTTACTAGCGCAGAAGCGGGTTCCTCAAAAGGCAACGAATAAGTCTCGATACCCAGTGTCAATAGTGCGGACACGCGCCTTTGTTTATTCAATATTTCCGATGGGTCATGTAAAGATTCCCGCACTGACAATATGGACCGAAAATAATGCTTGAAGCGCAATCTTGGCTTGTGACGATGCTTCAAGCGTCCGAGTTAACATACTGAATCAGCGCGATTCAGAGCTTTGATCACGCGCCTGTAGCCTTCACTGCGCTCCAACTAAGCGCGAACCGGATCATAGTTCCGCTTTTCACCGCAGCATGCGTGACGGCTAGATTTCGCGGCGATATTATCGTGTTTTAGACGTATACGTCATCTGATGCCGCCCGTCGATTAGGCATCGCGTTTCGGAGTGTGAGGAGCCGCCCTCGGGTACAAAGGGCACAACGGGGCTGCTATGGCGACGCACTGGTGGCACCTCCGATTAGTACACGATACCCGCCGTTTCTTCCCTTACAGCCAGAAAAGATGGACGAGGGGAAGCGGGCAGCAAACTCCGTTGTTTCTTTGGACCTAATCGCTTCGGCTATCGTCGCAGGTGGCGTGCTGTGCGGCGAAGAGGCGTTGAGAAGCGACGCCGGGTAGTGGTGCGAGGGTTCAACTTCAAAAATTGTTTTCTCGCTTTAAACAAAAATTACTCTGATTAAACTTTCAGAATCAAAAGACGATCAATTGTTCTTCCAAACCCACTATATTTTGTATTTTTACTTGAACCAACTCAGGGTGGAATAAACGGCTGTTTATGCGTCAAAACGCCCTTTTTGGCAACTTCAGGATTTTTTTTTTTACTGCAAGATGTTTAATTGAGCGATTTAAAACATTTTTATAGGTTATATACCTAGAGGGCAGTCAGTAAAAAGTTATATTAGGTCCTGGGAGCAATTATATATTGCTTAATAAAATGACTAAAATGTTTATTTTTGAATAAAATTATGTATTCGTAAAAAAAATATTTAAATTAAACAAAACTGCACAAACCCAACCACATTGTAAGTCGACAACCGTGCAAATTTAAGAAAGAAATATTTTTGGGTGTTTCATAAAAAAGCTGATTTTTCGTAAATTATTGAGTGATGCCTAGTTTCATGCTGTTTTCAAAAATTAAAACCGCGCTCACGTCATCACAATGTTTTCTTCGTCAAAACTAGTTTAGGGTATGGCTACGAACATTGTGGCCGAAGCCCATGAATTTTTTTTTAGAAATCGGAGGTGGTCGAGCGCAACGTCTGGGACGTTTCACGTGGAATGACTCAATTGCATTTGGCTTAAGGAAGCCGCTATGATGGGGTGCAATCGGAAAGTCAGCGTTATAATGACTGCTTTCTGCATCTACATCACCTACATTGTGCGCTCTCACCATTACCGCCTCGTGACTACCTTCCCGGTTAAAAACGGTATTGTCGACGAAATGTATCGGTCCACACACCGCCATTCTATCTACACACTCTCGAAATTAAAGCATCGCACACAAAAGCTTCCGGGAATCTACAGTATGAAAATAGTATTATGCAAACTAAAAAGGATAAAAAATATGATTGAAACAGCAACGTAATTGTTACACCCGAAACTATACTTGTGAAAAAATGAAAAGATAAAAATAGCCGTGTTCAAGAGCAGAGAAAAACTAAGACACGCTAGATATTGCCACGCGCAGAGCTGAGCAAGCCGCGCCCGGTCACGAAATTCTAGAAAATTCGCATTTTTTCTTATTCAGGGCGTAGCTTTTATCATTTCGTCTTAGTTTCTTGTTCTTAAAAGTGTCGTTTCATTCTCACCCCGAACACTCAATGCTCGAACCTTCTGGGCTAAATTTTCGCGATGCCGACGCAGACGAGATAAGGAGCTGCCCGTGACCTTCTGGAGTCAATCTCACTCTCGCTTACTGTTACGCTGCCACTGTAAACGGGGAGTGCATAACTGGCGCCGCGTTGGCGGACAGATTCAATAATCATTTTGTGGACTTAGTTAATAACGTTCACTCTGTCAACGCTTGTGACCTAGTCGATAAAATTTCGGAGAGTGTTTTTCTTGCGCCTACTGACGACAGTGAATTAATATCAGCATTTAACAATTTTAGAAACAGTAAAAGTAATGATGTGCATGGCATTCAAATCGGGCCTGTAAAGCGTGTAATTAATTTATTGTCCCTTGTTTGACCCACATTTATAACCTCGCCCTTCGGGATGGGGTGTTTCCCCAAAAAAATGCGAGTGGCCAAGGTGTCCGGCCTCCACAGTGCAGGGAATGAGAACAACGTGTCAGACATTGTGCCTTTATCTCTGCACCCTCTGTGGAAACAAGGCCGCAAAACAAATAAGGAAAAAAGTACAGGCCTGTGTCTGTACTCCCGGTATTCTCTAAAGGACCAGAAAAGATTATGCACAGGAAACTATATGATTTCTCTGAAAAATACTTAAATATTGCCCCCTGTCAATTTGGTTTCCGAAAGGGGTACTCGACAGAGTTGGCGCTACTAAAACAGAAAGAAATGAAACTAACCAACATCGAAAACAAACTGATAACATTAGGCGTATTTATCGATTTGTCGAAGGCATTCGATCGCCTTCACTATAAAACGTTACTGCAGAAACTGGACCTTTGTGGTATCAGGGGTGTTGCCCTAAACCTAATAAAAAGCTATTTAAAAGACCGTTATCAGTACGTTCAAATTGACGGGGAGCGTTCAAGCATGCGCCAAATAAAAGCAGGTGTGCTGCAAGGGAGTATTCTCGGGCCCCTTCTTTTCAATCTTTTTATTCGCGACTCCAGCAAAACGAACGGCACCTAGCGGGAAAACCCTGAACTGGGCAAAACAGGTCCCTTCGCGATTTCTGCTCGTCTCTTCTGGCTTCCGTGTTTACATGCTCTCGGTGGTTTGCGCGACAGAACAGTTATACCGGTGACTGTGTCGTAACCGTAGTATCGCCTTGTGACTCAGGTTGCTCTGCACGCGACCTATGTAACCGCGTGAGCCAGACATTCCGCGTTTATCAGCGTTCATCAGCACCAGTGGAGGGACAGTGGACATTCTTTTCCTCGTTTCATCGAAGAAAGTCAAGCCTCTGGAAGTTCGCTTACCCCAACACATCGCCGCATGTTCGAAACGTGGAAGATAAAACGTGGGGGAACTAATTTTGAGTCCAATGCTTACTTGCTGGCGCCCCAGCGTTGTGCGTTGAGCTGGCACATGACACGGCACGACCTGGATTCGACCGCCATATTTTCCCGATAATGGCGTCCCCTATAGGTCGCTGGAGTCGCGAATAAATGGCATAGCGAACTTAGATAATACCGTCAACTACATAATATACGCTGATGATACAAGCTTGTCTTTCTCTGGAACCAGCATTGACGTCAATATAGGAAGAGCAAATCAATTCTTGCAGAGTTTAAACGTTTGGACCACCGCAAATTCATTAACAATAAATGTTGCAAAAACTAAGTATATTATTTTCCGCGCAAAAAGTGCTAACTGCACCAGCAACCTGCCGGGAGGGTTCTATCTTGCCTTACGAGACGTGGAAATTGTAAAAAAAAGCTAAGGTGCTTGGCGTAACTTTTAATGAACATATGCTGTGGGATGAGACGGTGCAGGACACAACCATAAACTTCTCAAAGGTTGTAGGCGTCTTGTATACATACCGTAATATCTTAACATCTTCGACAATGCTGCTTATATATCACGCCCGGTTCTGCTCATATTTCGATTACTGCTTCCTGGTTTGGGGTACCACTACGAAAACGAACGTTCAGAGACTTTTTATAATGCAGAAGATGGCATACGAATAATATATATTGTAGGGTATGATCACTCCACGAAAGTTTTGTTTAAAAAGCTTGACACGTTAAAAATCACGAATTATTATAGTTATAAGCTTTTGATGTCACATAAAAGATTATTAAAGGTGCGGTGCAACGATATTCAATTGGAACGTTTTTCACTTTACACGATCTTACTGGCGCAAGTGGGACTCAAGGATACTCGCACGCAATGCCACTGGCCAAAAAACTCCTTTGTTGCGGTGTAATTTCAAGGACAAGAGCGCTCATTTTCATTCAATCTCTCTTTTGCAAAATTTGATGACGTAACGTGGAGATCGCAGTACACCCCAATGACGATATTTGAATGCGGTTCATAGATTAAACCCGAGCATTGCGTGGGCACTCGATTTGGGCTCGTGATAATTACTAGCTCGTGAAGCATTGGGGTAGTGGCCCCTGTCCAATCGCTGCAACGACGACAATAGCCGAGCCATAACAATGTCTGGAACTCAGCGCGTGTCTTCTGCTTTGCCAATCGCAGCGCGTGGCTAAGATCAACATTGGCGGCATATGATCGGCTCCAGATCGCGTGGCCGCTTGTTTTGGCTGCGAGTTGAGGGGGTGAACGCTGCTCGTTTTTCTTCAATTTTTATCTGGGACTTCTATCGCGTGGGGTGAATTACGAACACGTGTTTTATAGGTCTTTAACGTCAGGGATCCGTTCTAAGCGGTATTCGCGCAAAGTACAAAAATTGTTGCATCGCCCCTTTAAACAACCCTGTTAGCGTTTTTAATGCAGACTCAGGTTTGGAGTCGCGAGACGCAACATACAGCACTCGTCATTCTAGAAACTGGGCCGCACCGCGCTTCAGAACCAATTTAGGTGACCAGAGACCGGCTTGTACTCTCCCAAGAATTTTAAATAATCTTGAAGCAAAGAGAATTTCCGTGACCAACACAAGAAAAAAGGAAATTCGTGGCCTATTTGAGTGATCAATTGAATAGGTGTTGTCAGGTTTGGAGCCTATAGAGACAGTTGCGTATATATTTTTGAAAGTCAATGTGCATTATTGTGTGCTCATTATTAAACTCTTGGCGCAAGCTTTTGCAACAGTGAATTATGTTTACGTTGTTTAACCATTTGCACTGTATACAATTGACACCACTGTCCTGTATAAACACCCAATTACCTGTCTTTACATATGTTAAATTGTTCATTCACTGATATGTTGAGCTTCTTCTGCTGATGTAAAGGGGAGGTGGGGGCTTCGTCAAGTAGCGACATGCTGCTTTTTTCCCCTGAACTCCTCCCCCCCCCCCCCCCCAGATGGAGAGGAAATAAAATTGATTGATTGATTGAAATCGCTGGCCGTTTTTCAGCTGTCTCGACGCTCATTTTTTATTTTGTTTGGCAAAGGCTCTCCGATTAAGCTCTTATTTTCAGCTTACATTTGCTGAGCTATTTTCCATCTGTGACTATTCTGGTGGAGGTTCTGGGTACCGCAGCTTATGACACGTACCCCTCTGAGGCCTCGCAGCGCAAGCCGTCCCCGGCTCAAGAAGACCGTCCGTGGAAACTACCGAGACTCCTGGACGCCGCCGTGTTCAATGTCTGCCCCCAAAATTTGTTATACTGGCGGAGAGGACCCACCAGCCGATGAAGCCGGCGATGAGCAACCAATCGTCGCAGACCCTGCCGCCGCCCCCGTCGTTTACTTGCCCTTCGCCCCTCGTACGCCGACGCCTTTCAAAAACTTTAATTTTCACTGGAGGGTACTGCGAGGAACTGGTTCAACAACCACGAGGCCTCATTCACGTCGTGGGACGCCGGCATCATCGAGCTGAAGAGTGCGTTCATGAATCAGCATCGTAGGCAGCGGGCCGAGGACCTTCTCCAGGCGAGGACTCAAGCACCCAACGAAAACGTCATTTGCTTTGTCGAAAATGTCCTGCGGCTCAGTGCCCGTGCAGACCCTCAAGCCACAGAGGAGAATTCATTGCGCGTCCTCATAAGAGGGGTTAATGGCGACATCTTCAGCGACCTCGCCCGAATCTCTCCAACGACAGTCGACGGGTTTGTTGTCGAAGCCACAAACGTCGAGCGGGCGCTAGCGGCTTGAGCCCGCCACTATCATCGGTCCAACGACGCCTCAACTCTGGCATCGGTCTACTCCGATCTCAGCACCAGCGCCGATGAGCTTCGCGAGATCATCCGCGACGTTCTTCGCGAAGAAATCGAGAAGTTGTTGCCTGCTGCCGACCCCCCCCCCCCCCCCCCCCCCCCCCCCCCCCCCAGAATTGATGTCCATCACTGAAGTTGTGCGAGAAGAGCTCAGAAGCCTTCGAACCACGGGTTACAGACAACTCTGCTCCGCTCGAGCAACCGACCCTGAGCTACGCCGCCATGGCCGGACGACCGCCGCCAACAACCCGCCAGTACCAGCACCCGGCGCACCCTCGACGGGAAGCCCCTACGCCAAATTACGCTCGGCGTACTGAGGAGCAAGCTCCGTACGTCCAAGTCGAACCGGCGACGCCAAGGAAGACAGAGCTGTGGCGCAAGGCTGACCGACGCCCACTGTGTTACCACTGCGAGGAAGCCGACCACATTGATCGCCGATGCCCCTACCGACAAATTGGGCTGCGCGGGTTCAACTCGAATGACCCGCGCTCACGGTACGGTGAGTGCCCACGAGACCACGACGAGTATCTTCACCGTCCAACGTCTCCTGCGCCCGTTTCACCGCGAGGAGATCGCTCGCCTTCACCCCGACGTCCTGCGTCATCTGTCCATAGGTCCCGCGAGGACGAACGAAACAACGCTTCTGCGACTTTGTCGAATAACCTCGACGTTACTATCGACGGCCACGACGCGAAGGCACTCGTCGACACCGGAGCAGACTATTCCGTTTTGAGTAGGAAGCCCTCTCGCCACCTTCGGAAAGTGATGACACTGTGGGATGGCCCGAAAATACGAACCGCCAGCGGACACCTGATCACACCATTATGCCCGAGTCCCATTAGAGCGACAAGCAGAAACAAACGACAGCGACAATCCTCGAACCCATGCAGCATGCTCGCGATGGTACCTTTGGCAGGCGTTTAGTCATTCGGTGCTCGTGAAATAAGCACGAGTGATTGCAAGCCTGCCAAAGATACCCTCGCGTGCATGATGCTCGTGTTTGAGCATAGCCTCCTTTATTCTACAAAGCCTGTCAAATCTCGAAGACTCTGGTTTGAGGCTTGTCGTTGTCGTTTGTTTCTGTTTGTCGCTTTAGTGGGACTAGGGCATTAGGAAGGTGTGCTGCGGGCGTGGACATCCACGGGGAGACTTGTCCCATGAAATTCGTCGTCCTCAAGGACTGTTCCAGAGACGTCATCCTTGGCATGGACTTTCTGCGCGAGTACGGTGCCGTGATCGACCTCGCAGAGAACAGGTTGACGCTGCGAAAGCCCGTGCCCGTCCAACCTCCGGAGGGATCCAACACGATGCCAGCCGTCGTCCGAGTCATTGCGGAACACGTCAACCTGCCGCCGCGGTTGAGTGTTCTTGTGCCCGTCATGACCGATGGAGTCGCCTGTGGGGAAGTTCTTCTGGAAAGCGACGTCCAACTGCTTCTCTCAAGAGGAAAAGGCGTCGCGAGGGGCGTAACAGAGCTCCAGGAGGGACGCACTGTGGTCATCGTGACAAACTTCCATCAGGAGGCGCAGCACCTCACGAAAGCTGCCACTGTAGGACATGTCGAGGAACTCCGGAACGCCGCCGGAAACGCCGCGTTCTCCGATGAGCCCTCGCTATCTAAGCCGTACAAAACGGCAATGCGATCCTTGTGCTTGGGCCGCCGTACCGGGTCTCCACAAATGAAAGAGAGGCCATTCATGAACAAGTACAAGAGATGCTCAATGATGACATCATTCAGCCGTCGAGCAGCCGGTGGGTCTATCTAGTCGTACTGGTAAAGAAATTCGCTTCTGCATAGGCTACCGGCGGCTCAACGCGGTCACAAAAAAATACGTGTATCCGCTCCACCACATCGACAACACAGTGGACCGACTGTGCCATTCGCAATACTACTCGTTGATGGACCTGAAGAGTGGCTACTGGCAGATTGATGTCGACGAAAGGGACCGAGAGAATACTGCCTTCGTCACGTCCGATGGACTGTACGAGTTCAAGGTGAAGCACTTCGGATTGTGCACGGCACCGGCGACTTTCCAGCCTGTCATGGACACCGTACTGACAGGCCTCAAAAGGCAGGGTTGTCTCGTTTATCTCGACGACCTCGTAGTATTCTTGCCCAATTTTGACGACCACTTGGGACGCCTTCATGCCTTTCTTCAAGCAATGAGGACTGCCGTGCTCACCTTCAAGTAGACAAAGTGCCGGTACGCCTATGGCGAATTGAAGTTTCTAGGACACGTTGCGAGCAACGAAAGTGTTCGCCCTTGCCCTGAGACGACTCGCGCCGTAGCGGAATTTTCACCTCCCACCGACAAGAAGGCCGTCCGAAGATTCCTGGGACTCTGCGCGTACTACTGGCGGTTCGTTCGGGATTTCGCCAAGCTTTCTGCGCCACTCACGCACCTCACGAAAGACACCGTGAACTTCGAATGGGGAAGAAAACAACAACAGGCATTCGACGAGCTGAAGCGACGACTCCAGTCGACACCCATTATTGGCCACTTCGACCAGTCAGCCGAAACAAAAGTTCACACGGACGCCAGCAATACAGGACTCGGCGGGGCACTAGTCCAACGACAAAAGGGTACAGAGCGCGTAATCGCCTATGCTAGTCGGAGGTTGTCGAATGAGGAACAAAATTACTTGACGACCGACAAGGAATGCCCTGCCATCGTCTGGGCCATATAAAAATTCAGTTCATACTTATACGGAAGCCCTTCTAGAAATCAGTATTTATATCTACATTATTTACACATCAAGTGCAGATCATTGTCTCGGCCTTCGAAACCTAGCCGCTCAATCTCGCTCGCGAGCTTTCTCTTCGTCTCGTCCCCTTCTTTCTTGCCGTTCAAGAGCTGGCGCGATGACCGCTACACTACCCCCCTTCTAGTCGATTTGACGATTTAAAGTAGAAACATTAACTTCGCGGTGCGTTGGCTTGGACACTTTAGTCTGTGGGGAGTCCTCACGTGACGGTTGGATATGCGCGGGCTTAAGCCCGTCAATTGATTCATTTTCTGTTTTTCCGTTTAACAGTATTTGAAAGTATTTCGGTGTCCTCTTCAAAACCGGAAATGAACCATCGTAGGGTGCTTGGAGGCAGCGGTGTAGAGCGTCCTTTCTGACGAAAACGTGTGTAGTTGTTGACAGTTCGCGGCTTACAAAAACAGGGCGTGTTGATGACGGCCTTGTAGGTGTGGGGCGGAGTTGTGGCATAGTATCCTTGAGTCGGTGAACGTAGTCGAATGGATCGGGGGTGACTACTATATCAGGCGGGATAAAATATTTCTGTGGTAAGCGAAGCGTCGTTTCATAGGCAGGTTCCGCGGCTGAGCATGAAAGTTGGTCTCTGAAGACCGGTCGAAGACCCAAAAGCACTTGAGGTAGCAATTCGGTCCAGTTGGTGTGAGCCTCTCATGCGATGAGTGTGGTCTTCAGCTGACGATGAAACCTCTCAACCATTCCGTTGGCTTCGGGGTGGTAAGCTGTGGTTCTCAGCCTGCTGATACCGAGGAGAGAAGTGAATTTCTTGAAGAGCGCAGATTCGAGTTGTCTGCCTCTATCCGTGGTGACGATTGCTGGAACACCGAATCGCGAAATCCACACGTGTAGAAATGCTTGCGCGACTGTCTTAGCCGTGATGTCAGAAATTGGAAGCGCCTCAGGCCATCTCGTGAACCGATCAGTGGCCGCGAGAATATAGACGCTTTCAGGCAGCTGTGCATGGGCGCCGCCATAACCGACCTTCAGTTTTTGTTTCCTCTTATTCCGTTCGCTCCACTTCATCAGTACCACAGCAGGGAAGGTAATTGCCATTTTAGATTCTACCGTGTCCTTCTCCCCAGCATAGGCCCCTGTGGAGACTCGTCAACACCCGCTTCAGTTGCTCGGCATCTCGGTAAGACAAGAGAAGGTCGGCTATGGCGGCTCAATTTGGCGCGCGCTGAAAGCGTCTATATCTGCAGCCTTGTGATTCCGGCATCGGCCCAACGATGTCTAGATGTACATTTTCAAAACGAGCCTCAGGAAGTTGGAAAGAGCCTGTGGGGCTTTGTGTGTGGCGCTAAATCTTCGCTCTTTGACAGGCCAGGCAATTTTCGGCCCAGTTTCTTACATCGATGTTTATGTTTGGCCAGACATATCGAGAGGTTATGAGCTTCTGTGTTGCTCGTATGCCTGGATGGGATAACCCGTGTAGGGAGTCAGAAAGTTGACGTCTTAAAGAGAAGGGAACAAATGGGCGGGGAGAGCCGGCAGAGATGTCGCAAGTCAGGGTCTTTTCCAGCCCAGGGAGACGAATGTCTTTGAGGTGTAGTGCCACCGGTGTAGTTCGAAGTCTATAAAGTTCGGAGTCCATATGCTGGGCATCCGCCAGTGCGGCCAGAGTCAGAGGCGCGGCATTACCACCAGTGACTGGGGCTATGCTCGGTCGAGACAGTGTGTCCGCCACTACATTTTTCGTGCCCTTTATGTGTCGTATGTCGGTTGTGAATTCCGAGATAAAAGACAATTGGCGTAGTTCTCTTGGAGAATGATGTCCGCTGTCTGGCGTGAGTGATTGTATGGCGCCCGCCAAAGGTTTATGATCAGTGAGGATGTGAAATGATCGAGCTTCCAAAAAGTGTCGAAAGTGGCGGATTGCCGAATAGGCGGCGAGGAGCTCCCGACCGAAAGTGCTATAGCGTCGCTGGGTACTGGTATGTTTGCGCGAAAAGAATGATATCGGTTGCCATTCGCCGTTGACAAACTGCTGTAGGACAGCGCCTACTGCGATATCTGAGGCATCAGTAAGCAGGCATGTCGTTGCGTCAGCTTTTGGATGTCGAAGCAAGGTGGCACGCGCGATGTGTGTCTTGATGCTGGGGAATGCTGGCTTAGCCGTATCAGTCAATTTAGGAAGGCCTGTTTTCGAAGGCGGCAGAATATCTTGGAGAGGCTGAAGCAATGCATCACAGTGAGGAACAAAGCGTCGGTAATAATTAACTAAGCCTAGCAAAGCTCTCAGGGCGCGCGCAGACTGAGGTTGTGGATACTCTCGTATGGCGTCCACTTAGCTGGGAAGTGGTCTTAGGCCATGACAGTCAATTTGATGGCCCAAGAAAGAGACGCTCGTTGCAACGAAATTACATTTGGAAGTATTAATCATGAGGCCATTTCCGTCGAGTCATTGGAAGAGGCTGCTTAGGTGGTGCTTGTGTTCGTCTTCAGATCTGCTCGCAACAAGGATGTCGTCTAGATAGGCGTACAAAAAGGTAATCCTCGGAGGACCTGATCTAAAAATCTTTGAAAAGTCTGGGCAGCATTGCGTAGTCCGAAAGGCATCCGAAGGAATTCAAAGAGCTCGGGGTCGTGAATAAGCGGGGTGTCCTGTCGTCTCGATGTGATGTTGGACGTTGTGTTTGACTTGACTTGTGAAAGTACAGGGACGTACTAGGGAAGGGAACTCTTGTATGATATCACTGTAGAGAGAATCTGGCGGGACGAGCAGTGGAGTCAGTCCAATTGATTGCAGCTTTATGCGGGTCCCTGATACCGAAAGAAGCGTAGTGGCATCAATGAGACGACGGTTGCGAATGTCCACAAGGAGGTTGTAGTGTTGTAGAAAATCTGCTCCGAGGATTGGATGTGGGATATCTGCGATAGTGAAGATCCAGCGCAAAACTCGACGCAATACTAGGTTGATCGTGAGAGTGCGGACTCCATAGGTGGGAATGACAGTGCCGTTAGCTACCTTAAGTTGCGAGGGTTGCTGATTACGACTATCTCGAGCTGTTGGAGGCAATACTGACACCTTGGCGCCGGTGTCAACTAGGAAACAAATTTTTGTGTCCTAATTTGGGAGAAAAAACAGGCAAGGACGACGTTGCAACCGGCCAGGCGTACTCGTCGTCGCTAGTTGCTGGCGTTGCTGTTTCCCGGCGCCGTGCAAGTGCATTTCCGGGCGCGGGTGCCAAATGTGCGATGATACCAACATTATTGGTTAGCAGGACTGTAGAACCTGCTACGTTGGTGGGCTGGCGAGTTGCTTCGACGTTGTGATGGCGATTGTGAAGGGCGAAGAGCAGCCACCATTTCTGTCAACTGATCCATGCGTCGCTTCATGGCGGTGCACAACTCTGAGGGCTGTTGTGGAGATCGAGTTGTTTCGTAAACTTCTGGGCGGCGTGTCGTTGATACGTCGACAATGAGATCCGCCACCTTTGCGAGGTGATCTAGGGTTGCGCTGTCTACTGACGCGAGCATCATACGGACGTCATTGGGCAGACGCTGCAGAAACAATTGTCACAGAAGTGAGTCCTCGATGGTGGCGTTTCCCAACAAGTGCCTCATCCGACGCAGTAACTGAGAGGGTGTTTTGTCTCCCAGCTCTTCTGTTGTCAGGAGTTGTTGTAGCCGTCGCTGTTCGGATAGGCTGGTACGTCGAACTAGTTCTGACTTGAGGATGTCGTAGGGTGTTAGCGTGGGGGGTGCTAAGATAATAACGCGCACCTCCGCTGCATCTGCTGATGACAACGCGCTTACGAAGTGATGGAACCGCGTCTGCTGGTCCGTGATGCGCCACAAGGCAAATCGGGACTCGATTCGTTCAAACCACAACTGTGGATTCGCTGCCCAGAATAGGCGGAAGGCGGACGGCGAGGGCCGCGACTTGGGGCTGTTGCGCTGCAGAAGAGCCGTCTGTTGCCGTTGCTGCTCTCCTTGGTGGTCTGTCGAGACGTCCGGGTCACCAGTTATAGCAATCAGTATTTATATATACATTATTTATATAAAAAGGAGCCCAACGTTTTGAAACCTGCTTGGTTTCTTCTTCAGGGGCGACTATGTGCGCGAGGAGCAAATGGTCTTCTTTTACGGCGGTGGACGTGATGTTTTCGCGATCGTAATGTGGATGAGCCCGCTGACGTAGGCGAATGGTAAAGCTCCAAGCGACCGAGTGATGTTTGGCGGTGTGGTTTGGATGTGCCATGACTCGACGAAGAGCCTCTGCCGGGAATTGGTCTCAATGTCGAGGATGCGTGTGTTGTCGAAATCAATGCGGTGGTCATTCAAGTCACTGTGTTCCGCAACCGCGCTGCGCTCATGATCGAATCATGAGAATTACACGATAACTTGCATATCAAAATCTGCGCATCTGCGCTTGAAATTTCCAAAATGACGTGATTTTAAACCGAGTTGGAGCGCCAGCCAAATGTTAGGTACAACCCACTCGGCCGGAGCAGACGACGCACGGGGTTAGAGGGGAAGGACATTTTTTCTCTCTCCGCTCTTCCTAGTGGAACGGTGTATACGAGGTGCTCCCCGACAGAACCCGACCATCAGAACGCCACCAGCCACGACCCGAAGTGGTCCACGTAGTTCGACTCAAGCCGTTCTCCGCACGTTAGGATTGATGACGCTGCATGTTCATTTCGTCTCTTCGTATTTGTTTTGTCATTTTTGTTTTTCTCTAGGTTTGCATCCGCAAGATGCGCTTTTAAAAGGAGGGGGGGGGGGGACAATGCCTCGCGCACGACCGAGCAAGCAGCGCCCGGTCACGAAATTCTAGAAGATTCGCGTTTATTTTACTCAGGGCGTAACTTTTATCATTTCGTCTTAGTTTCTTGTTCTCGAAAGTGTCTTTTCAAGTACAGGTTGGCCGATTAAACCTTTATTTTTCAGTTAAAATGTGTGGAGCTCTTTTCCATCCCTGACAATAACATTTTACGATGTTCAAGGCTGCACGCCCATCGAAGCTCACGCAACATTCAAGCGGTGAATGGGCGTGTATGAAAACTGAAGCAAACGAGCGTGCGACATGCCAGCTTAGCGGTCATTCGAAGACACCAGCTGTAGTTGCTCAGGCCGTAGCCTCAGCGGAAAAGTGAAGGGGAGAGCAGGCTCAAGACGCTTGACGGGCTCAACCAACAGACGCCCGCACCATATAAGTGGGACGAAAGCCAGGGGAGCTCCAGTGCTGAAAAAAACAGAGACGACGGAAATGGTAGCTTGGGCTCTTTTCCTATTTGTCGGCCTCCTGGTGTGCAGCACTGGTCCCGCGCGCTCCCAAAATGGTATCTAAAGTCCTAAAAAAAAAATCCTATACTGCGCTAACTTTTTTATGCTGTTTAATGTAACTGTGCAAGCGTAAATCATCTCTGGAAAAATCAAGCAATCGCGTTCTTAAGCAATACCTACTTACAGAAAAGGTTCAGTGTTGATCGATGGCCGAGTGCGTTAGCGCACCGAAGCTCGGACCTTGTGGAGCGAAAAATTTATCTGCAGATCCCAATGAATCCTGGGATTCACTGGTATCTGCGATCTAGATGAGCATCGTACCGGCGTGCGGTCGTGTATCACTACTGTGTGATGCACGCCAGAGACCAGTGCAGTGATACTGCACTGGCTAAATCTCTCACCTACAGCCGAGACACCAGTCACCTTTTACGGTTGAGTAACTTCCTGATGTATAAGCATACACACACCACAATTATTAAGGGTTCAGGAGTACTTAACGGATCTGCTTTTATGCACCGTGGAAATACAGCGGAAAAAAAAGTATGTTTGTTCACAAATATAGCCAGCAGTCACTGGAAAGAAATTTAGTGTATAAGAAAACCACGAAAGCAAATCTCATTTCCTTTGACGGATCGACGGACTAGGTGCTTTCCAGCCTGTCTTTGCCAGAACAGAAAGGCATCGCCTGTCTTCTGCTATGAGGACTGGCGGCAACCTCATGAAGATGAGGTTGCCCACCGTAGTGGTTTTCTATCCCCTGCTTGCATTGCTGGGATCGCATAATGTATATCACTTCTTTTACAGCTGATCTGGCGAAATTACTTAATTGTCTGAAAGAAAAGGATAATTCTGCTCGTATGAACCGTGTCAAACAGGTAAGTACAGTTTTTAATATTAGCGTTTGGCTACTTTGCTTCCAACTTCACTAGTCACATCATATTTCGTGTTTTTGTTTTGTTATAATAAGCTTGTCTTGTATACAAAATTCCGTTAGGTGTACCTGAAACTGCCAGTCCGCTTACGAAGAAATCAGTTGTAGTATAATGGGCTGATTTGAATCGGTGGCGTCACTAAAAATGTGAAAAACCCATTCGACGAAGCAGTTTTAGGTGATTGTAGTGGGTGTGCTTTGGTCAGGCACACATGTTCTGGAGTGAGGTAAGAAATAAAACTTTTTTCTCTCTCTCTTAACACAAAGTTCCTCTGGCCTTAGTGTTTTTAGCACTGCCGGAGCAACTGTCTCAGCTAATAGATCTTTCAAATATAAAAAAAACCCAGGCAATGATCAGGTTCTTTTATGCTACTGTTATCGTCCTGCTACTGTTATGGCAAACTTCTTTTACCAATTTGGACGACACTTTCAAATGCCACTTATGTAAGATATACGGCATCGCCTCTATATATATTGTTGTTGTGTGTTTGATTTTAAGAATTTCAAGTCAACTGCTCTGGTGTATATCCTTCCATATCGTCCAATACTTTATGCTTCCGTGTGCTCCAAGTTTTTTTTCTAAATTTCTTCCAAGATTGTGTTTTTGCCTTTTGTGAAAAATCAATTTGAATTACGGTATCTTCTGAGAATGTGCTCGACCTTGTTCTTTCTAGTCCACCTGATCTCATCTTTAACCAATCATTCTGGTATTAGTGATCACAGTTTTACTTCACTTTAACCTCAAAACTTCTGTATCTTTTTGTAAAAAGAAACAATATTTTGCCTTGAATATGATAAAGATAACTCCAACTGCTATGAACGACTAGCTATCTGACTTTCTTGGTCTTTTCTCTCCAGAGTCTCTGAGCTCACGGTAGAAGGTTAATTGGGCCATGTGAAAAGATGAATTAAATTCACTCGATATTCTTCATTCCAAGGGGATCTCTTATTTCTGACTCTACATCTACATGGTTTATAATAGCTTTAAAAAGAGTTTCGAATAAAAGGAAAAGCCTTTCTCGCATTGTGAAGCGTACCGATATTTCAGAGCTCAGGACAGCGTACCAAAATAAAGAGGACATAAAAAACACTGTACACACTTCTTTTCCCAGACCCTTTCTCGTCTCTTGTCAACAAGTGGCAGAAAGTTTTGTAGTGTCGTGCAGGGCAGCAAGAAAAAAAAAAAAACATGTTTTGCTTAAGTGAACAAATTGTGAGTGCGCAGTCGAGCTGGTGGTAGCAAATCATGTTGTTTACCACAGTCTGAGGTATTAAACGACATGAGAAGTTTCGCACTTCGACTTCGATGGTTCTTTTGTCTCCCAATGCGACTGCAAGTATACAGAACTATATATATATTTGTAGAATCTTTTCTTCATGATGTTTACTCTTTTTGTGTTTTTTACCCAAATTATGCTTTTTTTTCCATTCGCCCAGTTGTGTTTGATTTTGGTGGAATCGTTTGGCTGATTGACAATCTGTAAGATTATTCATCAAGCGGTATTGGTAACATGATTATAAAATTTCTTACAATCATAAATGTATAATGCAATTTTATTCTTTTGAGCAACCCCCTTCTACTGGCATACTTCCAGTAGACCGAAAAATTGAAAAGGTGGTCCCACTATACAAATCGGGCAAAACACTGTCCTGTCAATTACAGAACGATTTCCTTGATTACCACTTCTTGCAGAGTTCAAGAACATAACATTTATTCCCACTTCGTGACATTGCTTTACTCCGAATCCTTTTAATCTTCACAACATGGCTTTAGTAAATCTCTCTCCTGTTAAACGCAGCTTCTGGTTTTTACTAACGATTTTGTTTACATTTTTGGACAATGAATAAAAGGTTGAGCGCATTTTCCTTGACTTTTGCAAGGATTTAAATAACGTTTTTCACAATCTGCTGCTCCTGAAACTAAGTACACTAAACCAATTAACCCCAGTTTAGTAACGTTGAGTGTCTTTTAACAAACTGCTCTCAGTTTGTAAATGTAAATCATTCTAATTCCCCTTAAAGTTAAGGTGGTCATGTTATGTCTGGTGTCCCTCAGCGTTGCGCCTTGTTATCTCTACTTGTCCTCATTTATATTAACGGCTTATCTCTGTGTGCTTCATTAAGCCTTAGCTTATTTGAGAATAATTGTGTGCTTTAACGTGAACTTTGTAATGATTCTGACACCCTGCTACTCCAGAATCAGTTGAATGCGATATCTGCTTGGTGTCTGCAATGACACATGACCCTTAACGGTACTAACTACAAAACAATGACAGTTTCACCTTGTAACACATCTGCTTCCCCTGACTACCTTAGTAACATTTATATATTTTTACTTTCTATACACATCTTGGTGGGCAAATTACTTCTACCCTATCCTGGCAAACTCTCATTAATCACATTCTTGCTAAAGCCAATGCCATGCTTGCTGCCTAAAACGAAACTTTCCTTTCTCCCTTAAGTTTCTATATGCTCAAATTTGTTGTTCACTCGAAATTAGACTATGTTGCTGAAATCTGGGATTCTGGTCAGACTATACTCACAGCTAACCTGGAGTCACTTCAAAATCGCCGCGATCGTTTTATACCCACCAACGATCATCGTACAGCAACTGCTTCATCCATGAAAGCTAAACTCCCTTTACGTCTCCTCTCATTGCGCCGAAGATTCTCCCGTATATCTCTTCTCTACAAAATATTTATAATAGCCCTATACTAAAAGAAAGACTCCTTCTCGACCCATCTTAGATTTTTTCACGCCTCGACCATCAGTTCAAGGTTAGCATTCCTTATATTCGTAACTCTGCCTGCAACAATTCCTTCATACCGAGAACAATTTCAGAGTAAAACCACCTGCTTGCATCTTAATATCCATGCCATATCTGTTTGAAGATTCTGATAATAATTAATCTCGAGTAAGTGTCCCATGACTGTGTTCAATCTCTAAGTACTTGTTCTTAGTGTGTCTATTCGCCAACTCCCCTATGTAACGCCTTTTGGCCCCTGATGGTAATGCACTAAATAAATATAATACAAGGCTGTACATGTTCCACCAAATATGCCGCGAGATTCAGACAATACATTTTTAGATGCTGTTTGTGTTGTGAAAGACGGCGAGGCATGTTGCTGTATCGATTAATGGTACGACGCTATTTAAATACTCCTGTTTTATATTATTGCATTTTCATTTCTAGCCAATTTATTATTCGCGCAAATCCTTTTGAACGAACGAAAACAGAGAGATTAGGATTACAATTAGTCTAGGTAAAACTCAATCAACATAGTTCTGGCTATGCGAATTCCAGCCGAATATACCGAGTGGCAGCTCCTTGTTTTAAAGGGGCCCTGCAAGGACTTTCTTATTGCTTTTTTTTTAATTTGCACTGAACCTGAGTGCACTGAACGTAGTAAATTAAATGGGCGGTGCAACGATTTTCAGACTTTGGCCAATTAACTGCGGAAATTAATCTGCGTCACCCATGGGACGAAAACCAGAAAACCGCATTTTCTTGTGAGTGCCAGTTCTTATTTAAAAAAACAATGAACGAGTGACGTACTCTGGGGGATCACGTGGTTTCCCCTTGGGTCCTCTCTTCAGAGACCCCAGCCGCTTCCTCCGCGATTGTCGCTTTATAAAGGATTAGCATCGTCGAAGGTTGCTTCGAGCGATCGACACAAAGGACGGTTCGCCACGGGGCTGACGGCGAGTGTAGCAGCGGAGGAGGACAGGTTTTGTTCACTTCCGTGTATCCCCCAGAGACGCAGTCTTTTTTCCCGTAACCGCCACAGACGACTGCAGATCGGTCAATATATATATATATTTTTTGTGGTTACGCAACAGGATAGCAATTTTCGGGGAAAGGTGACGCGTTTTTGGTCACTTGGACTTGCATAAACAATACAAAAAATGCAAACTGCCAATTCTTTCAAAATTAATATCGTTGCACTGCAACTTTAATGAAACGTTTATTTTCTAGAATTTCGCCTTATTTTGAAAGTTATAAGCAAATTAAAATTACAAAAACAAGCAAGAAATAACCCGTTTCATGGCGTACTTGGTTGCTTAAGTGGCCGTGAACCAGAGGAGGGGTAGTGAGCTCAGCGAGCGATCACGGCTGCCGTTCTCTGTGTCGACGACTCGAGAGGGCGCCACTAAAGCATGTTCTGGATAGGCTGTATGAAGCGGGCAGCCAGGGCGGCTTACATTGCATTTGCTGCGCGATTAAACACTAATTCGGCATGACACTTCATTGGCCACAAACGACAGCAAACATGGGGCAAAGATCAGTTGAGAACGGTAGCCACTTCGCGCTGCCATACCGTAAAATTGACAAACCGCAAGCCACACCTCCTCGCCGAAGGCCTTAGGAACGCTCGCAACCGGCCGGATTCTCGAGCCCGTATACGACCGCAGCGCCGCCGCGTACATCCGGGACCTTTCTACGCTCGCCGCTCGTCTGTGCCTGATCCCACTACCCCTTCCTTGTATGCGCCGCCTTTTTCACCGCTTGGTGGCGGGTATGTCGACGGGTCATTTCTTGTTTCTGTACTTTATAAACTGCTTTTGTTTCTTTTTTATCTAAAATACTGAACAAAAACTACTTTTATAAATAATTAAAACGGTTCGCGCCCCTTATATTTTGTATTTCGTCTAAAAAGAAGCTTTTAGCGGCTCTGACCAGTAGTAAGCCCAGGACCAGACTTCACATATCGCGCGCTTTCGGCACCGAGGGTCACCCCCGTAGGTGGAGGAGGTTTCCGCGTCGTCCGGTTAAATTATGACGCACTGATATTTAGTTACTCTCTCCGTGCCCGCTGGCGTGTCCGAACCCCAAGAGATGTGGAAAAAGCAAAAAAGGTAGACGCTTAAATCTGATTGCAGAGCCCATTTAAGGAACACATCTGGCAGACCGAATGCAAGCTAGCTTGCACCCATTTCTAAGTGACTGGGCACGCCAAGCCAGTCAGAAATGCCTTTGGCCACTTAATTCCTTCCATATTTGGCCCGTGAGCAGCAAGTAAACTTAGGACTTTGAATAGTATGTCTAGCACCCGAATGAGAAACTTGCGACATCACTCAACTTTCACTGAATAGATCAGTCGTTTTCAAAACGCCTTCAGTGAGATGACTTTTAGCTTTTAAACAGTCGAGCCAGCCGTTGTGATGTACTTTTAAACTAATAAATTATGGCTTGTAGATAGCCACGAATTGAATTTCGAGCGAGAATCTCACGTTGAATGCGTGTACCATCTGCCACCAATAAGAATATTTATAATACAACGTTTCCTGTATCCTAAGTACAGATCACGATGTAAATAGTGCAGTCCTGAAGTTGTATCAATATTACATCTTAAACTCGATTTAAAAGTATAAAATGAACTCGCATGCAACGCGGAGGCACCAAGAGGAAAAATTGTCTCTACGTAAAGCGTACGAATTCACTGAAATTCATAATACGTAAGCAGTGAAACCAATGAGAAGCCAAACTTGTAACACCTTCTGTTTCAAACGTTCTTCAAATGAACCCTGAAACCGCATTCACATTACTCGTACACGATATAAACGACGTGGTGTTCCTCTGCAGACATGATGGCAAAACGTATCTGCGCCAACGCCTCAAGCATTTTCTAAGAATGTTTGCTACAAATACAGTATGTATATGCTTTGAAGCATGCTTGCCTCATGCAATATATATGCTTTAAACATGTCTGGAAACCGTTTTCGTGCAACCAATGTGACATGACCAACATGAAAGCAAGAAACACTTCCCAGACGGTGTCTGAAGACAGTCTTTCGTACGATGCATTAGAAGTGTCTTATCAGCTTAAAGGCCAGTTGAGCCATTTCCTCTTTAGACTGACCGACCACACGTTACGGCATTTAACGCTCCACTGCGACACGTTGCTTGGACCTCGGTTGTCGTAGCAACCATCTTGTCATAAGCTTCATAAGTGGTCATAAAAGGTAACAACCATTTCGGTCCCACACAAACGCAAATGTCTAAACCAGCCTGTAGAAGCAACGAATTACTTGTGCCTTTCGTCAAAAAGAAGAAGAAAAGTGCACCCTTTCCTATCCACACGCAGGCACTTGCTCGATGCCCCCCTGAAAAGGACATGGACCGGGTGAGGATCGTTTTTGTTGTTTTAACGAAAGCTCACATTAATTCTACCAAGGTTTAATGTCGGAAGGTACTCTATCTTCAAAGGGTGAATGGAGTCTTCGCCGTAGAGGCGAAATTTGACCTAATCGGAACAAGGTATGCTCGTCAAAGGCGCATGTTTACGTCCTTAAGGTGCATCACTTTACGGCGTGCAAGAATAATGGGTATTCTAGTACACTCTGGCTAGACTATCAAGTATTATGGTACACCATAATCACGCTGTGAAGAGTGTTCCAACGCACGTTGACTCGACGTTCAGCTCGTCAGGACTTTGAAAATTGAAGCCATAATGTCCGAGTCCGGAGAACGAGCCGACGTCTAATGTGCTGCTAAAATTAGTTGCCAATACAGCAAACAAAATGTCAACCCCAAAAAATAGAAGTCTGAAATTCAGTGCCGCAGAACTCCATTAAAAAAATGAATTGTGGCAATAATTGGTAAAATTTGACACAATCGTCGTACGTAGGGTATTTATTTGCTCTGTAAATCTCGGTGCAATGGACCTTTTCCACATTACCGACGGCACCAGGCGGTGGCTGCACGAACTAAAAATCGAGGAAGTGACCCACCTGCGCTACCAATCGATAATGGGAGCTACGCTACCAGTTCCTTCGCTCTCTGAGCTGCGGCGCGTGCCTAACGCGACTTTGATGAGGAGTATCCGTGGCGTCCACCCAAACGTCGTGTTTTTCCTTCCGTCCACTTTCTTTTTTTGTGTAACACAATTATATATATGCTGCAATTACGTGTTCTACTCGCTGATCCACAGCCTCCTTCCGAATTTCCTCGATTTTTCGTTCACACTTCCGCCGCTTGGCATCGGGCGCACGCGCGTGCGCAGAACGCTTCTCGGAAAAGGTCCATTGTCTCTGTACCGCAACTCAAATCACTAATTCCGACTGGAACGACATTGGTTGTCGCTATTGATCGCATACGCCAGCCAAAGGGAGTGAGGCGGCGCCTGCGAGGGAGCCCCCCATTGACACCTGGAACGCGTCTCGAACTGGTGTGCTGAACGCGACTTTATTTATAGGGCCCTTGATTTTCGCCTCGTGACGTCACAGATATTCGTTGCTATAACTGTCGCGATCCTGGTGGTGGGTCAGCAGCGGAAGTATACATTGAAGTCCCTTGTTCTGCAGTAGCTCGCTCTGCAGCTGGTGAGTTCACGCTTATCCAACCAGTCACGAGTTGGGACGCCTAGGGACTTCACAACAGCAGCGGCCTTTGTGTCTGTTCTTTTTAACTGGCTGTTCATTCGACAAATATTAAACCCCGGCTCTTGTGAAGCCATCTGCTGCTACTTCGGGACCACTTTTGAAGCATGAGCTGTACCGGGCGCTAAATGGAGCAGACGGACATGCGTTACATGACCCTACTGTTGTGGCGACACTATATGTACGGTGTCCGCAACGAATCCCAGCACAGAAAAACAAACCGGAAAAATAGACGCCTTAAAAAAACTGAAACGTTCACGAAATGTGCATTTAGGTGTTGGAGTTAACTTGCGGAAATTTCAAGGCGTAGCTTCCTTTGTCTAAACAATTAGGCCAACAATCTTGCTGGGGTCAACGCCGGACGTGTTCGCAAACAACCGAATCAGCGATGCTTGCAACTTGTGCTGCCATCTACCGATAGGCGCAGAGGGCAGGTGCAACGGCGCGTCGTCTGCTCGCTGCGCTTTTGAATTGTTTTTCTCAGAGGTAACGCTTTTCCGCCTTGTTTTCGCGTTTTGCATTCGAGCCTCGCATTTGCGTTTTGTATATTTACCAATAGGGAGTTTTAGCAGGTCGTTTCCACACGAACGGTTCGCCCTCAAACGCATCGGCGACGCCACTGCGCATGCGCGCGCGAGTCGTTCGGGACGTCGGGAGGCTCTTCTCGTTCGTTTCTCCCATTCCGGCCGCTGGAGTCGTCACCGCAACGCAGCCAGCACCGTTCACGACTCGGGTAAAAAAAATATGGCGGTCGGTTCGGCGACTACCTTCGCCGACCCAGCCGAGCGTTAGGCTTAGGACAGCGGGAGGAGATTCGCCGTCCTGTTAGTCTGCTTCATTTCAGAGGTTGAACCAAATCATTTCGAGGACTGCTCATAATGGTAAGCGATCGTGAATGCTGTAAACTACGCATGCTAGTAAATATTTGCGATCTGCGGGCAGACTAGCTGCCGTGGGGACCGCGAGCAGACGAAATGATTTGGTTCGACGGCACACAACGTGAACGATCGTTCAAGTTCAGGATGACGGAGACACACCACATACCTTTACGGTCGTTTAGATATACTTTTTACTCCATCTAGCTTCGCAGTTCTTGAAATTCCGACCGGCAAGTGTTACATCGGCCGTCTTGTTTACATCAGTCGTACGCCGGAAACACGAGCCGCCACCACGGTGTCCGCCACGGATTTACACGTTGCAGAATGTTTCACGTGTTCACTAGAAGATGGCGCCACCGTTAAGCACTATCATCATCATCGTTTACACGGTCGCGCAACTTTCACGATGCGCTAAAGTATGTCAGATTTCACGTACGGTTTCACGGAACGGACCAGCTGTACCGTTCGTGATTTTGGAACCATGTGCTTGAAAAACGACTCGCTAAAACTCCCTAATGTGAGTCTTCCCGAACCGTATTCTTCGCTAAGGTAAGTTTTAGAGTTCCTTCCATTTGCCCTATGTGTCATGACGAACAACATAATATCAGTCTATATTCCGAGGTCATTAGGAATGTGGTTCAACGGGAGACATATTTCAGACTATATTATATTTGTTCAAACTAAATAAAAAATTCATAAAAATATGCATTGCTTTATTTAAAACCAAAAGTTTTGATGGACACAACAAAACCATGATTTTAAACCTCTCAAATGATAATATTGTTTGTCATCAAGGTATTTTAATAGCACAAGTAATGACTAGCCGAAGGCACAAGCATGTCACATATTATATTTTTGTAAAGGATGTTTGTTTTAAAAATACGAGCAATTCGTGGAAACATTGTGTAATTGATCCATTGTTTTTTTACAAAAAAAAAAAAATCTTGCAAAGTGTGTAAACGCTTTTCATTTTCAGAACTCAATACATTTTATGAAAAAATAAGCTTAACCTGACCATTATATATTCTTAAAAATATATTATTAAAATCAACGATTCAGCCTTGTATCTTTTTTCTTTCGTTTTCGACAATAACAAACACTTCATATTGGAGACCGCAACTGTGGGTGATCACTGAAGTCTAATAATTCTGTACGCATATCCAACCTAAAAATCCACATTTTGTTCCACCAAAAATAAATGAAACTGTGCGTGTTCAGTCGATCCTGTATTTACAACTGATATTTCGGAAATTTTCTGATTTTTTGGAAACGACTTTCTGTTCGCGGGCTCGATATTTCGCGAATTTGGCAGAATGTGAAGTCCCCGAAGATTTTGCGGCTACTGTATTTCCCGATTGGGAGTGGTACGCTATGTAACAGTTACAACAGCGGAATGCATTCGTAGAATCTATTTTTCGCGATTTTTGTTTTTTAATTTGCGAAATTCCCAAAATTTATGTTCTCGCGAATATTAAATTGGCTATACGTATGCCCGGAAAACGTCGACATGATCGCTTTGTTTGGACTAATGAATTGTCTGCATTAATCGTATGAGGAGTATCAGCCAGTACCCAGTGAATCAATCATGACCATGATAATATTAAGCCAATCGTACCAATTTTCCCTTAAAAATATAACGACTGCTAAATGTTAAACAACAGGAAAGACTTCGTTATACGTCTTGCGTGTGCAGATAAAATAAAACGTTTTAATTTTTATACGCGTTTGTGAAACTGTGGCTATAAAATGTAGGCGCTTCGTCAAACGCCAACCAATTCAACTGGATATCATATTTCTCTTTTCACGATCATGTATTTCTTCTTCAGGGTGATTGCATTCTTAAAGAACTCGTGAGTACCAAATCTTAAGTTAAATTACCGAATATAGCGCCAGTAATGTAGTTATCTAGGTAAATTGTCTCCACGTACATACCCACGGTATGCGGGCACTGTGTATTTGCTAGAAATTTTCGTATTGAACTTGTGACGTACCTTGCTTGAGATTTTAGCCCGAACACGACTCCGGCAGATTTTCGCATTTACGAAATGGTACTAACCGGCATCAAAATTTACCTCTCAGCAGTTAGTAGCCGAAACGAGCACTTTCCATCTCTATAGTAATTTTGATGGCAGTCTTTTAATACTGAAAGAAAGACAGTAGAAACCGGCGATGGCACGTTCGAGCAACCGTTTTGCGGAGTGTGTACATCTAGATGCTGCAGCTACCTAACTGGTGTGTATCGTTGCAAAGCGAGCTGAAATCCAACCCTTAAACTTCTGTCCGCAGATAGATCTGCTCAACACTGACTGTAGTACCGTAATTGAGACATCCACTCTTCCTGGTCTGTCTCAATAATCAGAGCCAAATCATTGCCTTTTTAGGTGTTAGAGTTCTAAAGTCTGTTTTCACGTAAGAGTTCAGGAGCAGGTTATTTGTGGTTGCTGCACAAAGGTTCTTAAATTATGTGCTCTGTAAGTTAGAGCGCGAATTACAATAGTGGTGAATCTGAACTGGTGTCTGTATCTTTCTTTCAGAAAGTGAACGGTCAAGAACTGGTAGGTTTGCTCATGGTTTTATAAAACGAATACGCATAAAATGGAACTAGCGAGCCCCCCCCCCCCCTCCCCCAAACACATACACACAAAAGAAGAAAATTGTACTAATATTTTGTTTGTTTTCTTCTTAGGATTGCCTAATAAAGGTTACCAAGATTATGAGTCCGTGATTCACGGACTTCCAAAGAAAACATATAAATAAAATGAATATATTTTTGAGCGTTTTACGGAAACAATTTGAAGAGTGGAAAATAAAGTTACTACCTTTGTGACTGCGAGTCATGTTAAAGCATACCGTTATGTACATCCTGGAATTAGAAAACAAATATAAGATCAACTAACGAAATGAAGTCGATAGTGTCTTTAGACATAATCTAATATTTTCAAAACTTGCTTAAATGGTCCGTTAGATTATTGTTTATATCCAAGAGAGCTATTCAGACTTCATTGGTTAGAGTAGATTGAACAATTGCAGCTCATATTCGCTTCCATCTGCAAGCACTCCTGTGGTGGAATGACCTTGAGCCGAAGAGTAATGCGCCAAATATTTTTGCGTGTATTTAACTGAGTATTGTTCACTCTTTTTTTTTTATTTTTGAACTGAACGTTGTGTGGTACAAGAGTTTATCATATCGTATTGTTCATTTCACAGCATGCGAAATTTGAGCTTCAACTCGCATCCTGTTACAACAACTAAGGACCACACCATCCTCCCAGATACGGGAACGATAGGGAATACTGGCACTGACAAGAACCGGGGCAATCATTGGCATATGTTCTGTGAAACAAACGTAAACTTAACAGTCACGTCAGTGCACTGAGAAAGGGAGGACTTTCAACTTCACACGTTGCAATACGTCGTAAGCTCTCGTCTACAACAATAAACAACGCTGATAAACAGGACAGTTATCTCAATAAAAGTCACAGCATCTCAATAAAAGTCACAGCAAGTCACAGTCAACCGCAACCAATGTTTCTGTAAACGGCTTTTCTTGAGAGCACCTCCTTGTGTTGCGAACTTGGTTAAAGATAGATATTTTGAAAACTTCCTTGGTAATCTCTTCCGCAGCGTTTAATTCTTGTATAAAACAAGAACTGCTAATGGGTATCATTCAGCTTAAAATTCGTGGTTGAATTATGCATATTCGCTTTTATATCACTTATTTCGTGATATAGACTTCTTTCTACTGGTATTGTTTCTGATTTGTTGATCTATACGCACAATGCTCTCCACTGTGTGGGCCCTCTCACTCCCCTGCGCTTGACTACGTCCGACTGAGACAAAACCGGGTTTCAAGCCTCTTGTGACTGCTTACGACCGGCTACGCGGCAATGCTGCAGATTCTAAGATTGTACGTGGTTACAATTATAAGTCCGCTAAATTTATTAGCATGTTAGGCCGCATAAATTAGCCGAAAATAGGCCCCTATATTTAACTGAATGTTAGCCCCCTAAATTTAGTCAAAATATTGATCCGCTAAAATTAGCAGGACGTTAGCCCGTATAATTTAGCTGATAATAGGCCACTACATATTTAGCTAAATTTGGCCCCCTTAATGTAGCTCAATATTCGCCCGCAAAACGTAACAGGACGTTAGCCCGCATAATTCAGCTCAAAATAAGCCACTTTATTTCGCTCAATGTTAGCCCTTTAAATGTAGCAGAATATTGGTCCGCTAAATTTAGCAGGACATAAGCCCTTATTATTTAGCTGACGATAGGCCAGTATATTTAACTGAACGTTGGTTCGCTAAATGTAGTGCATATTAGTACGCTACATTTAGCTGAGCGTTAGCCCGCTAAACTTTGCACCATCATGCTGATGACATCACGTGACCGACGCCAGCTGCCCACCTTCAGGTTGCCGACGCCACGCGACCACCGTCAGCTAAATTTAGTGGTGCAGGTCTGGGGTATGTCACTTGATCATCGTCCGCTGAATTTGGAGGGACAGGACTCGGGTACAGGGTAGCGTCTTTGGGGTGGCTTTTCACTGACTGCATGTGGTCTCCTGCTTTCCCGGGTTTCCACCAATGTGCGAGCGCGCAACCGAGTAGAGATGAACGGACGCACACGATTTCCCGGTGTGGTGTGGAGGTTCTGTAATCGACGCTTTTCGAAAGTGCGCACCGTCTAGTAGCTGGTGCGCAAATATACTACTTCAGAAAATCCCTAGGCTTGCGTTGCATTATGGGACCTCTTTGGCCATGGAGATTGGTGGCATGGTTTCGATTTTCATTGCGCCGTTCACGAAGTAATGCATCTCTGCACTGCATGAAAATAAAGTCAGCACTCGCATGAATTGCACAGATTCATATTCGTCAGAGCCCCCGTTGAAACAAGCACATCCTGGGGCCTTAAAGGACCTGCTTAGATGCTGCGAGGAGTAGGTGTAATACCAGGCCTGGCTACAACTCCAGAGTGCTGCATGCCCCTCTAAGCCCACGGTTCCTCTAAGAAGCCTAGAACATTGAGACTACGGAACAGAATGATTGGCCTAGTACTCTTCTGATTATTCCTTCGTTTACCTGCGCACAAACTCTTTTACGTAGGTAGCCAGAAAAAAAAAAATGTGCCCAAGCATTCTATCGGTAGTGGTGGGCAACATCATAAATTTAAAGAAAGTCTGATATTCGAAAATGCTTCTACTATATTTGTTCGTAATGGGATGTCATGTGTTGAGGTTGCAAATCGAAACCCATAAAGTAGTCAAAACGTAACCGAGATGCTTTGCCCGGCACTACGCCGCTAGGATCGCTTGGAGTTTGTAAGAGGCCTGTTACTCGAATGGAGGTAGGAAGAAGAGGAGGCGACACACCGACTCAAGCCAGCCAAACAAGACAATCCCCGGTGGAGCCGAAAGTAAGGTCACGGTCGGTGAAAACGCCCCCAAGGTTGCCCAAGTCTGTCCAATAGCGACAGAGGGCACCAGTAGTCCGTCCAATAACGTATTGATTTTACCATTATGTTAAAACACCTTAGAGTGGCCGTGAAAAAACCCTAAACAATCAAAAGTAGAAGAGACAGGGAAAAAAGTATTTTCTACTTTTGGTTGTTTCAAAGTTTTTCCACGTCCAGTCTCAGGTGTAATGGTAAACTTACACCAGCTCGCCTGCGCCCTCACTGTGTTTTCGTTAAGCGTTGTTCTGGTTTTTGTTTTAGTTTTTGTCATTGTTGGAATTGTATCCCTGCAAACCGGAAGTTTCCACCGTCTTGACCTCGAGTGGCGTCATGTCGCCTCCAGAACCTTCCTACCTCCACGATTATTCGAATCCTGCATTGTGTGGTCACGCTCGCTGAGCAGGTATTGGACACAAGCACTGCGTAAGCGTTTGACGAGGACTCGACTCTATTCAACAGCTTTGCGGCCACAAAATGGCAACCGCCGATATTGCTTAAAGGGATTTTAAAAATATTATATTGATTTCGCGTTAAAAACAAAACAGAATTTTAATGAGCTCACGGCTGTTACTTTAAATAAGGCTCCCGCAGAAGCCGAAGAATGTGTCGGTACTCTTCTAATTAGGTTTCGCTGAATTGCATTTATTATTTATTTATATATTGTTCATTCATTGTACATACCATCCAGCGTCGAAACATTGTAGAAGGGAGGGATTAAGCACACAAAAATAAAACAAAATGACAAAACAAAAAATGATGCCGCAAAAAATTTCAATATAAAAAATGCACTCCGATTGGCAAAAGCTGAAAGCAACATCAGTTACGAACAAAAGAAACAAAATAAAATGACTCATCTTGGCTCTTCATACAGAAATGTAAAGAAAGATTGGCGAAAACAATAATCGGGTCTACTTGCGATGTCGGTTCCACTCGTTTGATGTATACGGGATAAATTAATAAAAAAAAGTGTTCGTTTGGCAACGTGTTAATTCAACTTATTCCCCATCATGACGGCTTACGGAAGCTTTTATGATGGGGTACAATCGGAAAGTCAGCGTTATTATGACTGCTGTCATTACCGCCTCGTGACTACCTTCCCTGTATCAAGCGGTATTGGCGACGAGAAGTTTCGATGGCTTCCCCTCAAAGTTTTTATCTGTGACGTCACGAGCAAAGTTATCGATTGCCAGCGACAATCTCGATGCAGCCTGCAAAAAGCACACTGACAGCAAGGATACATCACGTCCTTACACCGACATTGTGGAAGTTGGCATTCTCGCATTCCACTTTTCTCTATTAATAAAATTAAAATTCATCATACTAAAGAAGTCAGAATGAGCTTTTGGCCAATCGTGGAAGGCCATCTACTGCGACGCTCTTGGTCGCACACGTCGCCCTTCTACCTACACACTCTGGAAATGAAAGCATCGCACACAAAAGCTTCCAAAAATCTGCAGTATACAAAAATAGAATTCTGCAAACTAAAAAAAGATAAAGAATATGATTAAAACAGCAACCTAATTGTCAACCGCTAAATTATCCTTTTAGTCTATGAAAACATAAAAATTGTCGTGTTTAAGAACAGAGCAAAACCTAGACTCTCTAGGTGTCATTTTATGGAGTTCAAGGCTGCACGCCCATCGAAGCTCACGCAACATTCAAGCGGTGAATGGGCGTGTATGAAAACTGAGGAAACGAGCGTGCGACCTGCCAGCTTAGTGGCGGTCATTTGAAGACAACAGCTGTAGTTACTCAGGCCGTAGCCTTACGGAAAAGTGAAGGGGAGATCAAGCTCGAGACACTTGACGGGCTCAACCAACAGACGCCCGCACCATATAAGTGAGACGAAAGCCAGGGGAGCACCAGTGCTGAAAAAAACAGACGACGGAAATGGCAGCTTGGGCTCTACTCATATTCGTCGGCCTGCTGGTGTGCAGCACTGGACCCGCGCGCTCCCAAAATAGTAGCTGAATTCCTAAAAAAAATGCCTATAGTGTGTTAACTTTATTGTGCTGTTTCATGTAACTGTTAAAGCGTAAATCACCTCAGAAAAATGTAAGCAATCCTGTTCTTAAACAACACCTACTTACGGAAAGGGTCCAGGGGGGATCGATGGCCGAGTGAGGTAGCGCACCGAAGCTCGGAGCTCGTGCAGCGAAAAATCGCGCTGCAGATCCCTATAAATCCTGGATTCATTGGGATCTGCATTCACTGGGATCTGCGATCTAGATGAGCATCGTACCGGTGTGCGGTCGTGTATCCCTACTGTGTGATGCACGCCAGAGACCAGTGCAGTCATACTGTACCGGCTAAATTGTTCACCTACTGCCGAGACACCAGGCGCCCTTTGCGACTGAGTAACTTCTCAGAGTATAAACATACACACACCACAGTTAATAATAGTTCAGGAGTGCATCAGGGATCTGCTCGCATGCACCGTGGAAATACAGCAGCAAAAAAGTATGTTTGTTCAAAGATATCCAGCAGTCACTGGAAAGAATTGAGTGTATACAAGAAAACGACGAACGCAAACCTCACTTTATTTGACAGATCGATTGTTACCGAATGCAAGCAGACCGGTAGCGCATGCTTTTATTCGCATACAGCTCACAACCGCGACTCGCTTCAGTAGTGCCGTGTGGGAGACGAGAGTAACCGAAAAAAAATTTAGCAAGCTTTTACAGAAAAAAAAAGAGAGAGATGAAATATAGCTCCTTCCTTCTGTCGAATTTTCCCAGCATAAAACACGTCTAGGGTTTTTGGCTCTCGTGCGATATTTCTTTTTTATGCCCGCTGCACTGCACGCAATGAGTAAACGTTGATCACTTAATCGTTCGTGCTTTCTTGAAATTAAAAATATTTTATTTTAAAATATCGATGAGCGATAAATGTCTCGTCCAATATAAGCTCACGTTTTGTGCCCTTTGCTTCACGCGGTTCAAAAGCGGCCAGAAATACTCGCGTAACGCGTCTATTGTCTAATGTGAATTCCGAAGGGCACTTTGTATAAACACCGCAAACGACTTAACTTTCGCGGTATCAATAATTCGCGAATTCAGAGAAGTGTACATTTCCGGAAATTTTTGCGGGCACAGTATGTCACGAATGGGAGTGATTTACTCTGCATGGCTGAAACATTCGCTTCCCCCGATGCTGCGAGATAATTTTCGAGTCGCCAAATGAGCGAAAATTAGCTTCTCATGAAAATGAGGTTGTTCACAGTAGTGGTTTTCTATCCCCTGATTGCGTTGCTGGGACCGCATGATGTATATCACCTTTTTTTTTTTTTTTTTACAGCTCATCACTCGAAATTACTCGATTGTCTGAAAGAAAAGGATAATTCTGGCCGTATGAACCGCATCAAACAGGTAAGTACAGATATTAATATTAGAGTTTACCTATACTTTGCTTCCAAATGAATCAGTCACTTCATATTTTGTATGTTATTTTGTTATGCTAAGCTTGTCGCGAATACAACATTCCGTTAAGTGGACTTGAAACTGCCGTCCGCTTACGAAGAAATCAGCTGTCGTATATTGGGCTGATTTGAATTCATGGTTTCTCTAAAAACGTGATAGAGCCATTTGACGAGGCAGCTTTAGGTGTGACTGTGCTGGGTGTGCTTTGGTCAGGCACAAATTTCCTGGGGTGAGGTAAGAAATAAAACTTTGTTGTCTTCTCTCTCTCTCTCTTAATACAAAGTGCGTCTGGCATAAGTGTGCTGAACACCGCCGCAACACCTGTCTCAGCTAATGAATCTTTCAAAGATAGAGAACCCAGGCAATAATCAAGTTCTTTTATGCGCCTGTTATCGTCCTCTTAATGTTATGGCAAACTTTTTTTTTACCAATTTCCACGAAACCTTCGCTGCCATTTCTGTAAGATTTCCGCCTTTTCCTCGATTTTCTTTGTTTTTTCACAATTACAATTTACAGTTTCGTTGCATATCTTTCCTCATCGTCCAATGGTTTATGCTTCCGTGTGTTCAGAGTTTTTTTTAAATTTTATTCTGACTTCTCTTTATCGCAGCTTCTCACAAAATATACTCGAATTACGGCATCTTCTGAGAATGTGTTTGACCTTGTTCTGTCTAGTCCACCTGATCTTATTTCTTTAACCAATCATCGTGGTATTAGTCATCGCTGTTTTTACTTCACTTTAACTTCAGAGCTTTTGTATTTTTTTCTAACAAAACATTTCGAATTGCATATGGTAAAGCTAACTTCAACGCTATAAACGGCGAGATATGTCTTTTTTGGACTTTTCTTTCCAGCTTCTCTGAGCGCACGGCAGAGGTTGATTGGACTACGTGCAAAGATAAAGTCAATTCACTCTTCACATTCTTCATTCCAAGGTGATCTCTTATTTATAGCTCTTCATGTACATGGTTTGTAATAGCTTTAAAAAGACTTCTGAATAAAAAGTAAAGCCTTTCTCGCATTTCAAAAAGTACCGGTAATTCTGAGCGCAGGACAGCGTACCAAAATGCTCCTGCGTTTTACAAACAGGTCATAAAAAACACTAGAGATATTTGTTTAACCCAGACTCTTTCTGGTCTCTCGTCAACAAGTGGAAAAAGTTCTGTAATTCATGGCAGCACGAGTGAAAAGGCTGTTAGTGCGCAGGTGAGCTGGTTGTAGCTCATAATGTTTTTCACCAAGTCTCATGTCGTAAGGTAAACGACATGAGAATTTGCGCTCTTCGACTTAGATGGTTTTCTTGTCTCCAAGTGTGACTGCAAGTATACTGAACGATATATATTTCTAGAATATTTTTTTCTGCTGATGTTTACTTTTTGTGCTTTTTACCCAAATTATGCTTTTTTCCCCCTAGGCGCACAGTTGTTTTTGGTTTTATAGAATTGTTCTGCTGACTGACGGTCTGAAATATTATTCATCTTGCGGTATTGGTAACATAATTATAAAATTTCTTAAAATCACAAATGTCTAGTGTATTTTTTTCTAAAAGTTTTTCCAGCTCCAGAAGACTGAAAATTTCCGTTTCCGTTTCAGTTTCCAGTTTCTAAAAGCAGTTCCAGAAGACTGAAAATTAAAAAGGCGCATCACTCTACGGCGTACTATAATACTGGATGTTCTAGTACACTCTAGCTAGGCTATCAAGTATTCTGGTACACCATAATCACGCTGTGAAGAATGTACGAACGCACGCTGACACGACGCTCAGTTCATTAATAGGCAGTGGAAATTGAAGTCATGATGTCCAAGTCATGAGAACGAGCCGACGTCTAATGTGCTGATAAAATTAGCTGCCCATACAAGAAACAAACTATTAACCCGAAAATTAGATGTCTGAAACTCAATGCCGCAGAGCTGAATTGTAAAAAAAAAAAAAATGAATTGCGGAAACAAATTGCCACATTTGAAAAAAATCGCCCTACGTAGGGTGTTTATTTGCTCTGTAAATCTCGGTGCAATCGTCTCTGCACTGCAACTCAAATCATTAATTCCGACAAAACGTCATTGGTTGTCGCTGTTGTCACGTAATCTCTTATGCCAGCCAAAGGGAGTGAGGCGGCACCCGCGAGGGAGTCCCACTATGACATCTAGAGCGCATCTCGAACTGGTGTACTGAACACGACTTTATTTATGGGCCCTTGACATTCGTTTTGTGGCGTCACAGATTTTCCGTGCTATCCCTAACGCGATCCTTGCGGTGGGTCAGCAGGGGAAGTATACACTGAAGTCCCTTGTTCTGCAGTAGCTGGCTCTGGAGCTGGCCAGTTGTCGGTTATCCAACCAGTCACGAGTTCGGACACCGAGGGACTTCACAACAGCAGCGGCCTTTGCGTTTGTTCTTCTTTTTAACTGGTGTTCATCCGACAAAAAGTACACCCCGGCTTTTGTGAAGCCATCTGCTGCCACTTCTGGAACACTTTTGAAGCATGAACTGTACAGGTACGCTAAACCGAGCAGTCGGACATGCGTTCCGTGACCCTACTGTTGTGGTGACACTACATGTAGGGTGTCCACAACGAATCCCAGCGCAGAAAAACAAACCAGAAAAATATACGCCTTCAATAAGCTGCAGCACCTAGTGAATGCGAATTTAGGTGTTGGAGTTTACCAGGTAAAAATGCAAGGCGTAACTTCCTTTGTGTAAACAATTAGACAGGCAAACTTCCTGGGCTCAACGCCGGACGTGTTTCCAGACAACCAAATTAGCATTGCTTGAAACTTGTGGCGCCATCTACCGATAGCCGCAGCGGGCAGTCACTACAGCGCGTCGTCTGCTCACTGCGCCTCTTAATTGACACGGTAAGTGTGACGTCATGGGTCCAAACAAACCGTTGCTAGGGTCGTTGTTATGGACAAATACATGTGGCTAGGTTTCGCTACGAAAACCCGACCGTTCAAAAACCAGGAGTAGGATTTAAACATGTAAAAATCACCGATATAGAAAGCTTGAATGTCATATGTGCTTCGACAGAAGTGTGCCGGTAATCCCTTGTTTCTGAAATATTTACGACTGACCCTTCCGGTCTTCAAAATGCCTGCAGCAGACGACGAATGCAAGTAGTATGCCGTCTGCCACACGCCCGCCGGCCAAGCTGGCGCCGGCGTGCGAATCGTGTCAATAAAGACTATATTCTGATATTGCATTTGTTTGAAATATAATGAGTTTCAGACATTTATAAGAATTCATAGTGGGGTGCGATGCAAAATATGGTTTATCGAAACTCCGGGCGTCGATCGAGATGATCGTCTGCTAAAAGATCGCATTGTACCCGTGAGAAAGGCACCTCAGGCGATCGGTTGAGATCCCAAATTTCGTTTGCGGACTCGCGCTATGTGAGGGTGCTTCGTACTTGGATGTTACCATCGCGTGGAGAAAGATTCTTGCAGTTTCTTCAGATTTCCGCAAGACCCCAAAGCGCGAAAGAACTGGATTGTACTCGCATCGCGGGATCGATGGAGATATTCACCAAAAGAGCACATCCTCGGAGTTTGATGTATACCAAGGGAAAAAAAAAAGAAGTACTGCGAAATTGTGATAGACATGCAATTTAATAACCTGACAACCTCAATAATAATAGTAAAAAACGACTTACCTCGACGGCGCACGATTTGTTTCTCGTGCTGGCCTGCACTACACCGGAAATGCACTTCAGGTCGTCGTCGTAACTGATCTGCATGGCGTGGTTTATTTTACGACATTTTCACCCCTCTGAACTAAGCTGGGTTCTTCACAGAGAAAAACGCACATTGCGGAGGCCTCTACGGCTATGGCGATGCACTTGTTTTTGTCGCTCGTTTAGCGACGCAATTCAATGAAGACGCCCGCTGCAACGGGAGGCCAGCAAATCTATCGTGTCGTCTGCTACCAAAGCAAAGCAGAGTGTAATACTTCAGAAATGGCTTTCATCGTTTCAATACGACACTGAGACGACACGAACATCTTCATAAATAGATATCAAGAAGTTAGGTTGCTTACAAAAAATTATTTACTTTCTTGTAAGCAAAAATCTAGCCTCATGTGGAATCTCCATGCATTAGTCCATAGCAACGTCGCTAGCAACGGTTTGTTTGGACCCAGACACCATGTTGTGACGTCATCACTTACGGGGTCAATTGTTTCTCTCAGTCGTAACGGCTTTCCTCCTCGCTTTTGCGTTTTGCATTTTTACCAATGTTAGTCTTCCCAAAGCGTAGTCTTCGCTAAGGTAATAAGTTGTACGATTCCTTCCATTTGCCCTTTGTGCCATGATGAACACGTCAATCAATCTATATTCGAAGGTAATTAGGAATGTCGTTTAACAAGAGAGATGTTTCAGAGTCTTTTACATGTGTTCAAACTATATTAAAAACTTATAAAAATATTTATTGCTTCATTTATTAAAGCAAAGGTTTTGATGGACACAAGAAAATCATGCTTTGTGCACCACTCAACTAAAACTGTTAACACTTAACGAGGAATTTCCCTAGCACAGGAAAGGACTACCCGAAGGCACGAGCTTGTCACATATTTTATGTTTGGGAACGATGTTTTAAAACACGAGAAATTCGTGGAAACATTTTATAATTAATGCATGGTTTTTACAAAAAAAAAATAGAAGAAATCTTCCAAAGTGTGTGAGCGCTTTACATTTTCAGAACTCAAAATATATTATCGGGGAATAAGCTTTACCTCAACATTATATTATCATCAAATATCAAATAAAATCAAATCAAATGAGTTTATTTCCATCTTGTAAAAATACAGATGGAGGAGCTGTTGAAAAAAAGCTGCGCTTAGCAGCTTGACGAGCGCACAGTCCCTGTATTAATACCCACTAAGCAGCAGTAAGGTGGGAAGAATGAATAAGGATAATGACAACGAAAACGCAAAGGTATATAGGCATACAGAACAAAAAATCATACTCCCAAGGTTACAGACATTGCACGGAGTTCACTGTACTTACAGACGAATAAATCAAAATGCATATGCTGATAAGCGATTAATAATGACGGAAGTGTATAACCCAGGCATTCTTTTCTGTAGATTAAACGAGGTGTAGGTACTACCTTATTCTCTCTATGTCTTGTAGTGTAGTTCTATTCTCTAATTTGTACAGGGTGTCACAAAAAAAATTCACACATTCTTTTTTACCGCAAAAATAAACTAGGCATCGCCGAACGCTCATTTTCCGCCCAAAGGTAGCGCTTGAGGTCACAACCAGATGCCAAATTTTCAGCGCGATCTGATACCTTAATCAAAGATATAAGTGATTTTCTAAAAATTTCAATGGGAAAATGGCGGCCGACGGAGTTTTCGAATAGATGGCACCAGAAACTGAAAACGGGTGAAAATGGGCTCCATGTTCTCATTAAAATTTTCAGAAAATCAAATATAACTTTTGAATAAGGTATCGGATCGGGCTGAAACTTTGGCGTCTGGTTGTGACCTCTAGCGATAACTTTGGGCGGAAAATGAGCGTTCGGCGATGCCTAGTTTATTTTTGCGGTAAAAAAGAAAGTGTAAATTTTTTGTGACACCCTGTAGTTGTGCCAGATTACGTATATTATTTATATTTCTCTGTGTTTTCAATTTATACCGTACACTCAATCGAGATTTATATATGTTGTATGCTGGGATCACGTGGGAACGATAAAAAAGTTTGCACATGACGCTCTGTAGGGCGGGTCGTAAATATGTCGAAGACACTTTTTTTTGTTCCAAATAAACAGGTTGGAAGTTTGAAAATGTGGTTGTCCCCCAGACTAGTTGACTGTAATTCGAATGGGAATAAAAAAGTGAATTATGCAGAAGTAACTTGATTCTTGTGCAAATAAGGTATCTAACACGTCGCCATTTTTTACTTGTTGAAATAATGACTGTACATGCCCATTTACATCGGGTTACATCAAGAAATACATCCCATGAAAACGTTCGAGGTGGATGGCGCCCGATCGCTCCAATAATCGCACGTGCAAGAGTCGTCGTCGTTTTTCTCGTTCCGTCCCTGGTGCTGGTACACACGAGCGGACACGACGCACGATGACCTATTACTCCAGTTATCTGAGCTATTTCGCCTACTAAATAGTTTACATGACTATCCCACGACATATTTGCGGAGAACACGACGCCGAGACATTTAAAATGTTTCACAATTTCTATTGCACGGGAATTAAGGACAAGTTCTCTATGCACTGGAATTGGTTTATCTTTTGGTCTAAATATTACTGCGTTTGTTTTTAATTCATGTATTTGCGTGGAATTAAATTCTGACCAGTTCTCCAGTGCTTTCATTGTGTGATTACATGTATCTACAAATTCATGGATATCAGTGCCGGCAAAGAAAGATCAACGAATCAGGCTTGTATTTTTTTTTTCGTTTCCAAATAAAAGCAAAAACTCCATATTAGAAACCGCAATATATATATATATATATATATATATATATATATATATATATATATATATATATATATTAATTTTCAAATTTTGCGACATTTTGGTTTTTGCAAAGATATTAAATCTGTTACAGTATGCCTGGAAAAAGTCGACATGATGGGTTTGTTTGGCCCAGTGAATGGTCTGCATGGATTGTATAAGGAATATCTACCAGTACCTCGTGAATATATCATGACTATGATCAATCAATCAGAGAGCTTTATTGTGTTTCCCAAACAGTTTTAAGGGCTTATCGAGTGTTATAATAATAGGACGATAATGCCGATTCCCATCGAGATAGCAGTACTGCTAAATGTTTAACAATAAGAAGGTTTTCGTGATACGCCATGAGTGTGCAGGTAAAACGAAACGTTTTAATTTTTTTATACATGTTTGTGAAAATCTTGCTATAAAACGTAGGCGCTTCGTCAAAAGCCAACCAATTCTGGTGGATATTATATTATTGTCCTCGTTGTGTTTTTTTTTTTCCCTTCAGCTTGGATGCGTGGTGACAGAACTCGTGAGTACCAAATCTGAAATAAACTTACAGAATATAGCGCCAGTAATGTAGTAATCTAGGTAAATTGTTTCCACTTATGCACCTATGCCATGAGGGCACTGTGTATTTGCTAGAAATTCTCGTATTGAACCTGTGATGTACACTGCTAAACATTTAGCCCGAACATGACTTCGGCGCTTTTTCCATTTACGAAGTGGTACTAACGGGCATCAAAATTACCTTTTAGGAATTAGTACCCGAAACGACCACTTTCCCGCGCTATATTAGTTTTGATGCCAGTCCCTTAATACTGAAAGAAAGACAGGGAAAACCGGCGATGGCGCGATCCGAGAAACGGTTTCGCGTAGTGTGTGCATCTAGCTGCAGCAGCTGGCTACCACTTCGTGCGCATCGGTTCAAACCGTGCTGAAAAAAAACCCTCAAACTTTTGTTCGCAGCTTGATCCGCTCACAACTTATAGTAGTACCGTAATTGAGACATCCACTCTTCGTGGTTTGTCTCAATAATCAGAGACGAACCATTGCCTTTTTAGGTGTTACAGTTTTAAACTCGGTTTTCATACTAGAGGGCAAGAGTAGGTTATTTGTGGGATGCTGCACAAAAATTCTTAAATTATATTTTCTGTAGGTTAGAGCGCGAATTAAAATAGTGGTGAATCTATACTAGTTTCTCTATATACCTTTCAGAAACTGAACAATCAAGAACGGGTAGGTTTGCTCATGGTCTTATACACCTTTTCCACAAGGGCGCAGCCATCTTGAATGTCGTCACTTCTGGTATGCGGTAAAACACCGTTTTGATCTCTCCACGCCGCTGGAAGGTGTTTACGAAAAATGGGTGATTGACACATATTCTTGTTTTGACTCCCACATTTTCTCGCATATTCCAGGCTGGAATGTTTTCTTATTTTTTTAGTCCCGCATAGCAGATACGGAACCCACGTGACCGAGAACGAGTGGAAACAGAAAACCTCTATAGGACGAATAAGTATAAAACCGACCAAGCAAGCCCCCCCCCCCCCCCCCACCAAAAAAAAAATAAATATCAGAAATGCATTTATATTTTGTTTGATTTCTTTTCAGGATTGCCTAAGGAAGGTTACCGAGAAGATGAAATAGTGACTCACGAACTTCCAAAGAAAATATATATCTCAAAAGAGAATATTTTTGAGCGTTTCTACGGACGTCAATTTAAGAGTGGAAAATAAAGTTTCTACCTTTGTGACTGCGAGTCATGTTAAAGCATACCATGATGTGCAACCTGGAATTATAAAATCAAAATCAAAATAAGCTGACGAAATGAAGTTATCTGTAAACGGCTTTTCTTGAGAGCACCTCCTCCTTGTGTTGCGAATTTGGTTAAATTGAGGTAGTTTGAACATTTTATTGGTACTATCTTCCGCTACGTTTAATTATTGTATAAAACAAGAACTGCTGATGAGTATCGTTGAGCTTAAAATGCGAGGTTAAATTTTGAATATCCGCTTTTACGTTACTTATTTCGTGATTTCTACTTCCTTTTGTTGGCATTATTTCTGATTTCTTGTTCTATACGCACAATGCGCTACACTGCAAAGGCTAGTTCACTCCCTTGCTCTTTACTACGTCCGACTGTGATAGAAAACCGGGTTTCAACCAATGTGCGGGAGCGCGACCGAGTGGAGATGAACGGACGCACACGATCTCCCGGTGTAATGGCCCTGTAATTGACCCTTTTCAAAAGAGCGTGCCGTGTAGTAACCGGTGCGCCAATTGGCTTATTCCATAAATCCCAATGTGTATGTTGCATTATGCGACCTCTTTGGCAATGGAGAGGAAGGGCATGTTTTCGATTTCCATTGCGCCGTTGACGAAGTAATGCATCTCTGCACTGCATGAAAATAAAGTCAGCACTCGCATGCATTGCACATATTCATATTCGTCAGAGCCCCCGTCGAAACAAGCACATCCAGGGGCCTTAGAGGACCTGCCTTGATGTTGCGAGGAGTAGGAGTAATGCCAGGCCTGGCTACAACTCCAGAGTGCTGCAGGCCCCTCTCAGCTCACGGTTCCTCTAAGAAGCCTAGAACATTGAGACTACGGAACAGAATGATGGGCCTAGTACTCTTCTGATTATTCCTTCGTTTACCTGCGCACAAACTCTTTTACGTAGGTAGCCAAAAAAAAAAAATGTGCCCCAGCACTCTATCGGTAGGTGGTGGGCAACATCATAAATTTAAAGAAAGTCTGATATTCGAAAATGCTTCTACTATATTTGGTCGTAATCGTATGTCATGTGTTGAGGTTGCAAATCGAAACCCTAAAGTAGTCAAAACGTACCGAGATGCTTTGCCCGGCACTACGCCGCTAGGATCGCTTGGAGTTTGTAAGAGGCCTGTTACTCGAATGGAGGTAGGAAGAAGAGGAGGCGACACACCGACTCAAGCCAGCCAAACAAGAAAATCCTTGGTGGAGCCGAAAGTAAAGGTCACGGTCGGTGAAAATGCCCCCAAGGTTGCCCAAGTCTGTCCAATAGCGACAGAGGGCACCCATGTCAGTCCAATAACGTATTTGGTTTACCATTATGTTAAAACACCTTAGAGTGGCCGTGAAAAAACCCTAAACAATCAAAAGTAGAAGAGACTGGGGAAAAAAGTATTGTCTACTTTTGGTTGTTTCAAAGTTATTCCACACCCAGTCTCAGGTGTTTTAACAAACTGGTACACTTACACCAGCTCGCCTGCGCCCTAACTGTGTTTTCGTTAAAAGTTGTATTTCTTTTTTGAGGGGGGGAGTGGGTTTTCATTGTTGGGGGTGTATCCCTTTAAACCGAAAGTTTCCACCAGCTTCCATTCTGGTGGTGTCATGTCGCCTCCAGATCCTTACTACCTCCACGATTATTCCAGTGCTCCATTGCGAGGTCACGCCCAATGAGCAGCTATTGGACACGAGCACTGCGTAAGCGTTTGACGAGGACTCGACTCTATTCAACAGCTTTGCGGCCGAAAAATGGCGACCGCCAATGTTGCTTGGTGTTTTTTTTTTTAACATATTATATTGTTTTGGCGTTCAAAACAAAATATAACTTTGATGAGCTCACGGCTCTTACTTTACACTGAGAGTCCCGCAGAAACCGAAGATTGTGTCGGTACCCTTTTAATTAGGTTTTGGCGAATGGCATTGGGCTTACGGAAGCCGTTATGATGGCACACAATCGGAAAGTCAGCGCTATTATGACTGCTGTCTACATATTCATCGCCGTCATTGTGTGATCTGATCATTACCTCCTCGTGACTGCCTTCCCTGTTACAAACGGTATTGGCGACGAGAAGCTTCGGTGGCTTCCTCTCAAAGTTTTTATCTGTGACGTCACGAGCAGAGTTATCATTTGCCAGCGACAACCTCGATGCAGCCTTTAAAAAGTACGTTGGAAGCAAGGAGTCATTTCCTTCTTGCACCGACATGGTCGAAGTTGTCATTCTCGCATTCCTCTTATCTCCATTAATAAAATTAAAAATCATCATACTCAAGACGTCAGAATGAGCTTTTGGCTAATCTTGGAAGGCCATCTGCAGCGACGCTCTTGGTCGCGCACGTTGCCATTCTACCTACATACTCTCGAAATAGAAGCATCGCACACAACAGCTTCCTAAATCTACAGTATAAAAATGGAATTATGCAAAATAAAAAATAAAGAATATAATTGAAACAGCAACGTAATTGTCACTAACGAAAATATCCTTTTAAGTCTATGAAAACATGTTCAAGGCTGCACGCCCATCGAAGATCACGCAAGATTCGAGCGGTGAATGGGCGTGTATGAAAACTGAGGCAAACGAGCGTGCGACATGCCAGCTTAGCGGTCATTTGAAGACACCAGCTGCAGTTGCTCAGCCCGTAGCTTCACGCAAAAGGGAAGGGGAGATCAAGCTCGAGACACTTGACGGGCTCAACCAAGGGACGCCCGCCCCATATAAGTGGGACGAAAGTCCAGGGGAGCACCAGTGCTGAAAACAACAGACGACGGAAATGGCAGCTTGGGCTCTTCTCTTATTCTTCGGCCTCCTGGTGTGGAGCACTGGACCCGCGCGTTCGCAAAGTGGTACCTGAATTTTCACAAAAAATCCTATACTGTATTAACTCTATTTATGATGTTTAATATAACTGCTAAGCATAAATCATCTCCAGAAAATTTAAGCAATCGCGGTCTTAAGCAATACCTACTTACGGCAAGGGTTCAAGGGGGATTGATGGCCGAGTGCGTGAGCGCACCAAAGCTCGGACCTCCTGGAGCAAAAAATCGCGCTGCAGATCCCAATGAATCCTGGGATTCATTGGGATCTCTGATCTAGATTATCATCATACCAACCTGCGGCCATGTATCACTACTGTGTGATGCACGCCAGAGACCAGTGCACTGATACTGCACTGGCTAAATCTCTCACCTACAGCGGAGATGCCAGGCGCCTTTTGCGACTGAGTAACTTCCCGGTGTATAAACATACACACACCACAATTAATTGGGTTCAGGAGTACATCACGAATCTGCTCCTATAGGTACCGTGGAAATAGTGCGAAAAAAGTATGTTTTTCGCAGATATAGCCAGCAGTCAATGGAAAGAAATATAGAGTATAAGAAAACCACGAACGCAAACCTCATTTTCTTTGACGGATTGATTCTTACCGAATGCAAGCGGACCGGTAGCGCATGCTTTTATGCGCATACAGCTTTCGACCGCGACGCGCTTCAGCAGTGCCGTGTGGGAGCCGGGCGTGACCGAATAAATTCCTTAAGCGTTTACACAAAAAGAAGAAAGAAAAAATGTAGCCCCTACCTTCTGTTGACTTTTTACAGCATAAACCACGTATCTGGTGTTTGGCTCTCGTGTGCAATTTCTCTTTTTTACCGCTACACTGCACGCAGTGAGTAAACGTTCATCACTTAATCGTTCATACTTTTTTTAAATTAAAAGTATTTTATTTTAAAAAATCGATGAGCGAAAAATGTCTTGACTACTATAAGCACGCGGTTTGTGCTCTTTGCTTCACGCGTTTCAAAAGCGCCCGGTAATACTCGCGTAACGCGGCTATTTTCGAATGTGAATTCCGAAGGGCACTTTGTATATACACCGCAAACGGCTTAATTTTCGCGGGATCAATTATTCGCGAATTGGAGTGATTTACTTTGTATGGCTGAAACATTCGCTTCACCAATATTCGCGCGATATGTTTCAAGTCACAAAATGAGTGAAAATGGGCTTCTCATGAAAATGAATTTGTTTACAGTAGTCGTTTTACACCCCCTGATTGCATTGCTGGGATCGCATGATACCGGGTGTCCCAAGCAGTGGCCAGGTTCCTTAAGTCGACCGCAAAATTCGGTTTCTTAACCTATTTCGCTACGATTTTGTGCAGCGTTGACCACGAATGGTGCATTTTTTGGGTAAAATTTGCAAAAATTAAACTCGTAGCACGATAGCGCTATTGCGATAGGTTAAGAAATCTATCGCGATCGCTTAACCTATCGCGATTGTAGCGCTATAGGTTAAGAAACCGAATTTTGTGGTCGATTCAAAGAGCCTGGCCACTACTTGGAACACCCTGTATATCGCTTTTTTTTTTCTACAGCTGATCAAAGGAAATTACTTGATTGTCTGAAAGAAAAGGATGATTCTGCCCGGATGGACCGCATCAAACAGGTAAGCGCAGTTTTCAATATTAGCTTTTGCCTTCTTTGCTTCTAGCTTCACGAATACAAAATTCCGTTGGTGGTCTTGAAACCTTCGTCCGCTTACAAAGAAATCAGCTGTCGTATATTAAGCTAATTTGAATCGTTGGCGTCTCCAACTATTTCAAAGACCCACTCGACGAAGCAGTCTTAGGTGACTGTGCTGGATGAGTTAAGAAATAAAACTTTGTTTTATTCTCTCTCTTAACGCAAAGTGCCTCTGGCCTAAGTATGCTTAGCACCGCCGCAACACCTGTCTCAGCTAACGGATCTTTCAAAGATAGAAAACCCAGGCAATAATCAAGTTCTTTTATGCGCCTGTTATCGTTCACTTTATGTTATGGAAAACCTTTTTTACCTATTTGCACGACACTTTCTCTGCCATTTCTCTAAGATTTCCCCCTTTTCCCCTATTTGTTTTGTGATTTCAACAATTTTAAATCAACTGTTTTTTTGTATATCCTTACATATCGTCCAATGCCTCGTGATTCCATGCGTTCCGATTTTTAAATTTTGTTCTGACTTTTCTTAATCACAGTTTGTCACAAAATTAACTCGAATCACGGTATCTTGTAAGAATGTTCTCGACATTGTTCTGTCTAGTTCACCTGATTTCATGCCTTTTACCAATTATGCTGGTATTAGTGATCACTGTTTTTACTTCACATTAACCCTCAAAACTTCTGTATCTTTTTGTAACAAAAAATATTTTAGTCTTGAGTTTGGTAAAGCTAACTTCAAAGTTATAAACGGCGAGATATCTGTTTTTCTTTGACTTTTCTCTCCAGCTTCTCTAAGCGCACGGTAGAGGTTAATTGGACTCTGTGGAAAGATAAAGTCAACTCACTCTTCACATTCTTCATTCCAAGGTGATCTCTTAAATCTGACTCCACATTTACGTGGTTCAAAATAGCTTTAAAAGATTTTCGAAACACACTTCGAGAGCGCAGCTCTTAGACGCCCCGTTTTCGGCTTGAGCGGCTTTGCCATCGCCGTCGGCGTCGGCGTCGGCGTAACCGCGCGTTGCGTTATGGGACGTTTCCCATAATGACGTCCCGCGGGACGCCACCACGCGTGCATTGTGGCTATATTTCCCCGTTAACATTAGCGAAAAAAATTCCCCGCTAAATTTATCGGAAAAGTTTCTCCACTACATTTAGCGGAAAAAAAAAAATGCCCGCTACGCTTAGTGGGATAAATTCCCCCTTAAAAATTAGCGGGAAAACTTTCCTGCTAAATTTAGCGAAATAAATTCCCCCTAAATTTAGCGGAAGAAATTCGCCGCTAAATTTAGCGGGAAACATCGCCCCGCAAAATTCAGCGGCAAACTTTCCCCGCTACATTTATCGGAAATAAATTTCCTGCTAAATTTAGTGGGAAAGATTCCCCGTTAAATTTAGCGGCGAATGTTTTCCGCTAAATTTAGCTGGAAATTTAGCGGAAATTTCTCGCTAAATGGGAGGGGAGCAGGAGAGTAGGAGGGGAGGGTGCGGATGAAGAGGAGGGGCATACCCTCCTCTCTGTACCTTCCCCTCCTCCTCCTCAAGAGTCTAGAGGTTTTTTGCCTCAAGAGTTGCGCTCTAATTCGGCGTTACAGGGGATTGTAAACGTCTTTCCTTTTTTTTTACAAAGACTCTTGTTTCTTGTCAGTAAATGGTAAAACGTTCTGCAACGTCGTGCATGGCAGCACGAGTGAAAGGATTGTGAGTGCGCAGGCGAGCTGGGGGTAGCTCATCATGACTTTCATCGCAGTTTAAGGTGTTAAACGACAGAAGTTTCGCCCTTCCGACTTAGGTAGTTCTCGCCTCTCCATTTGTGACGCAGGTATACTGCAGTCACAATTGATTTAATTCTTGATGTTACAGTTGATAGAATTGTTCGGCTGATAGACAATCTGAAAGAGTATTCATCGTGCGGTATTGGTTACATGAATATGAAATTTCTTAAAATCACAAAAGCATAGTGCAATTTGTTTTCCCTAAGACTTTTGAGAAATCCCCTTTTACTGGCGTACTTCCATTAGACTGAAAAATTGATAAGGTGGTTTTAATTAATATTTGTTCTTACTTGGTAACATTCCTTGACTCCAAATACGTTTACTCTCCACAACATGGCTTTATTAAATCTGCCTCCTGTGAAACACACCTTCTCGTGTTCACTAACGATTTGTTTACAGTCTTTGACAACGACCTCAGGTTGAGTGTATTTTCTTAGACTTTTGCACAGCCTTCTTTAACGTTTTTCAGAAACTGCTGCTTCTGAAACTAAGTAAACTAATGACTAAATGACCCAAGTTTACTAACATGGAATAAGTGTTTTCGAACGAACCGTTCTCAGTTCGTAAATGTGAATGATTGTAATTCCCCTAAGAGTACTCATTGTGGTCATGTTGGCTGTGGTTTCCTTCAAGATTCCGTCTTGGGATCTCTACTGTACCTCATTTATAATGATGACTTACCTCTGTTTGTTTATGGAGCGTTAGTTTATTTGCGCATGATTGTGGGTTTTATTGTGAAATTTGTAATGATTCTGACGCCCTGATACTTCAGAATGAGTTGAATGCGGTTTCTGCTTGTTGTCAGCAATTGGCACGTGACCCTTAATGGTACCAATGCTTAACGGCGAGTTTCACGTCGTAACACATCTGCTTCCACTGACTACCTTAGTAACATTTATATTTTTGTACTTCCTATACACATCTCGGTGTGCAAATTACTTCCAACCCATCCTGGCAACCTCCCCATAATCATATTCTTGCTAAGGCCAATTCCATGCTGGGCTACCTAAGATAAAACGTTCCATTCTTCCTTAAATTTCTATTGTTCAAACATCTTGTTCGCTCGAAATTAGACTATGTTGCTGCAATCTGTGATCGTGGTCAGACTACACTCACAGCTAACCTGGAGTCAGTTCAAAATCACAGTAATCGTTTTATACTCACCAACGATCGTCATACTGACAGTTTTTTTTATCCATAAAAGCTATCCTCCGCTTACCTCTCCTCTAATTGCGCCGTAGATTCTCCCGTATGTATTTTAACAAAATATATTATGATAGTCCTATCCTAAAAAAAAAAAAACACTCCTCCTCGCCCCATCTTACATTTCTTCACGCCTCGGCCATCAGTTCAAAGTTAGCATTCCTCATTATAGGACCTCGGCCTATAACGATTCCTTCATACCTAGAACACATTCAAAGGGGAACCACCTGCCTGCATCAATAATATCGATACCATCAATAAATTTGTTTAAAACTCCTGTAAATAATTATTCTTTCGTAACTGTTCTGTGTTCAATTACTATGTACGTCTATTTACTGTGTTTAGTTGGCCACATCCCTCTACAACGCCCTTGGGCCCTGATGTTAATGCAATAAATAAATATAATGAGAGGCTGAACTATGTCCCACCAAATATGCCGCGAGATTCATACATTGCAACTTTAGAGGCTGTCTGTGTTCTGAAAGCCGCCTAGGCATGTTGATGTATCGATAAAAGGTAGGACACGATTTGAATACTCCAGTTTTAAATTATTGCACTTTCATTCCTAGCCCCTTTATTATTCGCCCAAATCCTCTTAACCGACGAAAACGGAAGGATTAAGATTGCAATTAGACGTAGTAAAATTCAAAGAACATAGTTTTTGCTTTATAAATTTCACCCTAATGTATCGAGCGGGGGCTCCAAATTTTAAGGGCCACATCAGGCAGACCGAATGCAAGATAGCTTGCATTCCTTTCTACGTGACTGGGCACGCCAAGCCAGTCAGAAATACGCTTGGCCACTTAATTCCTGCCGTGTTTCGCCCGTGAGCGTCCTATTAAACTTAGGACTAGTATGTCTATCACCCGAATGACACTCGCGACAACACTCAACTTGCACTGAATAGATCAGTCCTTTTCAAAACGCCTTCACTGAGGTAATTATTAGCTTTTCAATAGTCGAGCCAGCCCTCGTGATTTTGTTTTAACTGATAAATTCTGGCTTGTAGATAGCCACGAATTGAGTCATGTGCGAGAAGACCAGCAGCCGTTAGGCTTTCAATAAAAAAAAAGTTTTTTCTTGGAGACGGCCTGTTCATTTTTATGAACACTTTGATCTTATTCAATCATCTGCTCTTACGTTGAATACGTAAATCATCGGCAGCCAGTAAGCATTGTTATAATACGATTTTTCTATATCCTAATTATGGATCGCAATGTAAATAGTGCAACCCTGAAGCTCTAATAATAATATATTTTAGACTGAATTTAAAGTAAAAACAATCATGAGCCATTCCATTCTGTGAATTCGGATGACCAGCGAAGCTGTTTAGCACATGACACAGACGTAACACAAAATTTTAAACAAAGGTACAAGCACATTTATTGTCTTGATCGGTAGTCATCGTGACGAAAGGTACGCACACATATATATTGTTGTCTTGATCGATGGTACTTATTTCTCGTGAACGAATATCGCCGGCTCGAGGAGCCGGAGGAAACTAGACACGCGCGACGGCTCCACCACCACGGGAGAGCGGAAGCAAAGGAAACTAGGCACGCAAGCGGGCTTGGAACGACTACAAAACGTAGACATTGCCGACGCGGGTCGCGCAGGGGCAAATCTTTGAGAAACCTTTATTATCTACCTGAGTGCCCACTGATCTTGAAAATGGTGCTTATTGAAAACTAATCTACAGGGTGTCACAAAAGAAAATTTATACGGTCTTTTTTACCGCAAACATAAACTAGGCATCGCCGAACGCTCATTCTCCGCCCAAAGGTAGAGCTAGAGGTCACAACCAGATGCCAAAGTTTCAGCCCGATCCGATAACTTAATCAAAAGTTATAATTGATTTTCTGAAAATTTCAATGGAAAAATGGAGCCCATTTTTGCCCGTGTTCAGGTTTCTGGTGCCATAGAGCCCCATGTGTTCGAAAATTTCGTCGGGCGCCATTTTTACATTGAAATTTTCAGAAAATCAATTATAACTTTTGATTAAGTAATCGGATCGGGCTGAAACTTTGGCATCTGGTTGTGACCTCTAGCGCTACATTTGGGCGGAGAATAAGCGTTCGGCGATGCCTAGTTTATTTTTGCGGTAAAAAGGACCGTGTAAATTTTCTTTTGTGACACCCTGTACTGAATAGACCTATTTCTATATTACCCAAGCGTACAAAAGAATTTAGGGAATGGTGTTCCACGCGCTGCAAGTGCCGGCGTCTGCAGCAGTAACTGTTTTAAAGGAAAAGCCTAAAACAAATGGCATCTTGCGTGCACGTTCGTCAACGCTTTATTTTGGTTATTTACTTCGAATCCTTAATACGGGGAAGGCATGCACGTGCAGCGCGTGCGGGGGTGCGAGCGTAGAGGTTTTGTTGACGCACATAAAAAATCCACGGTACTCTAGACCATAGCCTACTCTATACACAGAAAGCTTGGCAGTTCGACAACGAAGCCATAGAGTGCCCGGTCGCAGATTTGGAGAGCGAGGATCTGGTAGCAGAGAGCATTTCTCGGGGAACCTGGTATTCAGCGGACAGCCTTTAGAGTGGAGAGGACTCGAAACATGGTTTTCAAACCCGACGAGAAAAGAAGCGATAGCGCGGGGAGCACGAGCGGACAATCCATCGCTCGGGAGAAGTGTGTTTCGTTGTCTGGCCGCAGCGGGGCGCCCGTCACCTGGCTCGCCTCTCATCCGTTGTCTGCCGCTCTACCTTTTCAATTTCGGCGGCCGCGCCTCGTGGTGGTCTGTCAGGCTTTGTCAGTATAGAGGAGGCTATGCCTAGACATAAACAGCTTCGCTGTAAAAATAACGCATGAAACGCGGAAGCACCGAGAGGGGAAAGCCTCTGTACGCAAAGCGTACGAACTCACTCGAATTTATAATACGTAAAGGCGTCAAACCAATGAGAAGCCAAACATTGTAACTCCTTCTGTGTCAAACGTTCCATTCTTAAAGGCGTGCTTCAAATGAACCCCAAAGCCGTATTCACATTACTCGTACAGCTTATAAACGACGTGGTGGTTTTCTTGCAGACATGATGACAAAAATTATCCTCAGAAAAGCCTCAAGCATTTTCGAAGCATGTTTGCTTCAAATATGTGTGATTTGAAGCATGCTTGCGTCCTACACATGTTTATGCTTTTAGCATGTCTGCAAACAATTTTTATGGAACCAATGAGACATGACCGACATACAAGCAAGAGACACGCCCCTGACGGTGTCTGCGACTGTCTTTCGTACAATGTACTAGAAGTGACTTATGGGCTGAAAAGCTAGGTCAGACACTGGCGCTTCAGAGTGACCGACCGCGCGTTCCGGCCTTTTACGTTCCACTGCAACACGTTGCGCGGACCTCGGTTGTCGTAGCAACCACCTTGTCATAAGTTTCATAAGCGGTCATAAGAGGTAACAACGAGGTAGGTCCCACACAAACGTAAATGTCTAAACTAGCCTGTAGAAGCAACAAATTACTTGTGCCTTTCGTCAAAAAGAAGAAAAGTGGCACCCTTTCCTTTCCACACGCAGGCATTTGCTCGATGCCCCCAAGAACAAGGGAAGAAACTGGTGAGGATCGTTTCTGTTGTTTGTAACTAAAGTTCGCATTAATTCTGCGAAGGTTTAATGTCGGTAGGTGCTCCATCTTAAAGTGGCGCCTCGTATCTCCGCAATAGAGGCGAAATTCGGCCTATACAGAACAAGGAATGGTCGTCAAACGCGCCATTTGGACGTCCTTAAGGTGCATCGCTCTACGGCGTACTATAATACTGGATGTTCTAGTACACTCTAGCTAGGCTATCAAGTATTCTGGTACGGCACCATGACAGAACAGCACACGACAAAACCGCACGCGACAAAACAGCACGGTCAAAACAGCACGCGTCAAAACAGCACAGCGTCAAAACAGCACGGCGACAAAACAGCACGAGTCAAAATAGCACGCGACAAAACAGCACAGCGTCAAAACGGCACAGCGACAGAAGAGCACGTGCCAAAACAGCACGGCGTCAAAACAGCACAGTGTCAAAACAGCTCAGCGACAAAACAGCACAGCGTGAAAAGGGCACAGTGACAGAAGAGAACGGCGTCAAAACAGTACTGCGTCAAAACAGGACATTGACAATATAGCTAAGGTTTGGCCTTTTCGATTTTTATTATTTTGAAATTCGGCGTGCTTTTTAGTTTTAATTCCAAACAGAACTTTTCCGTTTATTGCTATGTACATTTGTAGACTCATAAGCTTCTCGGTTCTTTTTGGTTTATAGGCGAAAACCAGTAAACTGACAAAAAGGCAATAGTTCTTAAAAGCGTTTGTTTAAAATATATAGTGAGTAAACCATGTACTGGTTTTCCTATTTGTTGCAATCTGTGGCAGCCGACGGAACCTGTTCTGCAAGACGCACTGGGGCCCTATTGTCATCTGCCATTATCGTAGTGGGCTCGTATTTGTACACAGGACGAACATGATCTTCACTACCACTTCGGTTGGAAAGAAAATATCAAAATCCAGAAATTCGCAAGCATTGTACTCAGTGCGTTTGTTCCCCATTTTCAAGACTGCGAGAGGTGATAACTTCGCGCCGACCACACAAACGACAATAAAACAATCGTATTTATGCCCTCCTCTAGTAGACGGAAGCTAGAGTTGTTAAACATATGTGCGGCATTGATGGACGCCCTTGATCTTCATTGTTCGGTTCATGATTAAACTTTTGTAGCGGCAGCTATCGGCAGCGATCCAGCGCTTGAACGGCACCAAGCTCACGGGACAGGCACGAGCTGAGGACACGAGGTTATGGTGGCTATAAGGGGAGGTGTGCCGAACAGAACATCGATAGCATGCCACTTGTTCATGACGCCGATGGCACCGGTACCCTGCGCCTGGTGCCATCGGACGGCGCACAATGGCACCACGCGTAGAATTGCATCCTGCATGAGCACGCGTAGCGCGAGACGCTCTCGTGCCTCGCGCGCTCGCGCACAACACTTGAGACGCTTCACGCCACACCCCTTCGAGCGAAAATGCACCGGTATCCTGGCTACAGCGCCACTTTTTCGTCATGAAGCGGCGGCACGTGGAACTACCCAAGAATGCGGAGCGCTCTACTCACCTCCCCTTATAGACACCATAACGAGGTGCCTGGACCACGAGCTGCACGGACTCTGGGATTCGGCGACAGGCCCCTTGATGAGCTACTTCGTTTCACCTTATGTGCGAGCGAAGGCAAAACTGGAAGCGCGAGCACTGAAGCTCCGTGCGTTCAGGCTTTGCTCGAGCGCGCGAGCTGGGGAGAAAGGCAAAAAGCGCCGGTCTCGCGCTTCTAGCTTTGGCTTCGCTCGCAGATAAAGTGAAACGAAGTGTAGTCAAAAGGACAGTGTAAATATTGTAAATAAATATGTAGAGCGTGATTTACCGAGCCCCCAGTCCGTGCAGTTCGCGGTCCAGGCACCTCGTGTCCTTAGCTCGTGCCTGTCCAGTGAGCTTGGAGCCGTTCAAGCGCTGGATCATTGCCGATAGCTGCCGCTACACTCTCTTCTTTGAACAAAGAATTCGGCACACAAATCCCTATCAGCTGCAAAAATACAGATTTCGTTCTGAAGACACCTGCGCCCCTGGAGCTTTTCTTGAAAGTTCAACTGATCTCGAAGACAATATGAAAATTGCGAAATGAAGTGGTGATACGATCAGTAATGAGTCACCCCCCCCCCCCCCCCCCCTCCAAAGCCCTCCAAAATATTGACCTTTTTCAGTAAAAAACGAATTCAGAAAAATGAATTCGGCGTACGTTAACCGGTTTTATTTGGGTCGAGCCGAAAACGATGAACCCTAAATATAGCGTATGAAGTTAAAAAATGCATGTGTCAAAGTAGGCACTGTAAAGGAATTGAGGGTCTAGGCCGATTCGTCGAAAGCTAACCCGTCGACGGGTAAATTCGTAATAGGGCAATTCGTCGAAGGACAAGTTCTGGGAGAGTCCAACTGGTCACTGCTTTTTTCAAAACTAAAATATATGATTTTTGTCCTCAAAACGTAAAGCAAATGCTGCCCTATATATTGTAATCCGTAAAATCGCCGCACGATAATTGACTTTCAGTGCGTTCTTTCTTGTCGAAGAGAACAACTTATCACCATGAAAGCCACATTCGATGCTATATTGAAGTTAGGTTGCGGAGTTTGGTAAGCACTGAAATAGGCAATATTTTTTTTTTTTTTTTTTTTATAACCTAGCGAAAATAAATGAATGGGTCAAGGAGGTTCGAAATTATTTGCGCAGAGAGAGGTGAAGAGCGCGCTCGAAGTTGCTACATGTGTGCTGTTTTGTCGCTGTGCTGTTTTGGCACCGTGCTGTTTTGGCACGTGCTCTTCTGTCGCTGTGCTGTTTTGACGCTGTGCTGTTTTGTCGCGTGCTATTTTGACGCGTGCTGTTTTGTCACCGTGCTGTTTTGACGCTGTGCTGTTTTGACGCGTGCTGTTTTGACCGTGCTGTTTTGTCGCGTGCTGTTTTGTCGTGTGCTGTTCTGTCGCGTTCCCTTCTGGTACACCATAATCACGCAGTGAAGAATGTACGAACGCACGCTGACACGACGCTCAGTTCACTAACGGCAGTGGAAATTGAAGTCATGATGTCCAAGTCATGAGAACGAGCCGGCGTCTAATGTGCTGGTAATATTAGCTGCCCATACAAGAAACAAACTATTAACCCAAAAAATTAGAAGTCTGAAAATCAATGCCGCAGAGCTGAATTGTAAAAAAATGTATTACGGAAAAAATTTGTCATATTTGACAAAATCGCCGTACGTAGGGTATTTATTTGCTCTGTAAATCTCGGTGCAATCGTTTCGGCACCGCAACTCAAATCACTAATTCCGACAAAATGTCATTGGTTGTGGCTGTTGTCACGTGATCGCTTATGCCAGCCAAATTGAGTGAGGTGGCACCTCCGAGGGAGCCCCACTATGACACTTGGAACGCATCTCGAACTGGTGTACCTAACGCGACTTCATTTATGGGCCCTTGATTTTCGTTTCGTGACGTCACAGATATTCGTTGCTATGACTGTCGCGATCCTGGCGGTGGGTCAGTAGGAGAAGTGTGCATTGAAGTCCCTTGTTCTGCAGTAGCTGGCTCTGGGGCTGGCCAGTTGACAGTTATCCAACCAGTCACGAGTTCGGTCGCCTAGGGACTTCACAACAGCAGCGACCTTTCGGTCTGTTCGTTTTAACTGGCTGCTCCTTCGACTAAAATTACAACCCGGCTCTTGTGATGCCATCTGCTGCAACCTCGGGACCACTTTTGAGGCATGAACTGTACAGGACGCTAAACCGAGCAGTCGGACATGCGTTCCGTTACCCTACTGTTGTGGTGACATTATATGTAGGGTTTCCACAACGAATCGCAGCGCAGAAAAATAGACGCCTTCACCAAGCTGGAACATTAGTGAATGCGAATTTAGGTGTTTGAGTTTACCTGGTAAAATTGCAAGGCGTAACTTCCTTTGTGTAAACAAATAGACAGGCAAACTTCCTGGGCTCAACGCCGAACGTGTTTGAAGACAACCAAATTAGCATTGCTTGAAACTTGTGGCGCCATCTACTGATAGGCGCAGCGGGCTGTCGCTACAGCGCGTCGTCTGCTCACTGCGCCTCTCAATCGTTTCTCTCAGTCGTAACGCCTTTCCGCCTCGCTTTCGCGTTTTGCATTTTTATCAATGTGAGTCTTCCCAAAGCGTAATCTTCGCTAAGGTAATAAGTTATACGGTTCCTTCCATTTTCCCTTTTTTCCCATAATGAACACGTGAATATCAATCTATATTCAAAGGTAATTAGGAATTTCGTTTAAAAGGAGAGATGTTTCAGAGTCGTTTACATGTGTTCAAGCTATATTACAAACTAATCAAAATATTTATTGCTTCACTTATTAAAGCAAAAGTTTTGATGGACACAAGAAAATCATGTTTTGTGCACCTCTCAACTAAAAATGTTAACAGCTATCGAGGTATTTCCATAGCACAGGAAAGGACTACCCGAAGGCACGAGCTTGTCACATATTTTATGTTTGGAAACAATGTTTTAAAACACGAGGGATTCGTGGAAACATTTTATAATTAATGCATTGGTTTTACAAAAAAAAAAAAATCTTGCAAAGTGTGTGAGCGCTTTACATTTTCAGAACTCAAAACATATTATGGGGGAATAAGCTATAGCTCATCATTATATATTCATCAAATATTAAATCAAATCAAATCAAATCAAATGAGTTTATTTCCACCTTCTAAAAATACAGATGGAGGAGCTGTTGAAAAAAAGCTGCGCTTAGCAGCTTGACGAGCGCACAGTCCCTGTATTAATACCCACTAAGCAGCACTACGGTGGGAATAATGAATATGCATAAAAGGATAATGACAACGAAAACGCAAAGGTATATAGGCATACAGAACAAAAAATCATACTTCCATGGTTACAGACACTGCCCGGAGTTCACTGTACTTGGAGGCGAATAAATCAAAATGCATATGCTGATAAGCGATTAATAATGACGGAAGTGTATAACCCAGGCATTCTTTTCTGTAGTTTAAACGAGGTGTAAATACTACCCAATTTTCTGTATGTCTTGTTGTATAGTTCAATTCTCTTATCTGTAGTTGTGCCAGGTTACGTATATTATTTATATTCCTATGTGTTTCCAACTTATACCGTACAGTCAATAGATATTTATATAGGTTGTATGCTGGGATCACGTGGGAACGATAGAAAAATTTGCACATGACGTTCTGTAGGGCGCGTTGTAAATATGTCGAAGACACTTTTTTTTGTACCAAATAATCAGGTTGTAAGTTTGAAAATGTGGTTGTCCCCCACACTAGTTGACAGTAATTCGAATGGAAATAAAAAAGTGAATTATGCAGAATTAACTGAATTAACTTGATTCTTGCGCAAATAAGGTATCTAACACGTCGCCAATGTTTACTAGTTGAAGTAATGACTGTGAATGCCCATTTACATCGGGTTACACAAGAATTACATCACATGAGAACGTTCGAGGTGAATGGCGCCCAATCGCTTCAATGATCGCACGTCCAAGAGTCGTCGTCGTTTTTCTCGTTCCGTCCCTGTTGCTGGTACACACGAGCGGACACGACACATGACGACCTATTACTCCAGTTATCTGAGCTATTTTGCCTACAAATAGTTTACATGAGTATCCCACGACATATTTGCGGAGAAAACGACACCGAGACATTGGAAGTGTTTCACAATTTCTATTGCACGGGAATTAAGGACAAGTTCTCTATGCACTGGAATTGGCTTATCTTTTGGTCTAAATATTACTGCGTTTGTTTTTAATGCAATTATTTGCGTGGAATTAAATTCTGACCAGTTCTCCAGTGCTTTCATTGTGTGATTACATGTATCTACCAATTCATGGATATCAGTTCCGGCAAAGAAAGATCAACGAATCAGGCTTGTAATTTTTTTTTTTTTCGTTTCCAAATAAAAGCAAAAACTCCATATTAGAAACCGCGTCCGTGGGCCACCGCTGAAGTCTAATAACCCGGTGCGCCTTTCTAACCTGAAAATTCACATTTCGTTCTACCAAACACGAATAAAAACTCTCCTTGTTCGTTATATCCTGTATTTACAACCGATCCTTCGGAAATTTTCTGAAATACTGACATCGTCGTTTTTTTTTTGTTTTTTTCTTTTTCCTCGGATTGGGGAGCGTGCTGGTAATGGTAAAATAAATAAAGGGAAGAACATAAAAGACAAGGACGGGCAAGATGTTTCTTGTTCTTTCTTGTCTTTTATGTTCTTCCCTTTAGTTATATTATTTTCACGGGCTAAACATTTCGCGAATATGGCGGAGTGGGAAGTCCGCGAATATTTCGCGATTGGGTGTGGTACGCTGTGTATTAGCTAACACAGCGGAATATTTTCGCAAAATCATTTTTCCGCGATATTTTTTTTTAATTTTTAGAATTTGCGACATTTTGGTTTTTGCAAAAATAAATGTTACAGTATGCCTACAAAAAGTCGACATGATGGGTTTGTTTGGCCCGGTGAATGGTCTGCATGGATTGTATAACGAATATCTACCAGTAGCCAGTGAATATATTATGACCATGATCATCGACCAGAGAGCTTTATTGTGTTTCCCAAACAGCTTTATTAGATTTTTCAGGGTTATTATAATAGAATGATCATGCCGATTACCATCGAGATAGCACGACTGCTAAATGCTTAACAATAGGAAGGTTTTCGTTATACGTTATGAGTGTGCAGATAAAACAAAAACGTTTTAAATTTTTTATACATGTTTGTGAAGCTATGACTATTGGGCAGGAGATCGAACTAGAGGGGGCGCTCTGACCCGTTTGTTGTCCCCATACTCGGTGTTTACTCAACACAAGGCCTATGCACATGCCTCGAGGCCTTATGGGCATGTCCATGTCATCTTCTACAATAGAGCGCGGGGCACAGTTTAATGTAAAAAATACTAACAATCGACGAAGCGACGTTAAGTATCGGATCTATCCCCAGAGAATGCGAGCTTGTCCCACTTCGGCTTTTGTGCTGAGCTGGGACCGTGAATGCTGCATTGTTCATGCAGGCCAGAGTGGAAACAAAAGAGCCCCTCCTCCCCCTCACCGGAGAACACGAACTCCAGCCGAACGCTGACGCCGCGTTCGGTTATGTCGGCCGAGCGTTGAGTCATTGTATTTGTTGTCCCCATCCGTGTAGTTCTAAAGTTAACCGCTTGGGACGTCACGGTCGCTCCTCCTCCCCAATAAAACGTAGGCGCTTCGTCAAAAGCCAACGAACTCTGCTGGATATTATATTACAGTCCTCAATGTGTTTTTTTTTTTCCTTCAGCTTGGTTGCATGATGACAGAACTCGTAAGTACAAAATCATAAATAAACTTATAGAATATACCGCCAGTAATGTAGTTATCTAGGTAAATTGTTTCCACTTATGTACCCATGCCATGAGGGCACTGTGTATTTGCTAGAAATTCTCGTATTGAACTTGTGATGTACACTGCTAAACATTTTGGCCCGAACATGGCTCCGGCGCTTTTTCGCATTTACGAAATGCTACTAACGGACATCAAAATTTACCTGTTAGAAATTGGTATCCGAAACAAGCACTATCCACCACTATAGTAGTTTTGATGGTAGTCCTTTAATACTGAAAGAAAGACAGAAAAAACCGGCGGTGGCGCGTTCGAACAACGGTTTCCCGGAGTGTGTACATTTAGCTGCTGCAGCTACCACTTGGTGCGTATCGTTGCAAAGCGTGCTGAAATCAAACCCTAAAACTTCTGTCCGCTGCTTGATCCGTTCTCTACTTACAGTAGTACCGTAACTGAGACATACACTCTTCCTGGTCTGTCTCAATAATCAGAGCCAAACCATTGCCTTTTTAGGTGTTACAGTTCTGAACTCTGTTTTCACAGTAGAGGGCAGGGGTAGGTTATTTGTGGTTGCTGCACAAAGGTTCTTTAATGATGTGCTCTGTAAGTTAGAGCGCGAATTACAATAGTGGTGAATCTGAACTGGTGTCTGTATCTTTCTTTCAGAAACTGAACAATCAAGAACTGGTAGGTTTGCTCATGGTTTTATAGGACGAATACGTATAAAACCGACCTAGCAAGCCCCCCCCCCCCCCCCCCCCCAAAAAAAAAAAAAAAAGAGAAAGAAAGTATAAAAGAAATTCACTTAAACTTTGTTTGATTTCTTTTCAGGGTTGCCTAACGAAGGTTACCGAGAAGATGAAACAGTGATTCACAAACTTCCGAAGAAAGTATTAATATAAAAAGAAAATATTTTTGAGCGTTTCTACGGACGTCATTTTTAGAGTGGAAAATAAAGTTTTTACCTTTGTGACTGCGAGTCATGTTAAAGCATACCATGATGTGCATCCTGCAATCAAAAAATCAAAATCAAAATAAACTGAAGAAATAAAGTTGATAAAGTCTATAGATATAACCTACAGTTTTTAAATTTTGAATAAATGGGGCGATCGGTTCTTGTTTATTTCAATAAGAGCTCTTCTGATTTTATTAATTAGAGTAGATTGAACAATTGCAGCTTATATTCACTCCCATTTTCAAACACTGCTGTGATGGAATGACCTTAAACCCAAGAGTAATGCTCCAAATAGTTTTGTGTCTGGTTAAATGATCATTTTTCACTCTTTTTTGTATTTTTGAACTGAACGTTGTGTCTTAAAAGAGTTTATCACAGCTTATTGTTCATTTTTCAACAGCAGACATTTGCTTTTCAAAATACAAAATTTGAGCTTGAACTCGCATCCCCAAAACCACTTCTAAAGACCACACCACCCGCCCAGATAGAGGAAAAATAGTCAATACTGGCACTGACAAGAACCAGGGAAATCATTGGCCCAAGTGCACTGAAGCAAACCTAAACATAACAACCACTTCAATCCACTGAGAAGGAGAGGACTTTCAACTTCACACGTTGCAATGTCTCGTAAGCTCACGTCTACAACACTAAACAACGCTGATAAACGAGACAATTACCTCAATAAAAGTCACAGCATACTTCAAGCCACCCGCGACCAATATTTCAGTAAACGGCTTTTCTTAAGGGCACCTATTTCTTGTGTTGCGAATATAGTTAAAGTTAAATATTTTGAACATTTCATTGGTAATCTCTTCCGCAGCGTTTAATTCTTCTATAAAACAAGAACTACTAATGAGTATCGTTGAGCTTAAAAGCCGAGGTTTAATTTTCCATGTTCGCTTTTACGTCACTTATTTTGTGACATCGACTTCTTTCTGCTGGCATTGTTTCTGCTTTCTTGGTCTATACGCACAATGTGCTACACTGTAGAGGCCAGTTCACTCACTTGCTCTTGACTACATCCGACTGAGGGAAAACCGGGTTTCAACCAATGTGCGGGCGCGCTACCGAGTGGAGATGAACGGACGCACACGATCTCCCGGTGTAATGGCCCTGTAATTGACCCTTCGCAAAAGTGCGCGCCGTGTAGTTACCGGTGCGCCAATTGATTCCAAAGATTCCAATGCGTGTGTTGCATTATGCGACCTCTTTGGCAATGGAGAGGAAGGGCATGTTTTCGATTTCCATTGCGCCGTTGACGAAGTAATCCATCTCTGCACTGCATGAAAATGAAGTCAGCACTCGCATGCATTACACAGATTCGTACTCGTCAGAGCCCACGTTGAAACACGGACATCCAGCGCCTTAAAGGACCTGCCTAGACGTTGCGAGGAGTAGGAGTAATGCCAGCTACGTCCCATATCTTTCTGGACGTCTATCTTCAACTGCAGAGTGCTACATATGCAGCACTCTGGAGTTGAAGCCAGGCCTCAGGTCACGGATTCTTTAAGGAACCTAGAATATTGAGACTATACGGAACAAAATGATTGACCTACCGTAAAATTCCGAGCAAGCGCCCACACCCGAGCAAGAGCACCCCCCCCCCCCCCCCCTCCAACTTCACCGCTAATTTCACACTTCCGCGCCGTTCCGGGAAAGCGCCCCCCTCCCCGCTCCGCACCCGTATCACGACAGCGCTGACTGCGCCCAGGTAACACTGGCCTGCGAAGTTCAGTCCAAGAATCCAATCCAATCCAATCCTACTTTGCAGCCCGATCAGCCCGGTCACTACGTCAGGTCTTCTATGCGTTCTTACACAGTGGCAAAGAAAATCGAGGTCGTCCAATGACATTGTGAAAACGGGAAAGGCGTACACCAGACGTCTGGACACATCAGGCTCGACCGGATACGGGAATGGGACAAGAATTTTGACAATTTGCTACAGTCAAACTATCGGAAAGCCCAAGTTCGACGAAAGCTAAGTAACGGCGTGCCGGTGTTCAGTGAATACGTGGACGACGCGCTCGTTTAATACCTGGAGCGCAAAGCAAGTGCAGAACGAGCCATTAGCAACCGGCTTCTTTCTAAAGAGGCTGTCAAAATAGCCAACGACATGCAGTTGGGAAACATCGCAGAATGCTGCGAACTTTTTCTTGCGGCCGACTCTGGGGTGATTTTGAAAGTGATTAACATAGCAGTGACAAATATTTGGCCTAATAAAGTCTATGTTCTCGGAGATATATAAAATATTAAATCTGTGTGCACTGCGCTTTTTTTTTTCTTTTTTTGGCGGAAAAAGTTTGTCGTCGCCATCTTGAATTTTGGTGCCGTTCCGGGATAGCGCCCCCCCCCCCCCCCCCCCCCACTTTGCAGGTAATTTTGACTTGCGTGCGGGAGGGGGGGGGGGGGGGGGGTTCGCTTGCTCTGAATTTTACGGTAGTACTCTTCTGATTCTTTCATTCTTTTTCTGCGCACAAATGTTTTTTTTCTTTTTTTACGTCGAGAGCCAAAATAATGTGACTCATTATTCTATTGGTAGTAGTGGGCAACATCATAAATTTAAGGAAAGTCCGATATTTGAAAATGCATGCACTGTATTTGGCCGTAATGGGATGTCATGAGTTGAGGTTGCAAAACGAAACCCATAAGATAGTCAAATAGTAACCGAGATGCTTTGCTCGGCACTTTCTCCGCTAGGATCGCTTCGATTTTACTAGACGTCTACTACTCGCATGGAGGTAGGAATAAAACGAGGCGACACACCGGCTCAAGTCAGCCAAACAAGAAAATCCCAAGTGGAGCCAAAAGTAAAGGTCAGGGTCGGTGAAACCGCTTCCCAAAGTGCCCAATTCTGTCTAATGGCGACAGAGGGCGCCCATTTCCGTCCAATAACGTATTAGTTTTACCATTATGCTAAAACACCATAGACTGGCTGTGAAAAAACCCGAAACAACCAAAACGTAAAAGAGACAGAGAAAAAGTATTTTCTACTTTTGGTTCTTTCAATGTTTTTCCACTACCAGTCTAAGGTGTTTTAACATAATGGTAAACTTACACCACCCCGCTTGTGCCATCACTGCATTTTCGTTCAGTGTTTTTTTTTTCATGGTATTTGTAATTGTTGGTGGTGTATTCCTTCAAACCGGAAGTTTCCACCGGCCTCAAATCTGTTGGCGCCATGTCGCCTCCAGATCCTTCCTACTTTCACGATTATTCGAGTCCTAAATTGCGTGGTCACTCGCGCTGAGCACGTATTTGACATGAGCACTGCGTAAGCGTTTGACGAGGACTCGATTCTATTCAACAGCTTTGTGGAGAAAAAATGGCGATCGCCAATGTTGCTTGGTGGGGCTTCGAAAATATTATATTGCTTTCTAGCTTAAATCAAAGCAGAATTTTGATGATCTCACGGTTCTTACTTTACATGAGAGCCCCGCAGAAACCGAAGAATGTGCCGGTATCATTCTAATTAAAATTTGCTGTGTAGCATTTGGCTTACGGAAGCCTTTATAATGGGGTACAATCGGAAAGTTAGCGTTATTATGACTGCTCTTGGTCACCTCCATTGTGCGCTCTAATCATTACCGTCACGCAACTTCTGGTTGCCAATACCGCTGTTACAAGCGGTATTGGCAACCAGAAGTTTCGGTGGCTTCCTCTCAAACTTTCTAACTGTGGCGTTAAGACCAGAGTTGTCAATAAACCCCTTTCGAAATACTGCCCTCTGTTGGCAGCTATGAAATCCCTGCACAATGGTGGACTAAACCGCAACTTCACGGTACACTTTATGCGCTTGGTTGGATTAGAAGAAAAAACACACCCACAGAAAAAGGTGATGAGCGCAGTGACTTTGCACTTTTGACGCTGTTGGATTGGCTCTCCGACGCTCGCTATCTCATGGAATGACTTGCACGTTCCACGATGTCAGTTGCTCCGCCATTGTGCAGAAGTTCCTGACCTCCTAATAGTCGGCACGCGAATTTCGAAAGGGGTCTATAGCCAGCGACAATCTAGATGCAGCCTGTAAAAAGCATATTTAAAGCATGCAGCAGCCGCGTCCTTACACCGACATTCTAGAAGTTGGCATTCTCGCATTCCTCTCACCTCCATTAATAAAATTAAAATTCATCATACTCAAGACGACAGAATGAGCTTTTGGCCAATCGTGGATGGCCATCTACAGCGACGCTCTGGGCCGCGCACGTAGCCATTCTCTTTAGACACTCTCGAAATGAAAGCATCGCGCACAAATGCTTCCTACAATCTGCTAGTATAAAAAATGTGATTATGAAAACCTTCCTAAAATCTACACAAAAAATGAAATTATGCAAACAAAAAAAAAAAATGAAGAATACAATTGAAACAGCAACGTAATTGCCACCCACGAAAATATCATTTTAAGTCTATGAAAACATGTTCAAGGCTGATCGCCCATCGAAGATCACGCAGCATTCAAGCGGTGAATGGGCGTGTATGAAAACTGAGGCAAACGAGCGTGCAACATGCCAGCTTATCGTCATTCGAAGACACCAGCTATAGCTGCTCAGGCCGTAGCCTCCCGGAAAAGTGAAGGGGAGATCACGCTCGAGCCACTTGACGGGCTCAACCAACGGACGCCCGTACCATATAAGTGGGACGAAAACCAGGGGAGCTCCAGTGCCGAAAAAAACCAGAGGTGACGGAAATGGCAGCTTGGGCTCTTCTCCTATTCGTCGGCCTCCTGGTGTGCAGCACTGGACCCGCGCGCTTCGATGATGGTACCTGACTTCTTTAAACAAAAAGAAGAACAAAAATGTAGACTGGACTAACTTTATTTATGCTGTTTAGTGTAACTGTGAAAGCGTAAATCATCTTTGGAAAATTTAAGATATCGCGTTCTTAAGCAATACCTACTTACTTCAAGGGTTCAGAGTGGATCGATGGCCGAGTGGGTTAGCGCGCCGAAGCTCGGACCAATGCATCCCAATGAATCTTGGGGTTCATTGGGATCTGCATTCATTGGGATATGCGATCTAGATGAGCGTCGTACCGGCGTGCGGTTGTGTATCACTACTGTGTGATGAACGCCAGAGATCAATGCAGTGATACTGCACTGGCTAAATCTCTCACCTACAGCGGAGACACCAGGAGCCCTTTGCGGCTGAGTAACTTCCCGGTGTATAAACATACACACGAAACAATTAATTAGGTTCAGGAGTGCATCACAGATCTGCTCTTATGCACCGTGGAAAAAGTATATTTTTTCACAGATATAGCCAGCAGTCACTGGAAAGAAATTTAGTGTATAAGAAAACCACGAACGCAAACCCCATTTTCTTTGACGGATCGATTCTGACCGAATGCAAGCAGACCGGTAACGCATGCTTTTATGCGCATACAGCTTTTGACCGCGACTCGCTCGACCGGTGCCGTGTGGGAGCCGGACGTAACCGAATAAATTCAGTAAGATTTTACAGGAAAAAAGAGAAAGAACAAATAGAGCCCCTCCCTACTGTCGAATTTTCCCAACGTAAACCACGTGTCTGGATTTTTGCTCTTGTGTGCAATTTCTCTTTTACCCCAATACACTGCACGCAGTGAGTAAACATTGTTCATTTAATCGTTTACGCTTTCTTCAAATCAAAAGTAATATCTTTTAAAATATCTATGAGCGATAAATGTCTTGTTCAATTTAAGCACGCGGCGTTTTGTTCTCTTTACTTCACGCGTTTTAAAAGCGGTCAGAAATGCTCGCGTAACGCGGCTATTTTCTAATGTGAATTCCGAAGGGCACTTTATATGAAAACCACAGGCGTCTTTATTTTTGCGGGATCGATAATTGTTGAATTCCGTGAAGTGTACGTTTCGGGAATATTTTGCGGGCACAATATTTCACGAATTGGAGTGATTAACTCTGTATGGCTGAAACATTCGCGTCACCAATATTGCGCGATATTTTTCAAGTTGCAAAATGAGCGAAAATGAGCTTTTCATGAAAATTAGGTTGTTCACAGTAGTGGTTTTCTATCCCCTGATTGCATGGCTGGGATCCCATGATGTATATCACTTCTTTTCTTCTTTTTGTTTTTACAGTTGAATGCAGAAAGCAAGTGCTTGGTTGTCTGAAAGAAAATAATCATTCTGCCCGCATAGAACGCATGAGACAGGTAATTACAGTGTTTAATATAAGCGTTTGCCTGCTTTGCTTCCAACTTCACTAGTCACTTCATCTTTTGTATGTTTTTTTTAATGCTAAAAGGGTCGTGAATACAAAATTCCGTTAGGTGGACATGAAACTGTCGTCCGCTTACGAAGAAATTAGCTGTCATAAAGTGGGCTGATTTGAATCGGTGGTGCATCTAAAAATGTGAAAGACTCATTCGACGAGGCAGTTTTAGGTAACTGTGCTCGGTGTGCTTTAGTTAGGCACACTTTTCTTTGGGTGAGGTAAAAAATAAAATATTGTTTTATTCTCTCTTTTAAAAAAGTGTATCTGCCCTAAGTGTTCTTAGCTCAGCCACAGTAACTGTCTCAGCTAATGAATTTTTGAAATATATAAAACCCAGGCAATACTCAAGTTCTTTGTGCGCCTCTTATCGTCCTCTTAATGTTATCGCTTCTGTTTTCTTGTCAACAAGTGGTAAAAAGTTCTGTAATGTCGTGCATGGCAGCATGAGTGAAATGGCGCATCTGCTTTGTGTCAGCAATCGCACGTGACCCTTAATGGTACCAAATGCTAAACAATTAGAGTTTTACGTCGTAACACATCCGCTTCCACTGACTACCTTACAAACATTTTTTTTAACTTCCTATACACATCTCGGTGTGCAAATTACTTCCAACCAATCCTGGCAAACTAACATTAATCACATGCTTGGTAAGGCCAATTCCATGCTGAGATACCTAAACCAAAACTTTCCTTTAGCTCCTGCCTCCCTTAAATTTCTTTTGTTCCCATCTCTTCTTCATTCGAAATAATCTTTGTTGCTGAAATCTAAGGTCCTGGCCAAACTGCACTCACAGCTAACCTGGAGTCACTTCAAGTACGCAGCGATCGTTTTATAGTCACCAACAATCATCGTACAGCCATTGTTTAATCCATGAAAGCTAACCTCCCTTTACCGCTCCTTTCATTGCGCCGTAGATTCTCCGGTCTATTTCTTTTCTACAAAATATATTAGAATCGTCCTCTCCTAAAAGAAACACTCCTCCTCGACCCATCTTACATTTCTTGACGCCTCGCCCATCAGTTCGAATTTAGCATTCCTCATTGTAGGAACTCGACCTATAACGATTACTTCATACCTAGAACATCGTGAGAGAGGAACCACCTGCCTGCATCTATAATATATATACCATTCTTAAATTTGTTTAAAACTGCTGTAAATAATTATTCTTCCGGAAGTGTTTTGTGTTCAATCACTATGTGAGACTTTTTACTGTGTTTTGCTGCCCATCCCCCTCTGTAACGCCAATTGGGCCCTGATGGTAATGCCATAAATAAATATGAAAGGGGGCTCTACATGTTCCACCAAATATGCCGCGAGATTCCGACATTGCATTCTTAGAGGCTGTGTGTGCTGTGAAAGACGGCTAGGCTTGTTGCTGTATCGCTTGAATGTAAGACATTATTTGAATACTCACGTTTTAAGTTATTGCGCCTTCATTCCTAGCGACTTTATAATTCGCACAAATCTTTTTAACGAAGAAAAACTGAAGGATTAAGATTATCTGCCCACGCCATGAGGGCACTGTGCATTTGCTGAAAATTCTCGTCTTAAACTTGTGATTTACACTGCTAAACATTTTATCCTGAACATGACTCCGACGCTTTTTTGCATTTACGAAATGGTACTAACGGGCATTAAAATTTACCTGTTAGGAATTAGTACCCGAAACAAGGACTTTCCCCCACTATAGTAGTTTCAATGGCAGTCCTTTAATACTGAAGGAAAGACAGGAAAAACCGGCAATGACACGTTCGAGCAACCATTTCGCGGAGTGTGTACATCTAGCTGCAGTAGCTACCAACTGGTGCGTATCGTTGCAAAGCGTGCTGAAATAAAACTCTCAAACTTCTGTCCGAAGCTTGATCCGTTCACTACGTACAGTAATACCGTAATTGAGACATCCACTCTTGCTTGTCTGTCTCAATATTCAGAACCAAACCATTGCCTTTTCCGGTGTTACAGTTCTGAACTCTGTTTTCACAGTAGAGGGCAGGAGTAGGTTATTTGTGAGATGCTGCACAAAGGTTCTCAAATTATATGCTCTGTACGTTAGAGCGCGAATTAAAATAGTTGTGAATTCGGTCTGGAGTCTGTCTCTTTCAGAAATTTAACAATCTAGAAACGGTAGGTTTTCACTGTGTTTATAGGACGAATACGCTTACACTCAATATAGCGAGCCTAAAGAAATAATACGAGTGTATCACTAATATATATATATATATATATATATATATATATATATATATATAAAGTAAATCATCTTGAGCGTTCCTACGGTGACTATTTTAAGAGTGGAAATTAAAGTTTCTACCTTTGTGACTGCGAGGGATGTTAAAGCATACCGTTGTGTGCATCCTGAAATTAGAAAATAAATATAAAAATCAACTAACGAAATAAAGTCGATAGAGTCTATACATATAACCTTAAGTTTCAAAATTTGCTTAAATGGGTCGATCGGGTACTGTTTATATCCTAAGAGCTCTTCTGACATCCTTCGTTGGGGTAGACTGAACAATTGCAGCTTATATTCGCTTTCATCGCCAAGCACTCCTGAGATGGAATGCCCTTGAACCCAATAGTAATGCTCCAAATATTTTCTCCCCTTTTTAACTCAGTGTTTGTCACTCTTTTTTATTCTTTAACTGAACGTTGTGTCCTATAAGAGTTTTTCACAGCTTATTGTTCGTGAGGGTCAACCTAAACGACAACCGTAAATCCAAAGGCGCGACATACGCAGGGTTTCGGTTTCGTTTTTCTTTTCGTTCAGGAAGGACTTTAAAGTGAGTGGCGCGGCTTTAGCACGGGCGAGACATGGGGGAAGGAAGAGGAAGAAAAAGGGGAACGCGAGAGGGTCGTGAAGAACGTCGGTCGGGCCACGATCTGATCTGTCCTGTAGAGAGACGTTTCTTTTTTTTCCTCTCCTTGATGGAGTCCTTTTGGTCATTTTTATGACCACCAACATCCGGAGACCATCGACGTTCTCAGTCATCGGGTCCCTTACGCAATCGTAAGGAAAAAAAAAAAAAACCTTCAGGGGCGCAGTCGACAGGATTGCGTCAGCGAGCCCCGCCGGCTGGAACGACCCAGCAGATTCAGCGGACAGCGACTCCATTCAGCAAGAAGAGGGCGGCAAGTTTCTGGAACTCAGCAGCGTTTTCAACTAAGAAGACTTGTAACGCCGAGACTTCGCGTCGACGCGGCTTCGGAAGTGCTGCGGACTCACAACCCTGCGAAGCGTCTACACGACTCGGGCAGCGTTATCGGACCGGACTGCTCCGATGGACAGACTGTGTGTGCTTGCCATAGGGACTTGTCAACCTTCAAAGGTAAGGTGATAATTTTGACTGGTGCCCGCCATGGAGCTACGTAGTGGGGAACGGCGTAGGCCGGTTACCTTATTGGATCGGTATGGAGCTATTGCTAACGACGTCGACGAGCGAGGTGAGCCGTCACCTCAAAAGTAGACCAGCGACGACCGTGGGGACGCACGAGGACGGGGACCGGGATGGCCGATCGAGTAGCTCACTGACTGAGAGAAAGACTCAGCTCGTAAGCGAAAAAGAACGGCTAGTGCGTCTAGAGTTTGAAATAGAGCGAATTCGTGCGGAAAACAGACCCGGAACCAGTGCAGCCGCCGCAGAACTTAACCTGAGGGTGGAGGTGCTTAGCTTTTCCAGGCTCATGAAGGGCGTGTTGACACAAATGCCGTCGTCCGAACTGCTCGTACCTCGTACCAAGCCTTATTTCGACGATGGCACAAGTGCAGTCGAAGCTAAACAAAAGAATAACTCCATTGCGCTTTCGTGCCTGAGGAACTCGCTCTTCATCTAAACAAACATTAGAGCGATGCACCCTGCTACGTGCTATACTGCTACTGCAGCCTGCTGCCTCCACGGTACGGTAGGTGTTCTCGAGAAACAGATATCACCATCCGCGCGTCATACGGATCGTGCGCTAGATAGGCTTTGAACCACGTTTGTGTCGCAGAAACGCCTTTACCGACGCTCCCAACGGAAAAGCGACGCACTTAAGGCATGTTCACACATGCAGCGGAGCGCTACAAGCATAGCGCTGACCTCGCGCTAAGCGCGTGCTGACGGAAGCATTCACCAGCTTTGTATCGAACCGTCAAAACTGTTGCTCATGGCAGACAATAAGTAGCTGACGGCACGTAGGAAGCGCTACATCAGCGCTTCGCTGCATGTGAGAACCGGCCTTCAATCAGCGACAGCGTATTCCATATGGAGCCAGCCAACCTGTGGGCAGGTCAGGAGTACAGTAGGTCGTGGGCATGGTTTCGATTTCATTTGCGTCGTTGACGAAGTAGTGTATCTCTGCACTGCATGAATATAGAGTCAGCACTCCCTTGCATTGCGCCCATTCATCTTCGTGAGAGCCCTCGTTGAAACTCGGACCTCCAGCGGCTTTTAAGGACCTGCCGATACTGGTACGTAATTCGTTACAAGTAAAGCAATTACTTTTAATCCCTCACATTTATCGGTAATTTTGTAGGGGAATAATTACATATTTTTCAAAGTAATTGTAAAGAAATTTCCTTACTTATTTAAGTAAAGGAATGATTGTAATCAGTTGCATTTTCGTTTTCATTCACGGGGAATAAGCGGTAATATCAAACACCAACAACCAAGAAATCGTTTGTATTTTTTTTTGTAAGGGTAAGTTCTATTGGAATTACACCATCAACCGGTGTTCGTCAGATGCTGAAAACATTTCATCCCGTCATCTAAAACCTCGATTCGATTTTTTTTTTTTCTGACTTGGTTGTTTGCAAATTGTAGCTTGTCAGCTTGCTCGCCCACGACGATGAGGGAAGCACACTGATACAAAGAACCGGACTCTCGGTGCAAACAATATTAGGCAAAATCCCGAAGTCAAAACGGTTCGGTGCAAACACACAAAGAAAATTAAAAAAAAAAAACTGTCAAACTGCACGCGAGTCGGTGTAGCGGATCTGTGCGCGCCTTTGCTTTTTGTTTCTTCTCTCCCTTGCTTTCGAAGACGCGGAGACTACACAAAACGATCGTCCGCTGCGCGCCTTCCAAAATCTGTAGACAATTAACAATCCGTTCCTTGGTTACAGTGACTACGACAGTTTGCATAATGTCACAACAGGAAGGGACGCTCCGTTTTCCGGTGAATGAACTTCAACACAGAAATCGACTGAAGAGAGGTGACATCAACTGCTATGCTGCTCAAAAGATATCAGAACACTTATCATCTTTGGGAGATCCGATTGTTTATTTGATTCTGTGCTGCTTTTCACCATGCTTTTCACCTAATCTTTTAAAACTTCAGGTTGCCTACATCCCTGTCACCCTTTTCGTCCGCAATGTGCTTTTTTTTTTCTTTTTTACATTATCAAGACACGTTGTCGGTAATATATGGCAACTTACAGCGATGGTGGCACCGCGGTGTGAGAATCGCGCTCCCTAGCTCCTGGATGATCGGTTTCAGAATTAAGGTGTTTACTTACACCTTCCAGACGTGGAAGTATGAGGTAACAGACTTATATAGCTCGTATTTTGCAAAATTAGAATTACTGCCGTCGCTGTGGGGAGACGCCGCCGTTGCCTCATCTGATGTTTAGTCGTTTAGCTGGAGATATACTAAGCTGTGTTACGACCGACCCGTGCTACATGAGTTTCGGACGGCATCAAGAAGCGGTAAGCACGGCATACGTGCGTCTACATTTCCGTTTTAATCACCAGTATATGTTTGTTTTCTGAGGGATTTCCATATGTTTTTGCTGGCTGTATATCCAAAAAGATGACCCCCTTATTTACCGACGTCTCAACCAAGAAACGATATGTGTTCAGAGCTAATGGAAGAATAATATAAAAGCATTATCTATAATTTATTTGTTATGTGCAGTTGCCGTATTTTTCTAATTTTCTGTACGACCGTTTCGCAGTATTTTCAGGCTAAACTATATTTATATAATATATTCATATACATTTATTTTTCCGAGGTTTATTTATCTATATGACAATTTTCATAGCTTTGCGATTCTAACAGCATCAAACTCGGGCTGTAAGAACGAAGTTTTGCGCTTTCATAACGGTAGAGAGCTATTCCATTTTTCTGAAGAAGCGTCAGACACTCGTGAGTGCCTCCATTGAAAGGGTGTTCAGAGCGGCGGCAGACATCTTCACTTAGAAACGAGGCAAGACACCCGAAGAGACATTCAAGAGTTTTGTTGCTCAAAATCACAAAAGTGTGATTTGTGGCCACAAAACGCTTCCATAACACTCTCATGTTTTGTGTCATACCCTAGGACAGTAATTACAGAGAGTGACGCCGGCAATGTAGCAGATTACGTTTTGTAGTAACAGTCACTTATTTTTATAAAAGGATAATGGTAACTGCAATTAGTAAATATTTAGCGTTGTGCAATTGTAAATGTAATTTCCTACTTTGTTTTAGTAAGGGGTACAAATCTGGACCTGCCTAGACTTTGGGAGGAGTAGGAGTAAGGCCCGCCACGTACCATACCTTTCTGTCTGCCAGGCTACAACTCCGGAATGCAGCGTACCCATCTCGGGTAACGGATCATTTAAGAAGCCTAGAACATTGAGACGACGGAACAGGACGATCGGCCCAGTACATTTCTTGTTCTTCCTTTGTTTACCTGCGCACAAACTCCTTCACGTCAAAAGCCACCCCCTCCCCCCCCCCCCAAAAAAAAAAAAAAAAAAAAAACATGATTCAGCATTTTATTCGTAGCGACAGGAAACATCATATATTTGAGGAGAGTCAGATATTCGAAAATGCATGCGCTGTATTTGGTCATGACGGAATGTCATGGATTAAGGTTGGCAAATCAAAACCGAAACGAAAGTCAAAAGGTGCCCAAGATGCTTTGCGCGGCACTACGCCACTAGGATCGCTTCGATTTTGCAAGAGGCCAATTCCTCGAGTTCTCTATTGCGTCGCCGCGCATTCTAAAAACGTATTGGACAGGACCGCGGCGTCAGCGTTTAACAAGGACTCGAATCCATCCATACGCTTTGTGGCCAAACAATGGCGACCAATAACGCTGCTTGAGGCGGTTTTGAAACTAATATATTGGTTTCGCATTAAAAAGAAGGCACAATGTTTATGAGCTGACGGCTCTTACTAAGTGAGGGTCAAATCAGAAAGTCAACGTTATTATGAATGGCGTCTACATCTTCATCATCTCCGTTGTGCGCTCTGATCATTACCGCCCCGTGATTAGCCTCACTGTTAGAAGCGGTATTGTTGACGAGAGGTTTCGGTAGATTCTTCTCAAGCAACGTTACTAAAACCCTCAGTTGGGAAACTCACCCTTGAAACCTGGGCCGCTGGCGTCCACCGAGACCGAGCTAAATACGATAACAGCGTCACCCTTTATCGACGAGTTGAAACATAAAAAGTAGCTTTACATAGATACTGCGAGGTGGCGCCACCAGCCCTTGTCTGATTCGACCTGCAGCCGTGCAGTTCCCAGAGTGGACAGTGTGGGAGAAATGGCGACGTTGCGATCGCCATTAGCTTGGTTCTTGAGTACGGATCGGAGCCACTTTTTTAAAGCAGGTTCTATGGCAGTTTCCCAACTGAGTGCTTCAAGTAACGTTGCTCTCAAGGTTCTTATCTGTGACGTCACGACCAGAGTTATCAATTGCCTGCGACAATCTCGATGGACCGTAGAAAAAGAACGGTGAAAACCTGGAGTCATCGCGTCCATAAACCAACATCGTCGAAGTTGACAATCTCATATCCCCACTGTCTCCATCAATGGAAATAAAACTAATTATACTCAAGACTTTTGGCTTTTGGCCAATCGTGAAGGCCGTCCACAGCGACACCCTTAGTGGCGCACGTCACTATCCTTCTTGGTTATACGTCGTCACTAGGAAGTAACCAAAGAATTTACACGTTTAACCAGAGAACTGAACATTGGTATCTAATCTACCTTTACACTTTGTATTTGCAAGCATTGTACACAAAAGCTCCCTATAATCTATTAAAACAATTAATCTTGCAAACTAAAACAAATTAATTTTTAACAGCAAAGCATTTTTCACCCACAGCATTTTTTTTAGTCTATGAAAGCATAAACATAGTCATGTTTATGAACAGCGCCAAGCCTAGACTATTGCAAGCAAGGTGAGTGGTCGCAGCCATGTCTCTGCTCATGCGGGAAAGCCCGTGCAATTAAAGCTTGCCCAAGCTATCTTCACCTGCACGCTGCACAAGTTTGCACGCATGGGGCACCGATCGGGGCGCTATGCTTGCAATTGTCTGAATTTTGAGTCTCGTCGCCTGGTGGAATGTTTTCGCAACCCAGAGTAAGGATTTTCAACTTCCTCTTCTGTTGCAAGCACGCCCAATGCCAAGCTTCTATGCCCTATGACAAGTAAAACATAACCGCGTGTTTAGCACGTGCACTGCCTATAGTGAGGAAAACAGAGGAGCCCCTAGCGAGCTTCTCGCCGCGAATAGGCCCTCTAGATACCAGATTACGACGTACAAGGCTGCACGCGCATCGACGCTCACGCAACATTCAAGCGGTGAAGGGGCGTGGATGAAAACGGAGGCAAACGAGCGTGCCACGTGCAGGGTTAGCGGTCATTTGAAGACAACAGCTGTAGTTGCTCAGGCTGTAGCTTCACGTAAAAGTGAAAGGGAGAACCCGCTCGAGTCACTTGACGGGCTCAACCAAGGGACGCCCGCACCATATAAGTGAGACGAAAGCCAAGAGACTGCCAGTGCTGAAAAAAAGACAGAGACGACGGAAATGACAGCTTGGACTCTCCTTCTATTCGTCAGCCTCCTGGTATGGAGCACTGGACCTGCGAGCTCTCAAGATGGTTTGTGAAGACTTAAAAAAATAACCTACCCTGTACTAACCATGATGTGCTGTTTAATATTCCTGTAAATTTCTAAATCATTCATGAAAAATTCAAGCAAACGCGTTCTTAAAGGGGTGGTGCAACGATATTCAATTGGAATGTTTTTCCTTTACACTAGCTTACTGGCACTACTGGGAATCAAAGATATGCGCACGCAACGCCACTGGCCAAGAAACTTCTTTGTAGCGATGTAATTTCAAGGACGAAAGCGGGTGTTTTCATTCAATCTCTCCTTCGCGAAACTTGACGTAACCGGGAGATCGCAGTATCCTCCAGTTACGTTGTTTAAATGCGGCTCATAGATTGGACCCGAGCATTGCGTGGGCACTCGATTTGGTGCCCGTGATATCCAACTGCTCGAGAAACGTTCGGGTAGTGGCCCGTCTCCAATCACTGCAATGACGACAATAGCCGAACCATAACAATGTGTGGTACTCAGCGCGAGTCCTGTGCCCTGCCAACACCAGCGTGTGGCTACGATCAACATTGGCAGCATATAATCGGCTCCAGATCACGTGGCCGCTTGTTCTGGCTGCGAGTTAAGAAGCTGAACGCAGCTCGTTTTTTTTTAATTTTTTCTGCAACTTTTATTGCGTGGGGTGAAAAACGAACGCGTGTTTCATTGCTCATAAACGTTAGGGATTCATCCTAAACGGTATTTGCTCAAAGTACAAAAATCTTTGCATTGCCCTTTAAAGGGATGCTGAACGCTCGTGGAAATATCGTGCGCCACTTAAAGGGGCGGTGCAACGATATTTAATTGGTATGTTTTTCACTTTACACGAGCTTACTGGCACTAGTGGGACTCAAGGTTACTCGCACGCAACGCCACTGGCCAAGAAACTCCTTTGTTGCGGTGTAATTTCAGAGACAAAAGCGATCATTTTCATTCAATCTCTCCTTTGCAAAATTTGACGACGTAAAGTGGGGATCGCAGTACAACCAAATGACGATATTTCAATGCTGTTCATAGAGTGGACCCGAGCATTACGTGGGCACTCGAATTGGGCTCGTGATAATTACTAGCTCTAGAAGCATTCGGGTAGTGGCCCGTGTCCAATCGCTGCAACGACGACAATAGCCGAGCCATAACAATGTCTGGAACTCAGCGCGTGTCCTGTGCTTTGCCAACCCCGGCGCGTGGCTATGATCAACATTGGCGGCATATAATCGGCTCCAGATCACGTGGCCGCTTGTTCTGGCTGCGAGTTGAGGGGGTGAACGCTGCTCGTTTTTCTTTAATTTTTTACTTGGACTTCTATTGCGTGGGGTGAAAAACGAACACGTGTTTCATAGGCCATTAGCGTCAGGAATCCGTTCTAAGCGGTATCGATATTTACACGAGCCAGCAGCCGCTGGTGTGCTTGAGCACACGCAACGAAATTGACATCATAGGCCTCCATTCACGCTGAAGATGAGAGTGAAACGTATGGTATTCGGGCAAAAGTAGAATAAAGACAGGGTTTTGATCTCCACAAGTGAAAACTACGTGCTCGTTAGACCAATTAATCGCCTACATTTTACAACAGACCCCACTGTGGACATGAAAAGCCTGTCTTCATTCTCCTTCTCCCCGGAGCCCACACATTTCAATGTCATCTTAGGCGTGAAAGGGACAGGATGACGTCAATTTTGTTCCGTGTACTCGCGTACACCGGCGGCTGCGGGCTCGTGGAAAGAGCATACGACACTTATTATGGACACCGGAATGTTCGGTTCAGCATCCCTTTAAGCGATAACTGCTGACGGCAAGAGTTCAGGGGGATCGGTGGCCGAGTGCGTTAGTGCACTGTAGCCCAGAGCTCATGGAGCGAAAACATGCGCTTCAGAACCCAATGAATCCTGGGTTATATCCCCACCCCTGCTGCTTTCTATCTACAGCGTGGGCGAAATGGATTGAAAGCACTTTAAACTGACCGCATAAATCGGTCTCGTAACTGATCGCGCTGTGATTTACTACAGAGGTGGCCAAGTTTGGTGTAAGCTTTCGCTAAAATTCTGAAAAATTGGCTCACCTGAGAAAATAAAAAAAAATAAAAAACTATATGTTTTGCCTATACGTTGCATGTACACTAAAAATATGATGTGTTACGGTGGCGCTTTTTCGGGCCAAAATGAAGTGGAAAATAGGTAAGCCAATTTTATTTTATTTCCATTTCTCATATTCTACAATCGTAGTAAACGCCAGAATAGCCCACAACGGTTTTTTTTTTAATGATTTTGATATAAAAGGCTTAGGAATACTTTTTACATACAAAAACAAGTTTTTTATTTTCTTTCCTTCGACGCCAGAGGTTTCTAGTATTCATACTATCAATTAATGAAGGCCCTAGCTTCGAGCACCTCTGTAGTAAATCCCAGCGCGATAAGTTAAGAAACCGATTTATGCGGTAAGTTTAAATTGCGTTCAATTCATTTCGCCCACGCAGTAGATGAGCGTTGCACCGGTGTGCCCTCGTGTATCACTACTGCATGATGCACGCCAAGGACCAGTACGGAGATACTGCACAGGCTAAATTTCTCACCTACAGCTGAGACACCAGACGACCATCGGGGATGGTTAATTTTCCGCTGTATAAACATGCACACATCGCAATTAAATACAAGTTCCGGAGTGAATCACAGATCTACTCTTATGCACCGTGGAAATACAGTGAGAAGAAGTATGTTTGTTCATAGATGTAGTCAGCAGCCACTGGACAGAAATTTAGTATAAGAATACCACGAACGCAAGCCCCATTTTCTACGACGGATCAGTGTTTACCGAACGGAAGTAGACAGGTAACTCGGTGCTTCCATGCATGTGCATGCCGATTAAGACCGCGACGCTCTCGGTGTTCTGTGGGAGCCGGGAGTAAACAAATAAATTGAAAAAGCGTTACAAAAAAAAAAAAGAAAAGAAATTAGCCTTATCCTTGTTGAGCTTTTCCCCAGCATCAACCGGTACACTGGGGAAAAAGACGGAAAGCCATGAGTGAAGAGTGTACACTGTATTACCAAAATGTTCGGGGGCTAAGAACGAAAGCAGTTGAATTTATGTCCGAAGTAATTATGTGCCCGTACAGAATAATCTGTCTAACGGAAACGAGGCTTGCTGATGGCATATCGAGTAGTCGGTATTTTCCTCCCAAGTACATCAATGTGTTTAGGCGCGACCGTGACTATAATTTTACTGGCCAAAGATATGGTGGCGGTGTCTTAACTGCAGTAGATAGAAGTTTAAATGTTCGCAGAAGGGGCAATTTGGAAGCGTATTCAGAGTGTGTTTGGCTTGAAATTATGACAAGTGGTGGATTGAATTACTTGATTGGTAATTACTACTTTCCACCCCTATCTGATCAAAGTGTTTTTTGTGAACATATTAATTTTCTTGGAAGTATGGTAGATTTTTCTAACTACAATGTACATATCTATGGTGATTTTAACCTACCGGGGTTCGACTGGGAGACTGGTATTGCGTCAGCGAACAACACGAACACAAAAGTAAAAATAAACTGTCTGCTAGACTTTGTACATTTTAATGGCTTTCAGCAATACGATAGAGTGCCAAACTGCTCTGGAAATGTACTAGACTTAGCCCTGGCTACGTCAGCAATCGACATTTGCACCGCAGATGAACCACTCTCGCGCGTGGACGACTACCACAAGCCGTTTGTAGTATCGTTTCACCTCCAAGTTAAAAGGGCAGATTTTTATGAGCAGTCTTGGTTTTGTTACCCACAAGGTGATTATTACAGTTTGTACCGTTATCTTAAAGAGTTTGATTGGAGCTTTGTTCTAGGAGATACGTGTGTTGAGTCATGTACCAACAAACTAACGGAAACACTAAAGCAAGCTTTAGACACGTATATACCCAAAAAAAAATTCTAGAAAAGCTAAGTATCCTCCGTGGTTTTCGAAGTCACTCAGGCAATGCCTAAGGAGAAAGCTGCATTATCATCGTCTTTTCAAAAAGACAAGACTGCAAAAATGGTATGAAATGTTTAGCCAATCTCGAGCGTTGGCGAAGCAGCCCTATAAGAATGATAAACAAAAGCAGGAAAATGCTGATGAGCAAGCACTTCTTAAGCAACCGAACGACCTTTGGAAGTTCGTAAAAAAGATAAATAAAAGCAGTACTCTTTCCTCAATTGCACTGCGAGATGACAATGGTTATTGTTCGGAACCAACTTTGGTAGCAAACGTGTTTGCGAAGCATTTTAGTGCTTGTTTTTCTGCCGCTGACATACCTTTGACAAGTCCGGACATCAGAGGCGGCGACTTTTTGGATAACTGAGTGCGAAGTCATGGATGCTGTTCGAAGGCTAAAGCCGAAGTTATCTGTGGGTATAGATGGGATTCTGAGTTTTATAATGAAAGGCTGTGCGGAAACGATTTGTCCCGTTTTACATCACATTTTTAACTTATCTCTGGAATCGGGTGTATTCCCGACAATGTGGAAGAGTTCTCTTGTTATTCCAGTGTTTAAGTCGGGTGACCGAAGTAAAGTGAACAATTATCGTCCTGTGTCACTGCTCTACACATTGTCAAAGTTTTCGAAATAATACTACACAATCGTCTATATGCGTATTTTCGTCAGAAAATTGTACCCGAACAGCACGGATTTTTGGAAGGTCGTTCGGTGGAGACGAATTTGTGTTCTTTTTTGCATGATGTTGTGCCCATTGTTCATAACCGGGAGCAAGCTGATGTGGTCTACTTTGACATGACGAAGGCATTTGACAAAGTCGATCACCGGCATTTATTGGCCAAGTTAGATATGTATGGTTTATGCCCCAAGTATTGCAAGCTTTTTGAGAGTTACTTCTCTAAACGCGAAAACTTGGTACGTGTGTCCAGTTGCTTATCGAATCCTTTCTTGGCTACGTCGGGCGTCCCACAGGGAAGCAATCTTGGGCCTCTTCTCTTTTTAATGTTCGTAAATGACCTCACTTCTTGCGTGAAATACTCAAAAAATGTTGTTATTTGCCGACGACATAAAATTGTATCGACGGACAAATACTGTGGAGGACTGTGTTTTACTTCAGCGTGACGTATGCTCTATTTCTTTGTGGTGCTTGACCAATGGCCTTGTGTTAAACGAATCGATAACAAAAATTATTTCTCTCAGCAGGAAACGTGACGTTTTGCAATTTTGCTATGCTTTAGACTCAACTGTTATCAGCCGTGTCTCTGATTAGGGATTTGGGTGTATATTTAGACACTGAAATTTCGTTTAATCATCAGGTTATGAGTATTGTAAACTCGTCTCTAAATGATTTTGGTATCATAACGCGTATTCGAGAAATTTTAGAAATCCACAGTTTTTTTTAACGTTATTTCGCTCTCTTGTGCTAAGCCGCCTCGAGTTTTCTTCAGTCGTATGGAACAGCATTGGAGAATCTAACTCATCTAGTATTGAGCGAGTGCAAAGAAAATTTATACGTGTCTTTTATGATCGTTACTTGCAGTCCAAGGTATTTTATGACTATCAGAGAATATGTAAACAAATTGGCTTACGCTCCTTGTATAATAGGCGAATGACGCGTGATTTCATGTTCTTGCATAAAGTTGTTAATGGCGTTGTTGACTGCACAGCGTTACTGAACAGTGTATATTTGCGTGTTCCTCAACGGTCTATTCGCATACGCTCATTGTTCCATCTTCCATTTTACACAACGCTGACCCTATTACCCGTCTGCAACAGGTGTTTACCAAATTCGAATCCAACCTAGATGAACTTGGTATTGATATTTTTGGATGTGAACGAACATTTAGAAAGTGCATCGATGTCTTCCTTTCCTTCTGACATGTCGACATTTGTTCTTGAGATGCGAATTCTTTTTATTTAGACGTAGTGCACCACTAAGAAGGCGTATAGCTGTTTGTGTTGCACTGAAAATAAAACAAATGAATGAATGTAACAAATGAACCCCGTATCTGGTTTTCTGCTCTCGTGTGCAATGCTTTTTTTTTTTTTTATCGCCGTTGCACTGCATTCCTGGGGTAAACATTGATCGCTTTGACGCTCATGTTTTCTTGAAATTAAACATTTTATATATTTTAAAATAATGATAAACGTTACATGTCTCTCTCCCTACAAGAACTCGTTTTATGCTCTTTGCTTCAAGCGTTTCAAAAGCGGTCACAAATACTCGCGTCAACGCGGCTATTGTTTAGAGTGGATTTAGAAGGTAACTTATATAAACACCGCAAACGACATTATTTTCGCGGGATCAATAATTCCCGAATTTCAGGACGATTCGGGAATATTTTGCGGGCATAATATTTCGGGACTTAGAGTGACGTGCTCCGAGAAGGTAGGGGGAGAGGAGCAGACGAGAGCGCGAGGGCAGTCAGAACGCCGAGCTCTGATTGGACCCATTAGTGGGTACACCGAAAGCTAGCAGCCTCTGTCTCCGCTGCACTTGTCGAACACGTTAGAACGCGCAACGCCGGCTTCCTGCGTTTCGCTTTCGCATTCGAACCCGTTCGACGAGTGCAGTGGAGACAGAGGCTGCTAGGCTTTCGGCCTACCCTCTAATCGTTCGAATCAGAGCTCGGCATTCTGACGTCCCCACGCGCCCTCGCCTCCTCCTCTCCCTCACTTTCTCGGCGCATACTCTCCATCGCTGAAACATTCGCTTGATCAATATTGCGCGATATTTGTTTCAAAGCGCACAATGAGTGAAAATGAGCTTCTCACGAAAATTAGGATGTTTACAGTAGCGCTTTTCTATCCCCTGATTGCATTGCTGGAATCGCATAATGTATATCACTTTTGTTTTTTGCAGCTGATCAAGTGATGCAATTTCTTGGTTGTCTGAAAGAAAAGGATGATTCTGCCCGTATGGCCCGCCTCCAAAAGGTAAGTTTAGCTTTTAATAACAGCGTTTAGCTACTTTGCTTCCAGATTCACTATACTCCGCTTCATAATAACTTGGCGAATTGTCGAGGCTACTGCCCCCGCGACCCAATTAGAGCGTCGGAGCAAAATACGTGGACACCACGTCGTCGGAGCGTGTGTGTAACTGCGCCAAAGAACCGTCTGCCGTCTGCTGGGCAAGAGTCGTCCGCTGCGAAACCAACCAACTTCGGATGAACGTCCACCGCCTCAACATCGCTGTCCGCTAGAGTAGCCAGCTCTTTCGGAATAGCTCATGGGACAACCATACGCTCAATTTACACGGGAGTCTGTGGTGGGTGCTATTGCCAGGGCGATAATTCGAGCAGGCACGGCGCTACAAGGAGAAAAAAATTCGGAGCGGATACGGATGTGTCGTCACTATTTTAGGTTTAAATATAATTGCACCTTACTGATTCCTCAACGTGTATTAGTTATTTTATATATTCTCGATTGCGATGGAACCGCACGAATTCAATCGCCATTAAAAAAAAAAAGAGATGAAACCTAAAGGCTATTTTTTGTCGCGGACGGCGCAGTTGCTGTGGCGGTAACGAGGCTTCCTTTGCCTCGACCGTGAAGTGCTATCCCGTGACTTGCTCCGACACTCTAAATGAGTCAGGGGGGCCGCAGCCTCCACAGTTCGCCAGGTTATCGTGAAACGGAATAAAGCCACTTCATCTTTTGTATGTTTTATATGCTAAGCTTGTAGCAAATTCAAAGTTCCAGTAGATGGACTAAAAACTGCCGTCCACTTACGAAGAAATCAGCTGACGTATATTGTGCTGAGTTGAATCGGTGGCGTCTCCAACAATGGGAAAGACCCATTTGACGGGGCAGTTTTAGGTGACTGTGCTGGGTGTGCTTTTGTGAGGCACACATTCCCTGGGGCGAGGTAAGAAATAAAATTTTGTTCTCTTCTCTCTCTTAACACAAAGTGCCTCTGGCATTAGTGGGCTTAGCACTACCGCAACAACTGCCTCAGCTAATGGATAGTTAATATCATGGGAAAATGTGCATGTTCCACCAAATATGCCGCAAGATTTAGACGTTGCATGTTTAAAGGCTGTGTGTTTTGTGAAAGAAGGCTAGGCATGTTGGTGTATAGAATAAATGTAAGACACAGTTTGAACACTCTTGTTTTAAGTTATTGCACCTTTATTTCTAGCCGCATAATTATTCTCACAAATCCTTGTTAACGGACGCAAACTGAAGAATTAAGATTACAATTAGTCTGGTGAAAACTCAAGAAACCTATGATTTGGCCATGTGAACCGCAGCCTGATGTATATCGCACTGGGCGGCAGACCCCTTGTTTTAAGAACCACTTCCGGCAGACAAAATGCAAACTAGCTTGCAGTTGTTTCTACATGACTGAGCATGCCAAATCAGTCACAAATGCCTTTGACCACTTGATTCCTTCAGGGCTTGGCCCGTGAGCACCCAAGTAAACATAAGGCTTTGAATAGTATGCCTAAGCATCCGAATTGGGAATTCGAGACATCACTCAACATCCACTGAATAAATCAGTCATTTCCAAAATGCCTTCAGTGAATTATTTGTTACCTGTTGAACAGTCGAGCCAGCCGTCGTGATTGTTTTAATTATTAAATTATCGCTCGTAGGTAGCCACCAATCGACATATCGTAGCGAGAAACCCAGCGGCGGTTAAACTTTGAATAAACAAAAAAGTTTTTGTTTCTCTCGGCGACGGCTATTTTCTTATTTTGATAAACAGTTTGACTTTATTCGTATCACGTGCGCTTACGTCAAATTCGTAAACCATCGGCAGCCAATTAGGCATTCTTATATTACGACGCTTTCTTTATCGTCAGTACAGATCTTATGTCAATAGTGCAGATCTAAACAATCAGATTTGAAAATATAATTTTATTAAAAAAAAGTTTTATTACTGGTACCACAATTTTGAGTCAAAGCTCCGGTTGCCATCCATAAGGTAATATATTTTAAACTTGCCTTAAACAAAGTAGAATCAGAACACAAGCAACGCGGAGGCGGCAAAAGGGGGAAGCCTCTGTACGCAAAGCTTACGACCTTTCTCAAATTCATTATACGTAAAGCAGTCAAGCAAATCGGAAGCCAAACGCCGTAACGCCTTCTGTCTCAAACTTTCCATTCTTAAAGGCCTGCTTCCAATGAACTTTAAACCCATAGACACACTTCTCGTACACCATACGAACGACGCGGACCTTCTCTGCATACATTATGGCAAACATTATCCGCGGAAACGCCTCAATCATTTTCGAAGCGGATTTGCTCCATACACATGTATGCTTTTACGTTACACTACGGCACGTTGCTAGGACCTCGGTTGTCAAAGTAACCATCTTGTCATGAGCGTCATAAACGGTCATAAGCGGTCATAAGCAACCATAACCGGCCATAAGCGGAAACAACAAAGTTGGTCACACTCACGCGAAAATGTCTTAACGAGTCTGTACGCGCATCAAGTGACTTGTGCCTTCCGTCAAAGAAAGTGACACTCTTTCTTATCCACACGCAGGTAGTGGCTCGATGCCCCGAAAAGGAAAAAGAGACACGGGTGAGGATCGTTTTTTGTTATTTGTAACGAAATCTCACTTTAATTCTACCAAGGTTTAATGCCGGAAGGTGATCCAACTTAAAATGGCGCCTGGTATCTCCACCTTAACGCGAAATACGGCCTAGTCGTTACAAAGTGTGCTCGTCAAAGGCGCCATCTTGGCGCGATTAGGGTGCCTCACGCTACGGTGTACCAGAATACAGGGTATTCTAGCACACATAGCTGTACTAGAATACCTAGTATTCTGGTGCACCATGATCACGCAGTAAAGACTGCACGAACGCACGCCGATACGACGCTCCGTTCATCAACTGCAGTGGAAATCGTACTCGTGATGCCCGAGTCCGCGGAACGAGCTGTCGCCTAATGTGTTGGTAAAATTCATTGTACACACGACACAGAAAATCTTAATCCACAAACTAGAAGTCTGAAGTTTGATGGCGCAGCGCACAATTAACAAAATAAAAATAATAGGCATTACTCGGTCATATCAGACAAAATCGTCATGCGTAGAGTAATTTTTGTTGCTCTGTACGTTCTCGTTGCGATCGTCTATGTACCGCAACTCAAAACCACTACGTCCGAAGAGGATGTCATTGGTTGTCACTGCGGTCATGTGACTGCTTACGCCAGCCAATGGGAGTGAGGCGCCACCTGCAAGGGAGCGCCACTATGGCACCTGGAACGCTTCTCCGACTGGTGTGCTTTTGAACGCGACTTTATTTATGGACCCTCGTTTTTTTCCTCGTGACGTCACCGATGTCCCATGCTATCACTGGTCGCGATCCTGGTGCTTGTTCAGCGGCTGAGGTATTCATGACAGTCCCCTTTTCTGCTGTAACGCGCTCTGCAGTCGACGGATATCCAACCACTCGCGAGAAGGAGAGGGCGCCTATGGACTTCACGACGGCAGCGACCCTTCCGTACCCTCTTCTTTTTAACTGGCAGTTCCTTAAACAAAAAACATGCTGGCTCCAGTGAAGTCGTCTGCTGCCACTTGTGACCATCTATGAAGCACGAGCTGCACAGGACGCTAGACAGAGCAGCCGAAAACGCGTTGTGTGACCCTACTGTTGTGGTGGCACCGTATTTAGGGTGTCTACAACGACTTTTAGCTTAGAAAAACAAACCGGAAAAATAGGTGCCTTCGCATAAAAATCTGAAACTTTCACTGAATGTACGCTGATGTGGTGGAGTTTACTAGGTGAAATTTAAAGGCGTAGAACACATTCTGTCAAAAAGCAGAGCAACAAACTTGCCGAGGTCAACGCAAGACGTGTTTTGCAGGCGACCGAGTTTGCGATTCTTGTAACTTGTGGCGCCATCTCCCGATGGGCGCAGCGAGCAAACGTATCAGTGTGTCGTCTGCCCGCTGCTCCTATGTACGGTTCTCCCATTCGTAACCTTTTTCTGTCTCGGATTCACGTCTTACTTTTGCGTCTACCGTTTAAAATATAATTTGACTGCCTTTAGCGTATTCTATGCTAAAGTAACTTGTACGGTTCCTTCTATTTGACTTTTGTGTGATAATGAAAAGATGTTAGGTGAATGTCAATCTATATCCCGAGGTCATAAACATATGGTTCAAGGGAAGACATGTTTCAAATTGGGTGCATATTTACAAACTATATTTGTTTTAAGAAACACATTTATTGCTCTATTTACAAAGCTAAAGCTTTGATTGGCATAGAAAAACCATGTTTTGCAACTATTAACTAAGAATTCTATCAATTAAAGAAAAAATAATTACTGGTTGTTTCGCGTTAACTTATTTCCTCAATAAAAGACCAAGTTACGTGCAAAGTCCCACATTATATTTTGGTCAACGATGTTTAACAGGCAATTCGTGAGAACATTCGCTAATGAATGGTTTCTTACCAAAAAAAGAAATCTTGCAAAATGTGTAAATTGCTTTAAATGTTCGGCTCACAATACATTTTTTGGGGGATGAGTTTTACCCCAACATAATTCATCAACTGTATTATTAAAATCAAGGACTAAGGCTCGTAGTTGTATGTTTTCTCTTTCTTTTCAAAATAAATACCTAAGCTCCATATTTGTAACCGCAACCGTGGGACACCGCTGAAGTCTAATTACGCTACATGCATGTCTAACCTGAAAATCTAAATTTTGTTTAGTAAAAAATAAATAAAAACTCTTCGCGTTCGTTGGACCCTCTATTTACAAGCGAGATTCCTGGGATGTTCAGTACTGTAAACGACTTTATTTTCGCTGGCTCGATATTTCGCGAATTTGGCGGAGTGTGAAGTTCACGAATTTTTCGCTGGTACAATATTTTTCGATCAGGTGTGATACGCTATGTATTAGTTACCCGTGTAATTTTCGCGATATTTTTTAATCCCCAAATGTCGCAAAAATTAGGTCCTCACGAAAATTAAATCGTTTACAGTATATGCCCGAAATGATTCAGCAGCAAGGGTTCCTTTGGCTCGGTCACTTGCCTACAAGTATCGTATGAGAAATATCTGCCAGTACCCAGTGAATCAACCATGAGCATGGTAATAGTGCCAGTCACTCCGATTTCATTACAAAAAGCACGACTGCCAAATGTTTACCAACATGAAGGTTTTCGTTATACGTCAAGCGTGTGCAGATAAAGCAAAATGTTTTAATTCTTTATTCGTGCTTGTGTAGCTGTGGCTATAAGACGCAAGCGCTTCGTCAAGGACAAACACATTTAAGTAAATATCATCTTTCTCTCCTCACTATAATTGTTTTTCTCCTCCAGGTTAAATGCATTTTTACAGAACTTGTGAGTACAGAATTTTAAGTAAACTTACGAAATATAGCGCCACTAATCTACATAGTTATCTAGGTAAATCGTTTCCGCATATGTGAGCACGCCAGGTGTAGGGCAAAATGGCCCCGGACAAAAGTGTCCCGGTCAAACTGGTCCCAGAAAGAATTTCCCCAAGCGCAAACCAGGACAAAGTGGTCCCAAGCGATTTGTCGACATATTGGGAACTCTTTCAAGTTTTAATGAACTGCTGCTTTGAAGCTTTATTCAACGCACGTGTGATGCACATTTTAATTTATTTAAGGTTTATGTGATATATTTGGGGAGACAACGAAAGAACCCCAAAAGTTAATTCAAAGTTATATCATCGCTCACTCGTATGCATGGTTCCTGTTCGCATATGTCGGAGCGCTGTACAAAGCGGGAGCTTGGAAGTCGCTACACAAATACATACGCGCACACTAAAAGCTCAAGGTCGCGATGGGCCCTGCGAATAATTTGGACTAGCCCGTAATAACATGCACAAAAATATCGCGAACGCGATTAGTACGTTTCGTTTCCAGCACTGCTTGATCTGCCCCATCAGCTCGTAGCGTCGGCTGCACTCTGACATTAGTAAAACGTAGTATAGGTGCGGGAAGAAAATTTAAGAGAATCCGACCGCATTTTTTATAATTTCTACTTAGCGCAAGGCCGCTGGAAGAAAACGCATGCATATCATTATTCAGACATTATCATTCATATGCCGACATAGCTGTGATGGCGTGAGTGGTCGTGTATCACTTCTGCGTGATGCACGTTAAATACCCCAGGCTAGCAGTGGTACTGCACTGACAACATTTATCATCCACAGCGCAAACCAGTTCGCTCCTCAAAACAGACCAACCGTACACTGCACAAACACAAACGTCAACTATTTTTTTCTTTTGTGGTGGCGTGTTATATAAAAACCATGTTTTTCTCCCGTGCTGATTACGTCAAATATTATAAAACACGTTATTTAATATATGTACTTGTAGATTATTTTTATAGTATACTTTCTCCTTCTCGGCTTTTCTTACTGGCATGCAATCTGTGTTGAATTGAATATGTCAACTTTAAAATGGTTAGCGTTTCATAACTTAAGTATTCAGCAAAAAGATTTTTTTTTTCTCTTTGTCCAAAATGTAGCAAGTGCAAACAATCGAATAATACTCTCTTTGCTTGGGACCATTTTGTCTGGAATTCATTTGTTTGGATCCCACGCACGCCATGAGGACACTGCGTGTTTGCTAGAAAGTCTCGTATTGAACTTGTGATGCACTCTGCTTGGCATTTTAGCCCGAACACGACTCGGGCCCTTTTTCGCATTTATGAAAAGGTACTAGCGGGCATCAAAATTTACTGCTTATGTTAGTATCTCGAACAAGCGTTTTCTACCGCTTTAGTAGTTTTAATGGCAGTACTTCACTCTAAAAACACCCCGTGCGTCTGCTTTCCCGCACAACACTCGGAGAGCCAACCACCGCAACTTACGGACGCAGCTCAGCGAATGACGATGCCGGAAGATATGTTTAGACCAACAAACGCCGTCTGAGTTGTGACATTAAGCAATGCAAGCGCGTTTTGCATTGCTTAATGTCAAAACTCAGAGTGCGTTTTTTGGTCTAAACGCAAGTTTCGGCATCGTCATTCGCTGAGCTGCCTCCGCAAGTTGCGGTGATTGGCTCTCCAAGTGTTGTGCGGGAAAGTAGGCGCACGGGCGTTTTTTAGAGTGTTCAATACTGAGAGAAGACAGAGAAAACCGGCGATGGCATGTTCGTACTACCAGTTTTGTGCGGTGTGTATATCTATGAAAAGACAGTGAGTGTGACGGCGAGCTGGTGATGTTAATCATGATGTGTAAAACCCGAGAATGAGGTGAGGGGAAAATAGGAAACTTTGAAGAAAAAAAAAAAGGCACAATAAAAGACGTCTCAAACGCAGCTACCAAGTGGTACATCCCGTTGTACAGCGTTCTGAAATCAAACCCTCCCAACATCTGTCCGCAGCTTGCATTCCTCGTAATTCAGACATCCACTCTTTTGGTCTGTCTCAATAATCACAGCCTAACTAATGCCCTTTTAGGTGTTACAGTTCTGAACTCTGATTTCACAATAGAGTGTACGATTCTGCACAACTGTTCATAAATTTTATACTCCGTAGATTATAGCGCGAATTAAAATAGTGGAAGTATTTAAACTGGTCTGTTTGTTTTCTTTTCAGAATTTTAACAACCAAGAAGCGGTAGGTTTGCTGATGGTTTTATAAGACGAATGCTCATAAGATCGCTCTAGCAAGCCAAAAAGAAATCAAATCGCGAATATTTCAATAATGTTTTTTTTGTTGTTTTGTTTCTTCTTTTTAGCAATGCATTAGGAAGCTTTCCAAGAAGACAAAACAGTGATTCACAAACTTCCGAAGAGAATATGAAAAAACATAGATATTGAGCGTCATTGCGGAAACTGTATGTTAAGTGAGAAAAATAAAGTTCGTAGCTTTATAACTGCGAGCCGTGTTAATGCATGTCGTTCTATGCACTCTGCAATTAGAAAATAAATATTTGAAAAATCAACAAACGAAATAAAGTTGACACATTTTACATAAAACCTATAATTTTAAGAATTTGCTGAAATAGGTCAATCGGGTATTTTTTTATTTACATAAGAGCTCTTCCGATTTTATGGGTTTGAGACGACTGAACAAGCGCACCTTTATATTCGGGTAAAATGTTAAGTGCCATAGGTAACTTAAATGCAATAGGTAACCAAAACAAACTTTTGAACGTGTTTTGTTGGCAAAAAGGCTTTCATCGCTAAGTGCTCATGTGATGAAATGACCTGGAACCCAAGTAGAATCGCTCCCGTCCATAGCGTACGTTGATTTTAGTATAGCACCAAATATTTATTAAGTCTGCTTAAATGCGTATTCTCTACTTTTTTGTTATTACTTTTCGAACTGAACATTGTGTTCTATAACAATCTGCCATTGTTTTTTGTACATTTAACAAACTCAAGATGCGAAATCCGAGCTTTCACGGGCATCTTTATTAGTATTCTAACCACCACACCATCCGTCGACATAACAAGAAGAATCGCGAGCACTGGCACTGACAACAGCAGGGCAAATCATAGGCATTAGTACACTGAAACAAACGTAAGCACAACAGTCCCATCAGTAGCCTGAAAAGGGAGGGGGGAAGGGGGCAATTTCAGCGTCACACGTTGCAATGCGGAGCGCAAGTTCGTCTGCTTCTTTTGAAGGTGTTGTGTCGACGTCAGAACACCGAGCTCTGATCAGTTCTGGTTGAAGAATGGTGCGTAAGCCTCAAAGCAAGCTGCCGTAAGGTCCACCCACTATCCTTCAATCAGTGCCAATCCAAGCTCGGAGTTCTGAAGTCACCACAACCCCTGCACAAGAAGCAAACGAACTTGAGCTCCGCACACTATGGTGACTGGAAGGCGTCCTGCACTGGTGTGTTTACCACGTCCAAAAAAGGGGCTTTTCGATTTCCGCCTGATAATGTCATAGAACTTGCAATGTTGGCGTTAACGCGTTATAAGTAACGGCGTTACCGATAACGAGTTTTTTTTTCGATAACGTTGTAACGCACTCGTTAGATTTTCAAAACAGTAACGGGTAACGTACATACGTTACTTATTTTAAGTAACGTGTAACGTAGTTAGGTTACTCGTTGCATGAGTATTTAGGTAGAACCCAAAAAGGTAATGATGTTCAGCTTATGAAGGGATTAATGTTTGGCAATAATAATCTCTGGAGAAGGGGAACAAAAGGGACAAACGACAAACACAAACTCCAAACACAGCTATATGTGACTGGTGCGCGACACAAAAAATCCGCCTGGTCAAGGTATCGAACCCGGGAGCTCTCCATTTCCAGTGGAGCGCTCCACCAACTGAGCTAACCAGGAGTTAGACGTCAGTAGAGCAAACGGGTTTTATCAGCTGCCACTAGTCAACACCAACAAGGGTGAACGACCTGCATTATTTAAGGTTATGATTAAGATGCAATTAATGCAAAGGTGCCGTTCTTGTCTAGCTCGCTTGCCCCTTTGCATAGACTGCATGTTAAAGATTATGCTTTTTGACATATGGCGCTCATGCATGCCTGTAACAGTCAAAATAGTAAAACTTGTTAATTCATAATTTAAAAAAAAGTAACGCAAAAGTAGAGGGCGTTACTTTTTAACGGTAACAGTAAGGCGTTCCCGCTTGAGGTAACGTAGGCCTTTCCTTTTATTTGCAAATAACGAGTAACGTGCTGCGTTGTTTTCGGTAACGCCTACAGCACTGCATAGAAGGGCCATGTTGTTGCCGGTGGCGATACTGGCTGTGTTCCCAGCAGCGGTGGTGGATGGGGCAGACGCCTGTTCTGCTGCAGGTTACTCTCCAGTGTGGCAATTCACGGAAGCTGCGGCAACCAGGAGTTGGGACGCCGCGACGACAGCGACACTCGTATACTCTCGTGGTTTTTGCCAGCAATTCTAAGACCAACCGCCAGGATCGCGACATGCGAAAACAGAACACTCTGGCTTCTGTGACGTCATTTGTTGCTACTTCGGGACCACTTTTGTCTAGGGCCGGGTAAAGGTAGGGGCTAGGGGGACTGCAGTCCAGGGCCTCAGGCTGCCAGGGGGCCCCGTGCTGGCCCTTGGAAATTCGAAAAAAAGATACTACTCGGTTTCAGTTCAAAACAGCTCAGACCTAAAAGAGGATCACATGAACCTCTGGGCCGTTCCCCCCCCCCCCCCCAAAAAAAACAAAAAAAAAAAAAAAAAATCTTTTTATTTTTTTAGCAGTGAAACGGGTATGTCATAGAGTTCACTTCTCTAGACGAGCTGGTGTTCGTGTGCTCGTTGTAAAAGGCTGTGCTATAGTAACAAAGTAGTTTGCGTTGCCTCCCACCCTCCTTGTGGAAGGGAGCAAAGCTGTCGACGCTGGCGGTCTCGTTGAAGTCTTTTTTAATTGAAGCAAGACGGAAGGACGGCCACGGAGTTCTCTGTTCAAATGGGGCCCTCTCGACGCGTTTTACGGACAATGATGGGTTGGAAGGCAAGCAAGTCTTGCCGACGGCTACACGAGCAACATACATGCTACACATTCTGTTTTGTTCATTTTTGGTCCTTTCGCGGAGTTCCCTATAAAACATTTCCTCAGAAACGACAAGTTTAAAAGCAAGCAGAAAGAAATATCGGTGAAACCCTCGAAGCCACCCTTTCTAACCACTAACAGGCGTTTTAAGGAGCCGGCTCTTGACGTGTCCCTCAAAAGTTTTCGAAAGTCAGTGACTGCAAGCAACTGCTCTGGAGCCTGTGTCCGATCTGCCTGTGCGAGACAACACTTTTCCTGCCATCGAGTGATATGATTGCTGCAATCTTTATACGAGCCTCTGAGGTACGACAAGTTATTCTTAGCTTAGCGTAAAGTAATACATCCAAATGGCTAAGAAAAGTTTTTGATTACTGCATTTAGCAGAAACAAGACCACTTCCAAAACTTCTTGTAACATTTTCCGCTTAAAATGGACAGCATGTAGTAGAAATGTTTTTAAATATATTTTATCTTCATAAGAAATGCCTGTGGATGTACCCAAATGACAGTGGTTGCTATATTACAATTGTATTCAGTCTCGATTATTTCTTTTATTATTTGAATGCAGATGTTTGTTAGTTTGGAACACGAGAGTTCAGGTATGAGAAGAGGTTTGGACGAAGCTGTTTGAGCCCTAAATACTTTAACCACCAAGATTACTTTGTTGTCTGTGTTGCCTTACAATTCAAGTCAGTAATTGATTAACGAAAAGCAAGTTAGACAAGTTCTAATTAATAGGAACAATTACTGGAATAAAAAAAAACTATTTTTGGTACCGTTATCGGATCGTGACTCGCGAGGCATGTCTTTAGATGACAAAATTGTTTTTTTCTTTCTTGTGATGGGAATTTTGAAGGTATCCTTTCGGTTTCTGTCAAATGCAATTTGTGTCTAAGTAATTACCACTCAATATCAAGGGGGTCATCTGTGCCATCTCTCTAACTAAACATAATGACCAATTTATGCGAGTCGGCAGGGGCACGTACTGTATAAAAAGGTTGTAGACTTGGTTGAACAAGGTCATAGGAACGCTAAATTATCTTTTTCGACTTTTCAACGGACGTTTACGAGGCCTGCACAATGTGCGCGACACTCCTTAACATTTCCCCCAATCGTTTATTGCTTTGCGTTCTGTACCTCTTAGGGAGTGACTGAATATTTCCGAAACAGCCTTTAATCCACAATCCCATCGGCTTCATTTCCACCCAGTGAAACCCGAATTTCCTAATCATCGAATCTACCGATACAGACACCTTCTAAGATACATCATAAATTGAACAATAATTGTATTTTGTAAGGTGGTGCATGAAACATACATAATGCCCATCATTGACGTTAACACCACCACCATCGTCATCATAGTCAGAAGTATCACTATCATTAAAGACCTCATGACCAGCCTTAGCCAAGGACCTCAAAATTCCTTAATCCGGTCCTGCTTTTGATGTATGGCCTGGATAGGACGCTAGACACACCAGTTGGAGACGCTCTCCAAGCACCGCAGCAATACGTTGTAAACTCACTTCTACAACCTCAGTAAAAGCCAGAATTTATTTCAAGCCATCCGCGACGGATGATCAAAATTATCGTTCAGCACGGGAATCATTTTGAGAACCGCATGTTTCTGTAAATAAATTTTCTCTCGAGCAGCATATATTTTTTGTTTTCTTACTAATTTAGTTCAAGTATGAGGTTCGCAACATTTTATGGGTACTATTTTCCGCAGCCCTTAATTTACATCTAAAATACAAACTCATAATAAATATCGTTCTGCTTAAAAGGCAAGGTAGTCTTTTGCATATGCGTTTTTAACGTGAAACGTTCTTTGGTTAAGTGTTCGGCATTTCATGAAGCCCAGATAAGGGCGAAGCCCGAATAAAAGCGTGGCCGTGAGGCTTGACACTGATTGGTTGACAGGTGGGAAAGGTGGAGTGAGGCGAGGAGGAGCGACAATGTAGGCGAGGCGAAGCTCGACCGCCCGTGCGAAGTGAGGAAGAGGGGGTCTCGCGAGTATGGAATGCTCTGGAAGATCGCCGGGTTCATCAGCCCGGTTAGCGGTAGTATCGCTTCATTCTAGGGACAACTAAAGTCACTGGATCTGGGAAAGTAGTGCCATTATCTTCCATCCTGCTAGCCGTATACAAACAAATACGAACATACAGACGACAACACCTCTCAAGGTGATTGCCTCATCGCTGTCGGTTGCCTTGGTGCTCGCCATTTTGGACCCTTTCAAAGCTTCGAAACTTCGAAAGGATCCTCAAAACCAGTCGCACAAAGATCGCTATGAAGCATGTGGGAGACGAGGGTGGAAGGAGACGGGGCAGAGTGAACGTGACAGGCGGTCGGCCGAAGAGACACGAGCTGGCGCCGGAGACAGCGCGTGCTGCGCGAGGCTTAGACCGGGCAGGAACGATGGAGCCGTCCTGGCTGGTCTGACCCATGGCGATCCCCGGAGCGGTCCACCAGCGAGGTTCCGACCAGGACCGGCGGGAACGGCGAGCCCTGTCTGTCTATGCTAGATCGCAAACTCAACGATGAAGCTAACTCAATCGGTCGCTTAGTAACTGCCCTTTTGGTCACGTGATGTGACGTTGCGATTGAGTTTTTCCCTACTGATTTCGATGGAGTTCCAGCTAGGCTGGTGAAATTATAAAGTTCGCGGTGACGTCGAAATGTCACCACGATTAAGTTTGGCGATGAAGATAACTTTGTAGTCGAGAGGCGGCCAAAGTTGTCGAAGTCAATGAAGATGGCGACGTTCACGTTCGCGGACGGGGCGAGCCAAAGTGAGCGTTCACGGTCCATCGCTACCTTCTTGATATCTTCGGTTCAAGGTACGTCAAGGACGCAATCGGGGAATACTGCCCGACACTCGCTGGCTCTGACAGTTGCCGCGGAAGCTTTGGTGACGTCGCGAGAGGCCCCATGAACTGACAGCCGAGCAGCAAGTTCTCTCAGCTTCTGCGTTGCTGACGGTACATTTTGCTGCAGCGAAGACATCACCATGCATCGGTGCGCTGTGAATCGCGTTCTGTTGGATTCACAGGCTATAATTGATCACCCGGGGCTCAATTGGTGGGTGGGTTTCGCGCAAAGAGAAGACGGAACGACGACAATCTAGTAGTTCAGCGATGCGAATTCAGTGGTGTGCCCGGTAAATGCTCTTGCGTATCTATAGGGAGTATTCACTGGCGGCCATAGCTGTGTGCGCGACTGCTGAGCGCGTGCTCATGGCGAGCTTCCACAGTTCTTTTGCAACGTACATTCCACACCATCAAGATTGCCGGTCTTAGCAACCTAGTAATGTGAGTTCGTTCTGAGCATGCGCTCTAAACAGCACCCACAAATATGACGTCTAGTGAATACTCCTTATAGACGCTTTACAGCAGCTGTGCATGGGCGCCGCCATAACTGACCTTCAGTTTTTGTTCCCTCTTATTCCGTTCGCTTGACTTCATCATTTCCACAGCAGGACAGGTTATTGTCATTTTAAGTGTTACTGTGTCCTTCCCCCCAGCATAGGCCGTTGTGGAGACTCGTCAACGCCCGCTTCAGTGGCTCGGCATCTCGGTAAGACAAGAGAAGGGCGGCTATGGCGGCTCAATCTGTCGCGTGTGTAAAGCGTCTATAAGGAGTATTCACTGGGCGCCATATTTGTGGGTGATGTCTAGAGCGCATGCTCTGAACGAGCCCACATTAATAGGCTGCTAAGACCGGCAATCTTGAGGGTGCGGAATGCAAGTTACAAAAGAACTGTGGAAGCTTGCCATGAGCACGCGCTCAGCAGTCGTGCACACAGCTATGGCCGCCAGTGAATACTTCCTATACGCTGTGTTCTAATACAGTCTGAATGGAACATTTTCTCAATGCGCCTGCACGAGAGCTATCGGCAGAAAACGGGCACCTCGTTCAACGTGATGAGTGTCATGCGAGATGTCGCACGCATTCAAGCCTACTCGTGATCGCATGTGTATCCTTTATCCAAGGGTTTCGGGCCTCAACATCGGGAAATTGTTCAGCTGCAGCCCGCTGTGTACGTTTCACTTTACGATTGCCAAAACAATTTATGCTGCACCTCTTTGCTGTGCAAAGCAAAATATTTGGTATTTTGCAAGGGAAGTAAAATACCTCCACATTTGTTTTTTGCAAATATATTTTTTATTATTATGTTGTAGTCTTTTTGAGATGTTATGAAACTACTAGCTCCAAGTATAGGCGGAATTAGCATAGAACGCCTGTATCTACACTTGATATGCTTTTGGACAACTGAAAAGGTTATGAAACATTCATGTCAGATACCGTCTCACTGTTGTGACAGTGACTCACCCCTGAAGCCATGGTTACAAACCAACTTCCTTGCAACCCCAATTGATGCTGTGCAAAAAGCACCGTTTAAGATTCTGTTGTGGAGCAGTGAATAGTATGCTCAAAGCATGTCCCGTGGTTGTAAAGGTACTGGGCACAGCAACATCATTTGCTTTTCTGCACAAGTCGGGCTCGTATAACACTATCTTCCTGAGCCCCTTGCTCATCAAGAGTTCGACCCCGAAGACAGCGTGATATTGGACTGCAGATGACAAGCTGTGCAGCGTTAAAAAGTTTAGAGGTGGCCGCCTCTGCACCCCAAGTATGAGCTGCCTACCAGGGTCGCCCTGCTCCAACTTGAAGCCTGGCAGCTGTCGAGCATGTTATGAGCTTTGTCGCTCAACTCGTCACATCTGCGAAATATATGTGTGTGTATCCGCTTGCAATGTTGTGTCATACTTTGCAACTTTCCCAATCCAGTAGACACGGCAAGCCCCTTTTGACTGCAGTGTGGTCTACGTATACCAGACAGCCCAATCGGCATTCAATTCTCTCGGGGTCCTTTATAGACACTCTTGTGGATAAAGAAGCAGTTTGATACAAGGACACTTTTTTGGTCTCAAGCTATGGCATATGCATCTCCTCAAAAATTCTGCTTTTTGCAGATGATTGTGCCATATATAACAAGATTTCATCAATAGCAGACAACTACAAATGTCAAAATGATCTAGAGAAAATTGGCCACTTGTGCAGAAAAAGGTTGATGTCACTCAATAAATCCAGGTGCAAATTAATCCATTTCACCAGAAAGCAGTCCCTGTTAGCATATCAGTATACCATAGAGAACGAAGTTATCGAACCCGTTTCTATGTACAAATACCTTGACGTCAAATTAACTACAAACCTTTCTTAGAAAACCCACATTGAAACCATTTCTGCAGAAGCATCGAAGACTGTTGGATTCATCAGACGAAACTTACGAGAGGCCCCTCCACACGTTCGACAAATGGCTTATGAAACGTACATTAGACCTAAACATTTCGCAGCATCGTATGCAGCATCGATTTGGAACCCCATTAATCATACCTTGTCGATACCTCAGAAGCAGTGCAAAACAGGGCGACTCGTTTCATCTTATATTCATATTATCGTTTCACCAGTGTTTCTACGTTAAAAAATGTACTCGGTCTAACCCCTTTGTACTGCCGAAGGAAACTCTCCCGACTCTGCCTCCTTCACAAAATGTATTATCACTGCTCAGACCAGGCACGTAGCCAGGATTTTGTTTCGGGGGGGGGGGGGGGGGGGGCCGCCCATGACAAAATGCTGTATGAGGGGGAGGGGGGAGAGGAGGTCCCAGCAAAATGGAAGATTTCGGGGGGGGGGGGGGCATGGGCCCCATGGGCCCCCCCCCCTGGATACGTGCCTGGCTCAGACATCAAGGACTCACTGCTGTCCCCTCCCCCAGAAAGAATATCAACTCGCCTCAATAACTCCTGTGCTATCAAACGAATTTTCGGCAAGACCAATGCTTTTAATTATTCTTTTCTTCCTCTCGCCATTTTCGAATGGAACCGAGTTGCCACATCATCTATGGTCACCATTAACGACTCTACTGCGTTCCTAAGTGCTGTTCAAACCCATCGTATGTGAGTGCTATTTTGCTGTTATATATTTTGAATATTATAACTTTTACTACACTTCTTTTTTCTTTAGTGCGTTTTTCTGTTGTTTCATGTTACAGTGATGTCTCGTTAATATGGACGCCTCCGTTACCCCAAAAAATCATCCGTAATGTGAGTTGTCCATATTAACGAGACAAAAATGCATGTGTTTTCCCAGTTCGTCCCCGAAAATGGTGTCCATATAGCGGGGTATCCATATTAACGGGGTCCATATTAACAAGACATGACTGTATTAAACTGCCACCCCCTTATGGTTGAAATAAGTGAAATAAAATGAAAACAACTTACCCCAAGCACATGACAGGTAAGTCTGGTATTTCAGAAAATGCTATTACATATTGTCAAGGGGTGGTGACCAAAAGAACAATAAATAAACAGGAAGAAAGAAACGTTTAATGTGGCGAACTTGTGCCAAAAATGAAAGGGTACAGAAAATAATAACAGAGCGTCGCGGGCGTCGAAGTCGGCGTAGAGCAGAGTCGAACGCTGGGGCGAGACTGACTCCAGCTTGCCACGCGGAGCCGCTTTTGTACACGCGTGGTCTTCTGAAGCATTCGGCGTAGAAGGTTCGGTGCCTAGAACATTCTAACCTTGAATCAGCAAGAATGTTCTCGAATTTACCAGAACGTCACATTACAGTGTCAACAAAAATGTGTAGCCGCAGCCAGGAATCGAACCCTGGCTTTTCGCGTGGGAGACAAGCGTGATAACCGTTCGGCCACGCGCGCGCTGCCTACTTGGCAAGCTGCGCGCGCGGCATTACTCCCCCCTTTAAAAAGTGCATCGCCCCGATGCAGAACCAAACAAAGCAAACAAAAAGAACAGTAAGCTAAAGAGTCATTTAGAACACATAAGGTCCACAGTCCTATCGAGCGTAGTATGGCTTCATGCGCACGACGTGGACGACTTCTGGTCGTGGAGGGCGGCGTGATGAAGTCCATGTTCCGTCGGGCATCACCTCGTAGTTCAGATCTCCAAGTCGACGAAGTACCTTGTAGGGTCCAAAGTACCGTTTTAGGAGTTTCTCGCTGAGACCGCGTCGTCGTATCGGGGTCCAAACCCACACACGGTCTCCGGGCTTGAAGCGAACGTTGATCCGGCGAAGGTTGTACCGGGTAGCGTCGACACGTTGTTGATCTCCGAGATCGGAGTCGGGCGAGCTGGCGAACTTCTTCGGCTCGTTGAGCAACCACCTGGGCGTCGGGTATCCCCTCGTCAGCTGGTTCGTGGGGTAGCATCAGACTTGTACGTAGTTCAACTACTCTACTCAAGTTACTGTAGTTTAACTACTTTTCTGAGTAGTTTAGTAACTTACAATTACATTTTTATTTCGGTTGTTGTTGTTTGCGGGTTTTATGGCGCAAGAGCTTCGACGGCCATACTGCGCCAAACTAGGTAAGTTAAAAACAATGGTAAAAGTACACTGACTAGACTAAAACTTGACTAAAGTTTGTGTAAGATACTTGTAGTTTTGAGAAAACCTAAAAGACGTTCAAATGGTATGAGAGGCTGCTCCCCTAGAACCAAAACGGGGTGAAATGGGATGTTGTACTTGAAAAACTCAGGGAAATAGGTCTTGTATTGTTGTAGAAGACCACGGCAAAGAAACAGAAAGTGCAGAACAGATAAATTTTCTCCACAGTGCTCGCATATTGGCGGTTCCTCACCTGTAAGCAGATATTGGTGGGTTAGGAACGAGTGGCCAATTCTCAACCGGCAAAGGAGGACTTCGTATAAACGATTTTTATTATATGAGGTTTCCCATGCACCAAGTTCTGGTTTGATGGCATGAAGCTTATTGTTATCGGCTAACTTCCATTCAGATTTCCATAGCTGCGAGAGTGAAAATTTTACGGATGTTTTAAGGTCTTGGTAAGGTACGCAGACATTCGATGGTAAAAGGTTCTGTGAAGACGCGGCTAGTCTATCTGCAGCCTCGTTGCCTGCAATACCCACATGACTCGGGATCCAGCAAAACTTAATGTCCCTCCTACCAGCGAGTCCCTGTTGAGCTCTGGCCCGTACGAGTTGAGTCAACTTATTTGTAGTTGGTGTAAAAGAACATAATGCACTAAGAACACTTTGAGAGTCTACAAATATAATGGCTTTCATCACTTTGCTCCTGATTATATAGTCAAGTGCTGCCAGAACACCATATAGTTCGGCAGTAAAAATGCTGGCAACATTGTGAAGTCGTGTAACATGGGTAAACGAATTTGAATAAACAGCGGAGCCGACATACATTGAGGACTTAGCACCATCAGTGTAAAACTGCCAGTAATGTCTGTATTTTTCTTGCAGAGCTAAAACTTCCTGTTGCAAAATGAGTGGAGACACGTTATGCTTATTAAATTTTGTAAAATACCAATCACAAACTATTGGTTTGATATCCCATGGAGCAGTATGACATGTACTTTCTAGGAAATGAAGACCCTCACGTGGCAGGTTAAGGGAGACACGGAGGCACTCAAAACGGAGGCTCAAGGGTCGAACAACAGTTGGTTTGTGCTCGAAAGTACGATAAAACTTAGACTCTCGAATACTACTGTGGGCTGGATGGCTGGGTTCCGACAACACCTTGTAGGCATACACCAGACTTAGATACTGCCGCCTTTTTTCAAGTGACATTTCATTGGAGTCGGCGTACAAGCTTAGAACAGGAGATGTCCTAAAAGCACCGGTTGCAAGACGCAACCCAAGGTGATGCACAGGGTCAAGCATTTTTAAGGCAGACGGCCGAGCAGACGCAAACACAACAGACCCATAATCAAGGCGCAATCGTACAAGAGAGAAGTACAAACGAAGTAGACACTTCCTATCAGAACCCCAAGACTTGTGTGAGAGTACTTTAAGAATGTTCAATGTCTGCATACATTTCTGCTTTAGCCGTTTGAGATGGGATACAAAGCTAAGCTTACTGTCAAATATCACTCCCAGAGACTTATGCTCAGTTCTAACTTCGATGGCATTTCCATTTAACATGAGAGTGGGTTCTAACCAGAGCCCCCGCCGCAAAGAAAAGGGAACACAGATAGTTTTTTCTGGAGAGAACTTAAAACCATTCTCGTTAGCCCATTTAGTCATTTTATTTATGGATAGTTGTAGCTGCCTTTCGCAGCTAGCCATATTACATGGTGCTACAGAGATTTGAATGTCATCTACGTATAATGAATATGATACTGAGGAAGGTATCACTCGACAAATAGAGTTAAGTTTTATGGCGAAGAGGGTGACACTAAGTACTCCGTCCTGAGGAACACCATTCTCCTGGACAAAGCAATTGGATACTGTCGTGCCCAACCGTACACGGAAGGAACGTCCACTAAGATAGTTTTTTATACAATGAAGCAATCTGCCGCGTACTCCATACATGAACAAGTCACGCAGGATGCCATGCCTCCAAGTGGTATTGTAAGCCTTTTCTAAATCAAAAAAGACATACGCAATGCTGCCTATTGACAAAGGCCTCACGTATAACAGTCTCCAGCCGGACTAAATGGTCTATGGTGGAACGTCCTGATCGACACCCACACTGATTTACATTAAAAATATTGTGTTGCTCCAGGAAATAGACAAGACGCTTATTAATCATCCTTTCAAACGTTTTCCCTAAGCAACTTGTCAGTGCAACTGGCCTGTAACTTGTAGGAAGTGAAGGATCTATTCCAGGCTTTAGCAGCGGAACTACTTCTGCCTGCTTCCGATCAGCGGGGAAGTGTGCATCGTTCCATAGTTCATTGAAATATCCCAGTAAGGCTGTGAGTGACTCCTCTGATAAATGCCGGATCATCTCATAATGTATTCGATCAGGACCGGGGGATGAATTCTTCCGAATGTTGAGAGCCATTTGAAGCTCAACCATTGTAAACGGCTGATTATATGGTGCAGAGGCTCCTCCTGCCAAGCTGACTTTCGTTCTTTCTGCATCTGCTTTAAACTTCAGAAACGCTGAAGAGTAATGAAAGGAGTTTGAAACGGCAGCAAAATGTGCGCCCAACACATTTGCCTGGTCATGTAGCGAGCTTACAGAGGGAAAACGAGGGACTGTAAAGCAGCGGTATTTGCCTTCGACCTTGTGCAGTCGGTCCCACACTTCCTTTGCTGGGACGTAGCAGCTGATAGAGGAAAGATAACCTCTCCAGGACTTCCTCTTGGCCTGCTTCCTGGACCAACGAGCTTGGGCCCTATTTCGCTGAAACTCTACTAAATTCATGAATGTCGGATATCTGCGAAATATACCCCATGCCTTGTCCTGTTTTTTTCTTAGAATTGGAACAATCATAATTCCACAATGGTTTGCACTTTTTGAGGATGCTAGAGGAGGTCTGAGGGATGGAGCGAAAAGCGGCATTAGTGATCTGTTGTGTAATGTATGTGGTGGCTTCATCGTGTGTTAAGGACAAGAACATGCTAGGCTTAAGCTCTGCATTTAGGTTGAATAGACCCCAGTCTGCCTTGTCAAGTTTCCAACGAGGGGTACGTTTCATTAGGCTTGAAACAGAAACCAGACTCTCCAGAATGACAGGGAAGTGGTCACTTCCAAAAGGATTATCTAATACTTTCCATGTAAATAAAGAAAACACTGAAGGGTAATGAGATGGCAAGATCGATAGATGTAAATGAATTGTGAGCGGCACTGAAAAAGGTTGGCTCTCTCTTATTCATAAGGCACAGCCCAGATGTTAATAAAAACCGCTCAAGGACCCCACCGCGTGAGTCTTGACGGGCGCTACCCCACAAGGGGTGGTGAGCGTTAAAATCTCATAAAAGTAAAAAGGGGTGAGGAAGCTGTGCAACAAGTCTTTGGAGATCATGAAGATGCAGTGGAATGTAAGGTGGAATATAAATGGAGACAATAGTGATGAGGCGGTCCAAAAGAAGGCGCACAGCCACTGCCTCAAGAGGTGTGCAAAGAGGAACCTGCGAGCATGCGACTCCACTTTGAAGAGCCACAGCTACTCCACCTGATGCATTTGATGAAGGGCGATCTTTTCTAAAAAACTGATGGCGACGTAACACTGAATTATGATGATCATTAAGATGCGTCTCTTGTAAAGAGAGCTATAGGACGTAATTCGTCCATAAAAAAATTAACATCATCAATATTTCGTAAAAGACCGCGGCAGTTCTACTGCATAAAAGTAAATTTAGCCATTATTCTAAAACAAGGTTAAAAGAAGTGGTGGCCATCGGTCTCACAAAACAATAGAGGATCACACCACTTTTACGCGTTTTCTCTCTCTCTCTCTCTCTCTCTCTCTCTCTGTTAGCACTCCTTAGATAGCCTAACCCCCTCAACCCTTTATGTTTACAGATGACTGTAAATTGAAGAGTGGACTCGACCACCATGTCCAGACAAGTAAACCAAAAGAAGCATCCTCCGTACCCTCGAAGACGATATTCTTAGCCTTGAGGCCGGCGCTCTTCAGCTGCGCCTCAAGCGCGTGCTAGATTACACTAGCGCACATCAAAGACAAAGAGAATTCGACCCCCTCGCGCAAGGCTACATAGCCTTTTACGCGAGTAGTGAACCCGCGAATCGAGAGGGTACGGACCCGCGTTTGATGTCTGTGCAGGTGGCGGGAGACGTTAAAAAAGTTGGACAGGGTGAAATGGTGTAACAGACAAAAACAAATAAACACGAAGAGCTTTCTCTTGCCCGGGAGAAGTAGAAAAAACACGATGAAGGCGACGGAGAGCCTACTCGGCGTTGTCTTACTTGATCTTTGTCTTTCGTATAATTGTACATGCCTTGCCCGCTTTTCAAGTGGTTCTAGCGACCGGTCATACAAAAAATCGTGTTTTTTTTTTCGGCTATTTGCCCCTTCCAGATGTTTTCTATTTTGTTGAACTTGTTGTCTTTATGCTGCTGTATGTTCTGCTCGTATTGCTCCAGTTACTGTACTCTGCTCATATTTTTAAAAAGTAACGAGCAATTGAAGTAATCTGTTACCAATATTTTGTAACGAAATTACAATTCAAATTACTTCCGAAGAAAAGTAACGTGGCAATAGCAAATTTATTCGAAAAAGTACGGATTACGAGTAATCCGTTACTTGTAATGGATTACTTCGCAAGACTGGTTTTTAGTTATTTGTATTCAAATATCAAATAGAAATATTGCAAATCCAACATACAACCACGCTGAGACTTTTTTTTTCAGCTAAAATATAGCACTAGTTGCAGACACTGGATTATTCACTTAAAGGACACGTGCAAAGGAAAAAAAAAGAAACTCAAAAAACGCCATTTACAACGAAAAAGAAAACTTTTTTTACCTATATTTACGGCGCGATACGAATTTGTAGTTGGCGCCCGCCAGGGTCGGGCAGTATCGCGATACAAATGTATCGAGATAGTATTTCAGAAATACATTTTGTATCTGTATTTCTGTATCGCGATACATTTTTTTCACCAGTATCTGTATTTCTGTATCGAAATACATTTTGAATGTTTCTTTGTATCGCGATACATTCAGTGTGAAATGTATTTCGTTACATTTTTTGAAAAATACTCCCCCCCCCCCCCAAAAAAAAAAAAAAAAAAAAATCCGAACGCATTTCTTTTTTTTACTTTTGAGGGCATTAGGGTCAAGAAGATGCTGGGGCATTGTTACCATGTTGACCAAGGTTCCTTCCGATTCTCCTAACTATTTTTCTATGCGTCCTCTTCTCTCTTCTGAGAGGTGTTGCGTAGTCGGGGACTCGAGCCAGGTGGCGTGCCAGGAGTAAAGTCAGAGCATCTTCTGCCGCAGGTCCCTAGGTAGGGATTTCTTGAGTCATTGTTTGCTGGCATCCAATGCCCGCGGCTAACCGTCTCTCTTGCTTTAGCGTACACAGTACACCCAGCCGGCAAAGCTGAGTCACAGTCCGCTGCAGCACGAGTCTGGCGGTGGTTGACTTGAAATAGTATAGGATAACTCACGCACTGAAGTTCAACACATATTCGAGTGCGTCTGCGGCTGCGCCCGTAATATTGCACGGCTCAAGGATACGTCATCAGCCGACGTGAACGTGACCCGCTGCTCTGGTGATCCGAAACACAGGGAGGAGGCCAGACGTGGCCTCGCTGTGCCGACCCAGACTTCGTACACCTGTGACTCGTCTCGAGCGCGCCGTTTCTCGAAGAGCTCGCACCTGTGCCGGCAGTCTCAGGTCGCAATCCACGAGATCTCTGTTTGGAGGATGCTAGGCGAAACTTGAGGACTGCAATCTATGCGTCGGCGGAAGAGGGTCGGCAGGAAAGACCTTCACAACAGGGATGCCACCGTATCGGTTTTTCAACCGTAAAAGAAGATAAGACATGTGTTCCAGAATGCTTCAGGTGGTCCACTATTCTCGGAAATTCCAAATGACACTGCCTGCAGCCCTGCACGACCTCCAACGAGGTAACCTACAACGAAAGTACGTATTGTCCTTTCATACAGCAGCGTGGTAAAGTGTCATGCTCAGGGCCACACCTACAGATCAAGAATAGCAGTTCATTCCACCGTGACGTCATGTGATAAATGTTTGCAGGGGCGTCCTTATTGGACAGGGGCGTGGTGAAATTTTGATGGGATTTTAGGATGACAAAATTTATTTAGAGGTCGAAGTCTTTTCGCATCCCTCATCAGACAGACATGTAGGATGTCAGGGAAGGGACCGCGGTCAGTCCTTGATGGAACGCTTCTTTTGAGCCCATTGAAGACTCCTCGTCGTCCGAGACCACTACTTACAAGGCAAAGTGCCAAGCCTACGGGAAAATAATTTCGAAATCAAAAACTTCCACTTCAAAATTCAAGCTGTATCTCTTTGGGCGTCTCAAACATATTTGAAAAATGTATTGCAGTATCAGTATTTCTGTATTTGTATTTCTGCCCTCCCTAAAATGTATTCCTGTATTTGTATTTCCAAATACTTTTTGCCTCTATTTAAAATGTATTTCCGATACGTATCGCGATACACTTTTACAGATATATTTCAGTAGCAGTATTTTAGCTGCTATTTTAATGTATCCCAGTATTTGTATTTCCAAATACATTTTTTAGTATTTCTGCCCAACCCTGGCGCCCGCGGACGCCACGGAAAAGTGGCCGCTATTTATCACGTGACTGGCCACCATTTGTCACATGGTGCTTGCGCTCTTTCCGAAGCTTTCTATGGTCTCGAAAAGTTAGTTGTTTCTCTTCGCTTGAAGTGCAACAAAAGACGAAGGTCAATAAGTAACTTTTAGAGCCGCAAGAAAGCTCCTGAAAAAGCGCAAGCAGACGTGATAGACCTGTGCGCCGGTGAGATGACGGCGGCGCAACGAGGTAGAGGGGCTTAGAGTGATAAACCGGAAGTTTGAAAGTGGCACCCTCCCGGTTGCCGTCATGTTGTACGCAAAAGTGACCACTCATCACGTGACCTCACAAGAGCCGTGACGTCACCGGTAAGATGGCAGCGCCCAGAGCTGGCGGATGCGAGTTTGTTCGGTGTGGTTCGGTGCGTGGTAGCCGTGATGTGCCGCTCCTTTCCGGCGATTTCGGGCTTCTTCGTGCTCGCTGACGCAGGTATAATGTGAAAATATGAAGGAATTAGACTTTGTACTCATTTTGCGCAAGATCGCTCTTAATCATCTGGATATTAACACTTGTGAGACAGCATCAGCCGTATCGCCGGACCGGTGCTCGGATTCACGGATGTGTTCGAGGAGCGATAGAACTTTGAGTGCTTTTAGCATGAAATTTTCGCATTCTCTTAGCTTTGTTTGAACGTTGGAATGTCTGAGAATTGACGCGAAATGTATGCGTCGGACGTAGGGCCTTGGGGAATATGTTTCAACCCTAGCAACAAAGCTCCTGCGATCTTTACGTTTTGTACTAATCAACAACAACTAATCAACACTAAAGTTACCACTCATGGAGCAGGTAGAAGGCTGGGGCTAGATAAGAGACGGAAAAATCGCGCGGGCGCCTTATCGCAACCTCTAGCTTTGTACCTGCTCCACGAGCGGTAACTTCAGTTCACTACTACGCTTCTCACGCGCTCAAAGTCTTTCTGAAAATGACTGATTTAGGGGTTTTTGACGACGCTGAGAAAATTTCTAATTGGAACCATATGTCTATTTTAATTAATTAAAAAGTTAATTAACGAATTTTAAGTAATTAGCCAACTTCTCGCAAGGATTAGCCACCCACATAATGTCCCCCTAGCCGTATAACTCACTTGAACAAACCGTACTAGTGCATCTTTTACGGATTTTTTGTAATAAATCTGTTCGAATTAAAAATGAACACCCGGTATATATATATACAGGGTGTTTTTTTTAAGCTTAACAGATTTGTTTAAAAAAAGCCGTGAAAGTTACACCTATCCCGTTTGTGGAGGTGAGTTATACGGCCAGGGGGACTAATTATAGGTGGCTAATCGTAACAATCAGTTGGCTAATTAATTAAAATTCGTTAATTAACTTTTTAATTAATAAAAATAAACATATGGTTCCAAATAGAAACTTGCTCAGCGTCATCGAAAACCCCTAAATCAATCATTTTAAGAAAGACTTTGAGCGCGTGAGAAGCGTAGTAGTGCACTAAAGTTACCACTCGTGGAGCAGGTACAAGGCTGGGGCTAGATAAGAGACGGAAAAATTGCGCGGGCGCCTTATCGCAACCTCTGGCTTTGTACCTGCTCCACGAGCGGTAACTTCAGTTCACTACTACGCTTCTCAGGCGCTCAAAGTCTTTCTGAAAATGACTGATTTAGGGGTTTTCGATGACGCTGAGCAAGTTCCTAATTGGAACCATATGTCTATTTCCATTAATTAAAAAGATAATTAACGAATTTTAAGTAATTAGCCGACTGATCTTTACGATTAGCCCCCTATAATATGTCCCCCTGGTCATATAACTCACCTCCACAAACGGCATAAGTGTACCTTTCACGTTTTTTTTTAAACAAATCTGTTAAGCTTAAAAAAAACACCCTATATATATATATATATATATATATAGATATATATATATATATATATATACAGGTGAGGCAGAGTAGTTTGAGAACAATGGACCGGGAAAATGTAATAAGTCAGAGATCCGTACTTGGGGAGTTGCTATGCTAGGAGTTTATTGTATGTATTACGACAGTTTCGCTGAGAGGCTCGGCTTCGTCAAGAGATGGCATACATGTGAGGGCATCAGACTGCGCAGAGCAGTAAGCGGCCAATGGGGCGAGAAGGACGCGGCGTCAGAAAAAATAAAAGTAAAAAGACATATGAAAAAAGCAAACATATTGAAACAAAATCAAACGCTCAAGGGAAAAAAACAACAAAAAAACAAGGTTTGACTTGAGCGCGCTCCCACGGTAGGGCGGCGGGTTTCAAAGCTACAGAGGCGTATATGAGATCTCCGACACTGCGGTGGGTACAATAGGTCATAAACGGACGGCACAGGCTCTGGAACGACATCTTCGGTACTAATTGCCCGTAAGGCTAAGCCGATGTGGGCGTCCGCTCTCCGCGACGGTAACCCCGCCTCCCCTCGGGCGCCGCACGTCGTGGAAGAGAGGGGAGAGGGGAGCAAGGAGGCAGATCGCGGGGCAGGGGGCGCGGGGGAGGGAGGGGGGGAAATTGCCACTGGATAGTTGCAAAGACGTCGTCGTACCGGACAGTGAATTAAAAATACAAATTAAAAAGATAAAACTTTAAAATAAAAATTAAAATAAATACACATGCCTAGGGTCAAGACCGAGTAACGTTGTGTGCAGCAGGAAAGCATTGCGCGGAAGGCACAGATTTCCTTCGACTTTCAATGAAAAAAAAAAATAATATTAACGGATCTTGCATATGAGTGGGTGAAATGAGGAAAAGGACGCAGCGTGTACAGAAGCGCGTGTGGAGGGCTCACTGTTTCGTACACACACACACACACACACACGCAAAAAATAATGGTCCAATTCCAACTGCAAATACAGTGCCTCTTGGTCAGGGTGAGTATTGGTGTTCCCTGTTAATTCTTAGACAACGTTTTAATCGCTGCAAGTGTTCCTGGATTTTCATTTATTCCTTTTCATTTATGTAGAATTTCATTTATGTAGAATCTCGGTTGGCGAAACTGCACTCTTTTTCGAAAATGCCGAAGAAACGTACGTGTGTGTTCACCAATGGACCCTTGTCAAGAAAAGCATTAAAAAGAAACTAGAAGAGGAACTCTTCAGGTCTCTGAGAGATGGGTGCAAGTCTTTAAAGAGATGAAATGCGGTGCTGGCGCCGAGATTTCCCGGGTCGTGGAAATGGCTCTGTGCTTCTCTGGAAGCACGTCTCCAGTGGAGCGCGTCTTTTCAATTATGAACTCCATGTGGACATGCGAGAAGTTTTGCCTTCTTGTCTCAACATCGCGAGCAATGCTACTTGTGCGGTTGAACTTCCCACAAAAGTGCGCAGCCTTTTACAACCGAGTCTTGCACGATAGAGTCCTGCTTAGAAAACTTCGGTCGTCGGCAAAATACGCCCACACCAACGAAGGACCCGAAGCAGGACCTTCCAAATGAGTGCATTCAACTGAAGTGTAAGTGTGGTTGTTTCCTCGGGCTTAGTTCAATATGCGAACGTTATGAAATAAGACGAGTTATTTCATTAAATTTTTTTTCCTAACTCAAGCTTTAGTACCCCCCCCCCCCCCTCTCTTCCCGCCGCCGCTGCTTGGATGTCCCGTTTTCTACCGTGAGGAATGTGGTCACCCGACGTAAAAACAATGGTGGCAGTCATGCTGCTTGATGGGGTTTTGCAAATTGTATATTGTGTCATACGTATATAGGAAATGTCCTGTTATATAACAATGCATCAACACATACCATTAAACTAGGTGCTCAGAGATGTGTTTGTTTTTGCAATTAACAAGTTATAGCAATAATTATTTCTTACGAGTGTAATATTTATTTTCGGTAGCTGGGCCCGTTTTGTGCTCATTATTGTCAGTGTGCTATGATGGTATTATCATGTGTGTAGTTTTAAGTATCCTTTCTGAAATGCCTACAAAGCCCCAGGAGTTAATAAATTAATAAATAACATTTTCACATCCCTGGAGTTGGTTTTTGGATACACCACACGTTGAGGAGAGAGGTGGAACGAGTGCAGCCCCAAGCAACGAGTCTGCCAGTCTGGTATGTCCCATTAATTAATACTGAGGAGTGACAGATGCAGGTGTCGTCAAAAGGTCCGCGCGTTTAGTGGACACAATTCTTGGTGTATAGACTCTGAAGACGTAAAGACAAATGTAAATATGTTTATTTGGTTAGTGTATCAAATATGTTTATTTCCACTTGATTACATAATTATTGATTCTTAGCAAATAATTCCATAATGAGTTCTTTCTGCAACAGTCTCGTGTCAGGCGTTCAGTCGTAGTACCTGTGCTCCTTGTTGTCGGATGACGCTCCTGTCACGTCGGTGTTCAGTGGTCGAGTGGCAACTTTGACTGAGTGATGCCGTCTTGTAATCATACGTCATGTGCCGCCACTGACATCTGATGCACTGATACTGCAGGGCTGGCTTCCAATCCGCAAATTTTCCTGGTAGCCTTCTGCGTCAATGCAGCAAGCTGGGGCATGTACTGCTTACGTGGCTGTACCTTTTGCTCTACCGTTGACTTGATGGCTGGCAACAATGTTTGTTTGCTATCCAAGCCATTTCTCTTCCATTCCGTAATCGGGATTTTTTCGGCATCCCGCGACCACTGCAACTTGTGTAAGTCTCGTGTGGCAAAGTGAAATCGGGTGAAGCTGGTGTCCACTTCTGAGAACAACCAACCATTTTATCTCTTCAAGTCACTCAGCGGCAATCTCCCTCAAAGTTGGAAATTGTGTGCTTCGTGGAGTAACAGAAATAATTGGTGTCAGCAAATTATTAGGTATTGTCCTTGGAAGACAACCGACACCAAACAACAGTCATTGCATTGCCGCTCGCCTGCTTTGTCGTTCTTACCTCCCGTCGAGGTGATGGGGATCAAGAGCTTCGGGGTAATGTCGGAACCAGGGACAAAGGCCGCCGAAGATAATCCTCCACATTGTAAATATTTATAGCTCACTCCCCTCTTCAATGTATTTACCTTGAGGGTATTTGAAATAAATAAATAACTAAATAAATGTTGGAAGCCTCGGTGATATGAACCCTTCAACTGTTGTTGGGGAGATTGCGGACAAGGCTGCCGAAGGTGTTGTCCCTCACATGAGGGACATGGGATTCTTAGCTTCTTGTCTTTTGTAGCATCAGGGTCGCCGTGGGCGCTCGATCAGGCGCAAAAAGGTCCTCCACGAAGGCGGTGACGCTCTCATTGGGGCCGTGTCATGGACAGAATCAGGAATTTGGCTCTCACTTGTCGATGTTGGCTGACGAACGTGCGTTTCAGCTCGATCTTGCAAACTTCCCACGACGTTAAGGAGGATTCGTAATTCTCAAACCAGTGCCTGGCAGTTCCTTTCATGAAAAGTATACATTCTGCAAGAGCTAGTTGCCTGTCCACCCATTGTGGCGGGCAACACGGTCATATTGTTCAATCCCGTCCTCAAAGTCTTCATACACCTTGCGTGAAAGCGCGTCGGAGTATGAGGTGCGACGGGCATGCAGACAATGGTGGGAGCTGTATCGGTGTTGCGCGGGCGCTCGAGCAGCAGCTCGGAGCCTGGCGCGGGCTCATGACATAAAGCCACGAGCGTCAGTTCTCCTCTGGTACCGAGCTGTGTGGACTCACAATCAATACATGGTGCCGAAACCCAACTGGTATCAGACCGGGCCAACCTTGAAGTCCATTATGGAGATGTTGAAACCACCGGAAGGTTTATCGTTCTCAGGGAACGTCGCAGACAACTGTAGATGTTTCCTTCAACCAGTGGAGCCCTTCCTTGAAGCGACCGGGTCTGATCCAGAGGTTCGAACAGACAGGCAGAAGATAGCTATCTTGCTGCACGTCGCGGGACCTGAAGCTGTCGACGTCTTCAACACATTCACTCTTACGAAAGACGAAAGGGAAAGCTTCGAGGCGGTAGCTCACAAGTTCCAAGATTACTGTGCTCCGAAAGCTAACGAGACATTCGAACGCCACGTTTTTCGCAAGACAATCCAGATGGAAGGTCAGTCATTTGAAAACTTTTTCAGAGACGTTAAACTCAAAGTGCGCTCGTGTAATTTCGGCGACCTGACAGATTCTCTTGTGAGAGATCAGACTGTCGATGGCGTCAGAGATCACTAACTGCGGGAACGTCTGCTGAGGGAGGATGACCTGACCCATGAGAAAGCAACGAGAATCTGCAAAACTGCAGAGAATTCGTCGCAACAAGCGAGGATGTGGATGGATCAGCACCCGACATCAGTAGAACAAGTAGACGCCATGCAAAATAGGGGAAAAGGTGCGTCACGTCTACGATGTCGAAAGTGCAACCGATTTCACGCACCACGCCGATGCCCAGCTTTCGGCAAGACATGCAATTTGTGCGGAAAGTAACACCATTTCGCGATATGTTGTGACGCAAAGCCTCAAGATGAGCAAAGCAGACGGCGAGTGGAGGAAGTAGAAATACCGTCAAAAGATAACTTTGAGATACTCCAGGTCGGCGAGTCCGGGAAAATCACCGAGAAAGACTGGTTGATCAAGGTAATAATTGAAAAGGTGCCTGTTCAGTTCAAGGTAGACACCGGCTCCCAAGTCAATCTTCTCCCGCTGTCTCTCTTCCGAAGCGCCAACTCCAGGCAGCACCTGATACCAAGTCCGGCAGTGTTACAAAGCTATAACGGCAGCGCTATCGGCCACCTTGGAAAAGCCAGACTCGTGCTCAAAATCCAAGAAAAAGTTGTTTCTGCTGAGTTTTTTGTCGTCAAGAAGAACAGGCGTGCACTCTAGGATAGCATACTTGTGAAGAGTTAGGCTTGGTGAACCGTGTGCACGAGATCGCCACCACCACGGATACTCAATCGCAAATTCAGCGAGAATTTCCAGCACTGTTTGAAGGCATAGGGAAAGTCCAACGTTCATACAGCATCTCTTTCAAGGAAGCCACAGTGCCTGTCGCTCAACCCAGCCGTAGGGTACCTCAAGCCCTCATGGAGCCGCTGAAGCAGGAACTGAGCCGCATGGAGAAGGCAGGAATTATCACAAGAGTGAAGGAGCCCTCAGACTGGGTAAGCCCCCTAGTCTTGGTGAAAAAGAAGAACGGCAGTTTAAGGGTATGCATGGACCCACGAAGAATCAATGAGTGTCTGAGACGTGAGCATTTTGAAATGCCGAGAACGGAAGATATACAAGCTGAGCTTGCTAGCGCCACAGTGTTTTCGAAGCATGATGCGAGGGTAGGCTTTCACCAAATCCCGTTGACTGACGAAACATCGCGAGTGTGCACATTTGGCACCCCTTTTGGACGGTACCGACTTTTGAGGTTGCCTTTTGAATTGGCTTCTGCGCCAGAGGTATTCCAGCGTGCGATGTCTGAAATTTTTGAAGGACTGCTGGTCTGGGGAGCTACGCAACAGGAGCACGATAATCGGCTGCGATCAGCTCTGCAAGCTGCACACAGCGCAGGCCTGACGCTAAACTCAGAGAAATGCCGGTTTGGAACTCCAGAAGTAATTTTCCTTGGGGATGTAGTGAGCAAAGAAGGTATCAGGCCTGATCCGAGTCTTTTAGAAAATATCGTGAAGATGGATGCACCCACAAACAAGAAAGCTCTCCAGCGCATGCTTGGCGTAATAAATTAGTTTGGAAAATACTTAAAGATATTATCCGAACGTACAGTAAATCTTAGACAACTTCTTCGCGAAGATTTACTTTTAGAGTGGACAGCGGCTCATGACAGTGAGTGCAAGTAATTAAAACTCATGCTGGCTAGTGCTCTAGTTTTCGCACTTTTTTACCCTAGTAGACCCACAAAACTGTCGGCTGACGCGTCTACAGATGGACTCGGAGCGGCCTTATTGCAGCTGTACGACAAGTCGTGGCGCCCTGTAGCGTATGCCTCCCGATCACTCTCGGACAGCGAATCACGATACTCTCAGATTGAGAAGGAGGCGCTTGGGCTGGTATTTGGATGTGGGAGGTTTCACCACCTCACATATGGTAGGCACATCCTTCTCGAGACTGATCACAGCCCGTTGGTCGCTTTATCAAAAAAAAAAAAAAAGACTGGGAGATGTTCCCCCTCGCCTACAACGTTTTTTTTTTTTTTTTAGACTGATGAGGTACGACTTCACGCTACAGTTTCTACCTGGCAGGAAGCTTGTGCTAGCTGACGCTTTGTCAAGAGCTGGGCAGCCTGGTTCTCAACACAAGCAAGGCTTAGAGGATGTTGAGGTACACGCTGTGGGAATGCTTGCCGCACTTGTGAGCGAGAAAACACAGGACAGACACAGAACTGAAAGACAGAGGGACCCTGAGTTACAACACGTCCTTCACTGTCTAGAAAACGGGTACCCACTGCAAGGCAACTTCAGCTCATTAGACCCTGAACTGTCGGTGGTGAGTGGAATCATTCTTAAAGGAACGAGGGTGGTGATCCCTTCGTCACTTCGGCGAGTTATGTTAGATCGGGTCCACCAAGGGCACTTAGGTGTAAACATATCTAAAGAAAGGAGACGCCAACTCATGTTTTGGCCCAAAATGGCGCAGGACATTCACACCTTTGTTGCGGAATGCGCGACATGTAAAACGTTTGCATATCAGCAACCGCGCGAAGCACTAATGATGCGCGAGCCCCCTCCTTACGCATGGTATCGTGTTGACATTGACTTGTTTGCCTATGGAGGGTACTCTTATTTAGTGGCGTTTGACGATTATTCAAACTACCCAGAGGTTGAAAGGCTCCAGGATACCTGTTCGCAAAACATCATCCGGACATTGTCATGCTGGTTCGCAAGGCACGGCACTCCAATAGAAGTTTGCTCAGATAACGGGCCACAATTTTCATCTTCCGAGTTTAAACGGTTTTAAGGGGTTTATGACTTCCATCACGTGACATCAAGCCCCCCTTTCCTCAATCCAATGGTCTTGCTGAAAAATGGGTACAAATTGCAAATAGAATTTTAAAGAAATGTGATGACGCAGGGGATGATTTTTTTCTCGGTCTCTTGAAGTATCGGTGTTCTCCTTTGATAGGAGGACAGTCTCCGGGAGAGTTGCTGTATGGAAGAAAACTGCGAGCACAACTTCCTGATTTCTCATCGCACCCGAGGAAACCTGTATGCAACAGGCAACAAAACAAGCCTGGAACGTCGCTGAAGGACCTGAAGAGCGGTGACGTTGTCCGCGTGCGAGGAAAAGGCGGTTAGTTCGAGAAAGCGAGGGTAAACAATTGTGCCGGGCCACGCTCCTACACTGTCCAGACAGAGCCGAACAGGATCTACAGGAGAAACCGCCGTCATTTATTGAAAACGTCTGAGACATTCAATGATTGCCTTGGGGAAGATGCAGCTTCACCGCAGCAGCACTTCGACGCCCACGACAATCCGCAGCCTTTACAGACTTCGCTGCCTCCGCACCCCTCGCAGTCTCCACAGCTTCCACAACCGCACAGTAACCCAGATACAGACCAGTGTTCCACACATCCATCCCCAGCATCGGGTGAAACGTTGACAGATGAGGCTCCAGCACTGAGAAGATCATCACGAAGCAGACACGCACCACGTCGACTAACCTACGACAAGACATTTGAAGTTTCCATAGTTTATTTTGTGTGTTTATTTTTTATTTAGTGCTATCCACATTCTTTGTACGTTACCTTATTTTCGTACTTATTTTGTTTGTATTCCTTTTCTTGAAAGACTGGAAGATGTATTGGTGTTGCGCGGGCGCTCGAGCAGCAGCTCGGAGCCTGGCGCGGGCTCATGACATAAAGCCACGAGCGTCAGTTCTTTTCTGGTACCAAGCTGTGTGGATTCACAATCAATACAGGAGCGAACGCGGTTTGCCGCTACAGGTTTGTCATTGTTGGCTTAGTCAGGTTCGGTTTGTTTGGCAGGATACTGAATTCCGGAACTTCTTCCTGGTTGCAGCGACTGACTCAGATTTCAGGTTCTTCATGGTGTATTTGCGAGGTTCGTTCTTATGGTACTCGCTTGTCTTGCGGTTTTTGTGCCGGGCTCAGGATAGGACTTGGTTCACCGCTCGGAGGAGGTTTAAGATGCGGGATAGTCCGCCACCCGTGTTCCGTTATCGGGCAACTCTGCTGAGAAGCCGCCAGGGTGCACAAAGAGTGAAGGGCTATGGGTAAAGTACCCAGCACCTCCACCAGAACACACGATGACAGCCGAGCATGGCCTGAAACATTCCAGAATAGTAAATATTAATAGAGGATAAGACTGGAGCCAGCATCTCTGACAATATAACAAAACTGACAGAAGAGACACTATCCTTACGACTAAAGAAGCTTCATTCCTTTAGTGGCATTCTGCCCGAATAAATCCTCTCCTTCGGGGTTTGGCGACTGCCGTGGACGGACTGAACTGAAATGGATGTGGGACCACTTTTCTGGTAATGAGCCGCTGCAGACTGTCGTCACAAAGGGGCGTGAACGAGTGGACTGCGTAGGTAACATGCGCAATGAAATGTCCATACAGCTTGCCATTCGCATAACCAGTGTTGATGAAAGGTTTGTATCGATGAAACGCGCGACAGACCAACGAAATCAATACCAACTGCAACACCTGTGCTTCGTGAAAGTGAACGTCTACGCCAGAACAATTTAGGAAGCAGCACAGCATCACCTAAAGTATGGCACAAGAACTACCAGTTTGAAGGTAGCTCTTTGGTGCGCCCCAAAACCAAAGTGAGACTTCGGTCATTTTAACGAAGTGGCACCACAATTGCACATTGCCAAGCACGACTCACGCAATTTCCGTAGCTAGCTGTGTATCCAAATACATTGCACACGCTTCACTGCAGACCTCGAAGATTCCGATGGTCAGCGAGAGCACAAAAACGACGCTTTAAAATGTATCCTTGCGATATCGGAATCAATCCGTGGTCCGAGCAACGCGGGGCCGATTGTCTCTTTCGTGACAATATCCCCGTCGTTCACCAGCGAAATGCACACCGTTCCTCCGTATTTTCACGTTTTACCTACGTGAAACACCACGCTGAACTTGGAAGTCACTTTCGACCGGCCTCATATGGCGGCTTCCGCATCTGCAATCAACTCGCTGAGACGAATGACAACGAACAAAGCATTCGACAAGCTCCGGCCAATGCTCCGGCCAAGCTGGGGCCCGCCGTTGCCTCGGCTCTGCCATCTTCCTGTGATGTCACGTATCTGGTTTGATCACGTGACGAGTGGTCACATTTGCCTACAATGGCAGCGGCCTTATAAGGGTCACTTTCGAGTGCAGACCGGAACCCCAGGCTCTAAGCCCCTCTAGCTCGTTGCGGCGGCGGCGCCCCGGAGGAGACCAACACCTCCTAGAAGAGAAGGCCGTAGCGCTCTTTTCGTGACGTCGCGAAGGAAGGCCATCGGGAGCGCGAGTCGAAGCGAAGGCCACGCGCGTGGATCGACCGTCGTAACGCGATTTTAGTCACATACGCGTGTCTTATTAGCCAAAATGAAAGCTCCACATAGTAAGGGGTCTCGAAAACATTTTATTACACGGGCAGAATATTACACCGCTAAATAGTCGGTATGAAATGGCACGAGGTAGGCGTATAAGAGAAAACATTGAGTCACGCAATTAGTGCTGTTGGAATGCATATTTTACACAGAAATACTTCGACAAAATTGCGAGACACGCAGTGATTGGACATAGCAAAACAGTTCCCAGTTAAAAATCAGGTAGACGTAGTCAACGCGGGAACGGCTAGAGAAGGGTCACTAATGATCCTGTAAGCGATGTTATCGCGTGCAGTCACTGAATTCTTGCATTATACACCGGCCACATGGTAAAAGTAATGTAATTTCGGTCGAATGATATTATGGGGTCGACAAATCAGCTTGCGACGCTCGTATAATCACTCAAGACCGAGAGCTGATTAAGTCCCATATCATTTAATGAAAATATATTAACTTTTCCGTGTGACAGGGGTACTAAACTTACTATATACAGTCAACTAATTTACTTCTTCCTATGGGCTCGAGATGCCTTGGAACAAAATATAACTTATTTTTTGTATACAATAATACTATTACCTTAATCCAGTTAAGATTCTAGTATAAACGCGGTAAAGGCAATGAAATAACATTAGTATAAATAAACACATAAGCACAAACAACGCACTTTGTATAATCACACAAACTTGTTATTCACCTTCCAGTGAAAACTAGAATATTACCACGCATATTTACAAACGTCGACGCAACCGCACACGGGTAACGACGAACAAGATGTCATTCTATCACGAAAAACAATAACAAAACAAAACACGACTGCAGCACTTTACTTGCGTCCCACATGACCGAGAAAGCCCGTAAATAAGTTGTTTCTCGCCTATTGATCGTATCCATATGTCCCACAATATCTGGCACGAAAACATTTGAACACGAACTTTCAGTCTCTCTCTCTGTCGAGAGAGGTCTATCGATAATCGACCAGTGTCATCGTTGGCTAGTTGCCACACATGTCACTCAAACCGTAGCAGGACTTGTTCCGCGAATCCACGTAAATGCCGTAGTATCCAGCGAACACAAAAAAAACTACCCGAAACATGCGGTGACGACCAAGAAACGACGGCAAGAAGGATCAAAAGAACCACACACACACACACACGAGAGCAGCGGCAGCAGTGCAGGAGGCTTAACGTTGTCGACCCATCTGTTGCTCGTGTGCGGTCTCTGCGGCGATGAATGGATTTTTTTCGGTTCCCTTCAGTTCTGAAAATCTCAGCGTTCCTTTTAGACAGTCTGCAGCTCACAGACAACGTAAAAATTCTCAGAATCGGAGCCCGTACGAGAGAAGAAAACGTCGCAACGGACCGGTTCATTCGAAAAGTGTGGGGAGCTCCGGGACTGCACGTAGTCCCGCGGTTACGGGGATAATCATAAATATAAAATTGGTACTTTCAACCTTGATAGCGCGTTGTATATTACGTTTATATTATATATATAATAAATTGTACAAGACTGCGCTTTTAAAACTTATATTAATGTCAGATAAACGCTGACGAACACCACCGCACCACTCGACAAGCAACTTTTTTTCACGTCGATGCCAGAAATCTTCTCACGTAGTTGCGCCATGGACTTCCTTCTCCGACATTGTGACGTAAGCACTCGGACCGCTACGGACTTCTCTTCTAGGAGGTGTTGAGCAGACGAACTTGCGCGCCGGTGTACCGGCAGCGGCGGCAGCGGGGAGAAACGCGTTGAACCGGCGGCGCACCACGCTCAGACGCTCAGCGTGCGGCGTCGGCGTGCATTTGAGGCCGCGGCGGCGCAGCATGGCGGCGCTCCGGTCTACCACGTGACCCACGACGGCTCCCGGGGGCGCCATCTACAAATTTGTTTTGCGGCGTAAATATAGCTCTAAAAGTTTTTTTCTTCATTGTAAATTCGTTTTATAACATTTTTTTTTAATCTAAACTGTTTAAAAAAAATTTTTCCTTTCCATGTGTCTTTTAACAGTATTGTGCGTACAGGTTTATGTTTATTACAATGACAGGCTAGAAAAAGGTGTAGTTTTTTGTCTTGGTTTTTAGAACGCTGAGGGGTTGACAACGGACAACCCCAACAAGAGACACTGATACTTTGCGGTTTTCCGTTGTTACCCCTTAGAGTTCTAAAAAACAGGGAAATATATTGAACCAACAGGCTCCCCTGATTTTATCTACGTTCCTTCTTGTTTGTGTTTTTTGTGTAGGTTTAAAGCATATAGAATGTATGGTCTCGCCCTTGAAAGCATAGAACACCTATTTGTGAGTTGAACATGAAAACCCCTTTGAACGCAATAAATGTCACATTCATCATCGAATTTCTCACTTCAACCTTTATTATTACTTATAGAACTCGCACAGTCCTACCCTACTTTCCTCCGTCATAAACACACATACACCAGGAAGGATGCAGTCGCTGTTATCGAGACACTGAAAAAATTAGATTGTTCATCACATATACATATATAATGTGGAAGCCAATTCAATATTAGAGTCTGATACTAACATCTGATACTAATATATGTTAATAGAGCAGCTGAAAACACTTCAAGTGACCAGATTTAACTTACTTTTCCTATTGATTTCGCTTACTTGTCAATATTTTATTGATGTGTATACATATGGGTGTGTTCAGATAAGGACGGTCATGGTAGTGTCATGCCTATTTTTTGTTTTCAATCAAATTTTTATATGAAGTAGCGAAACTTGACCACACAACAGAACAGACCTTACTTTTGCAAGATACTTCTTTGTATTCGTGAGAAAAATCGCATTCGAGAGAAGGTTGAAAAAACGATTTTCCCAACTGCGCGATGACGCAACTTTGAAGGCCCGAGGAATAAAGAATACAGCTTTCTACACCGTCCACTTTTTTTACGTTTATAGCATGCATACTTTACTTCCCGAATTAGTTAAAGTTAACTTATATGAGCATATATTTGAAGCGAAATAAAATGCCAAACTTGGCTTCTGGAGCGAATCTTACATAATGAGGCATTTTTTTACGAATTTTTAAGTGGCTTTAGATTTATATTCTAAAGCTGAAACTTTTTGAGCCGACTGTTTCCTTCTTTTCAAACTTTTAACAAAATAATTAGCGTTCTAGTGTTGAAAGTGTTTTCTGCATTGCGACCGGAAATTGCGTCAAAATCAAAAAAGTCAAAATTTGGCAATTTTTGTGCGGCAATTAAAAAAAACAATCATTCTCGATTTTCTTTAAATTTTACCCGATGAGCCCTTGATGAACGGTAATTACAAATATGCCAAAAACATGTTGCATTATTTTGTTTTAAAACAAAAAAAAATGTATGACCAGGTTGGTGTAGCATCAATTACAGCTGGGGCGTTTCTGTCTTAACGTCTAGTGGTACACGAGCGACGCATGCCACAGTATCCGTACTTCGTCATATTAATGCCGAAGCACCACGAAGCACTCTAAAAATAACACGTGAACTTCTTTTCAGCGCTGATGTGGCTGATATTGTCAATGAATTCTCAAATTTACGGCGCGTCCGATCCTTATTAGCGTGTTATACTTCGCTGGTTAGACGCTCATCGTGCTACCTTTTCAGATTAGTACTTTAATATGAGTACTTGGCTGACGAAATAATTTGATTCGTCGTTCTAGGCACCGCTAGGGCCGAGCGATTTTACGGAAGATTTTGGCCCGACCAATGGAGGGCGTGGTGTGAACGGAAGGTTAAGCCAGCGGTATATTATGGCAGTGTAACGCAAGACGTAGCTGGACTCCAAGCCGGAGCATAATTGAAGACGGCGCTGGAGGAAAACAAGTGCTTCTTGATGCAGACTTGCCGACAAAATAAGTGGCATACCCCCCCCCCCCCCCCTCCCCCCTTTTCACCGCCCCCTATGGCAGAAACGAGAAAGTGAGGCAGAAGGTTACATCCGCGCGCTCAAAGGCGATCGTATCTTATACCGACTCGCGGCGGCGGTACGCGACACCGGCGGCGTCCCCTGCGCGGTGTAAACATAACCGGCTGGGTGTGTGCAGATGGTAAACAAACATCAGAGTGATTCCTGGTGCGGTGGACCAACAGCCCCTCCTCACGGAAGAACAAATATGGAGAACGGAGGGAGGGGGGGGGGGGCGCAAGGACTTCTGGGGAGTTTAGCCGGTGCTAGCAGACTGCGCGAATGTACGAAACATGTTTGATGCATGGGTCTGCAGTTGTGTCCGCTCCAGAGCACATTGAGGATTTTGTGCGTATGCTTCCTGGGGAAAGCGGCCCCGATGACTTCTGAAAGCGCTGTTCGCGGCACGGTGGACAGTCAGCACGTTCCATGTTTCGCTCATTGAGACCACTCGTCTACAACCCTCGAGCGTGATGAGGCAGGTGAACCTCCGACGACCACGCGACTTCACCACTCGTCAGCTGACACTCCAAGCAAGAATCAGCATCTGAGCTCTACAGAAAGGAAGCTTCCCTTGCAAGCTGCTACTCGAACGACCCACCTAAAAGGCAAGCCACTTTGAGAGAGCTCCGGGTCGCCGAATTTTTTGGCGCGAGACAGGCACCCACAATTCCACGAAAGGTGACCTCAGTTTGTCGTTTCTTTTAATTTCTTGTGAATTCTACAAATTAGTTGCGTCATCTCAGTGCGTGAGCCTTTCTCATGGCGTCATTTCCAAGACGATACTTTTGCATGGACTATTTAAACAGGCATAAACGGAAGATCAAAATCCAACGAAAGTTTCGTCCTGTCAGCGACCTGGATGTTGCCACTGTCCGGAAAGTGCTGAATCCCGAGGCAGAAGTGCATGAAAACGACTTCTTGTGCCAAAACTGCTTCCGAAGGCTTAGAGAAGACGTGGAAAACATCAGAGAGCAGTCAGGGTCACCGCTTGACAGTTTTCAGACTGTAGAGGAAACCGTGGAAGGCATTAACGCGATCATCGGTGTACCCTCAGTTGTGTCGCCGCTAAGACCACCAAGCACTTTACGGAAACGCCTGAGATTGTCATACGCAAAGCGAAAGGTGGTGGAGATCATCACAGCAGTCGTGACACAAATCCGAACTGGAATTCGCGCTGTGTACGACACTGGAGAAACCTCCAAAACGGCTCCTGTCGTTCAATCGCAGTTGTCTCCTGACAAATGCGACAGCTGCATGAGTTGGGAAAAGAACCTGCGCTCAGCTTACGGCAAGTGCGCTTCATTCCAGGAACGCTCCCAAGTGTTAACGTTGTTGCCACCGCACCTGACGGTAAAAGACATGCAAGGCTTCATCCCCGAGGCAACAAAGTATGTCATTCAGAAGGCGAAGAAGCTCACTGATGCGGGAGGCGTGTGGTCTTCACTGGAGCCCTATAGTAGGTGCAAGGTTAGTGAAGAGGATGCTAATGCAGTGCTTGCATACTACAGAACGGACGAGCTGGACTGCTCAAGGCAAAGCCCCAATAAGAAAGATGTTGTGCGCGTAAAAATCGAGGGAGAGACACAATGGGTTCCAAAACGCTTCATGACCCGGTCCCTGCGCGAAGCGTACGGTGTCTACAAACTTGCCCACCCCAGCTCTGCGATTGGCCTCACAAAGTTTATATCTTTGCGACCTCAGTGGGTCAAGTGCTTGCCACACCGCGAGGTGTGTGTTTTTACCTGCTGTGCCAACTTCCAGCTATGTCTTATGGGGCTGAAAAATACGACAGGGGATTCCCTTTCTGCGGAAGGCTCTCTGTGTATGTCCGCAGCCTACTTCCCCTTGCTTCCTCGGCAAGTGCGACCAGTGCCCAAGAGCGGATAAATTGACATTAGAACAATTCGATATTGGACATGATGAGGAGGTAGTCTTCGCCACGTGGGAATCGGAGGAGTTAATTAAGAAGACGCTCACAGCCGCAGCGTTTATCAAGGAGCTTCAAAAGACTGTGATGAAGTGAATCCCTCACAACTACCTCCGACGCGTGCAAGCAAAGGCAATACATGACGAGAAGCAGTCTTGTGAAAGGGGTGCTCTTGTCTTCCACTTTGACTTTGCCGAAATTTGGACCGTGGTGCTTGCGGACGAGGTACAGGCGTACCATTGGCAGAAGAAGCAAATCAGCATCTTTACGTGCGTTGTAACGTCAAGGAAGTCGACGCGGAGCTATGCCGCTGTTTGTGACGATCTAACTCATGACTCGGCGCATGCATGCATGGCGTTGTCAAAAATTAAGGCACACCTCGAGGACAACGCACCAATCTACTCTCGCCTCACTTACGTTAGCAATGGAGCGGCCGCCCATTTTAAGAACCGGTACCAACTTCACGAGTTGCACTGCCGTGAGCTCCAGACGACGAAATGGATTTTTTCGGCAACAGGGCACGGCAAGAATGCATGCGACGGGGTAGGGGGGCTTGTAAAGCACCAAGCCACCCTGCAAAATTTGCGGGCGCCTGCCACTGACGCAATACAAGATGCGAGGGGGTTTGTACGGGCACTGGAAAGGAAAATGAAAAACGTATCCTTGTTCTACATTTCGGATGGCGAGCTTGAGGCATTTCGAGAAAGAAAAAAACTAGAGTGGAAGGATGCAAAGAGGGTGCCTGGAATCCAGTCGCTTCACATGTGGAAGTATGAAAAATAGGATCAGGAGAATTCCGTGCACGTGGCACGCAGTGCGGACTCTGAGTGGAAGAAGCTCTGAGTCCCCTGAACGTGTTCTAGCAGATTGCTTTTGTCACCAAATCAGGCTACGACCGGAAATATTAGGGACTCTTCTCGTCAAATTACCCGGAGACCGACCCAGGCGTACATCACAGTTTACAAATTCCTATTCCCTTCAATACGAGGGGCGTTCATAAAGTCCGTATTATTGTCATGAAGGAATAGAGATTCAGCAATCCAACTCGAGTAGGGGTGGAGACTTTCTCCACATGTTCATCACCAAAAGTTACCCACTTTTTCCAACAATGCACCACATGCCGGAGGCCATTGTCGTAGGACTCCTCGTTTTGAGTGCTCAGGAATCGCTCCACTTCAGCAATCACTTGGTCGCCGTCCTTGAAATGCTTTCCTTTTATTTGGCCACACTGGAAGCGTCTGCGCCATTTAACCAAAGTGTCATAAACTAGGGCGTTGTCCCCGAACAACGCTCCCAGATTGGAATGATTATCCTTGGCATCGCTTCTCTTCTAATGGAAAAAAACGGATCACCGCATGTGCTTGGCACCGACGGGCGGTGCCATTTTTGCTTCGACTCTCTAGCGGCGTTCCGAGCTACTATAGCATGCGGTGTTTATACTGTGCGGAAACTAGAGGGACGCGCAATCATTTTGATGCCTGTTTTGTTCCGTTTTTTTTTTTCAATTTTTTGTGCCAATAATACGAACTTTATGAACGCCCCTCGTATAAAAAAGACTTCGCTGGACAAACGGTTCGGAGGCCTTCCTGCACCTGGTTTGATATATCGCGCTTCCAACCACGCTGTTTTCGTCTCGCACGAAATGCGACCTGTGTGAACACGAAGTCTGCTCTGGACTTCGAGCGTGAAATTCGATCTGCGGAAAAGAGGATCGAGCCCGGGAAAAGCGACAGTGGCGGGCCAGGTCCGTGCTGGGCAAGCCTTCGAAAGAAGTGTGTGTATGTGTGTGAGTGTGTGGCTGGCCTCATCGAGCTGCCCACTAGCCCACAGTACGTGTAATCCAGAGGCACCACCCCCTTCGAACATGCAACGGAAGAGGCCGTCACTCCCCTACAGTATGAGATTAGACACCCCCTCCACCCGCTTGCTCCTCAGTATTGCAATCTGGTTGGTAGTAATTCTGGATTTTAGGAGTTCAGCTTTCAATTGTCCAGTAATTTTTTTTCTTTTCTGTATTCGCTAGGTATTTTTGCATTTTGCCACCCGCGCACCGGCAGGGTGAAGTGCTAAGACAATTTATTGACACGTTTTGGTACTTGTGAACCCCATTATGTTATTTCTGTTTCTATTTAAATCATCGTTTTAATTAAACTCACATTGTTTTAAAATTTGTGTTACGACCTCAGACCTCACCGCGGTGTAGGCCAGTCGTCTGGTCAGCAGATCTTTCTTCTTTTTTTACTGTTTATAGTGAACCACGAACCTGTCCGCGTTGTGGGCTTACGGCATTCGGTGGCGGCGCTGGCTGATTCTCACCAAGAGCGTTCTAATTGCAAATAAACGTCGGCAGGTTTTTGCAATCTGACCCTGTTGGAATTTCATAAAAAAAATTCCCCAGACCAATAACTTTCTTGCCTCCCCCCCCCCCCCCCCCCCCCCTTTAACCCAGTCACAGATCATGACTTTCCTGATCGCGGACGAGGCGTAGCAAGAGATCCTGTTGGAGCGACTTAAATAGAGCCCGAGCGCACATATGGCTGTTGCTTCTGACGCTGAACCGCTTACGCTACCTAAATCCCCTCTAACTCAACCTTGATTTCGACTCATTCGCCATTCTTTTTCGAGACATAACCTGTTATCGTTCCGCCCTAGCGACGCCCACCATCGGTCGGGTCAGAAGCTTCCGCAATGTCGCTCGTTCTAAGCGAAGCCTAGGGAAATTAATGAAACTATTTTGTCAGCAAGCTTTCGAGCGGTGCTCAGAAATACGAGTCAAAATTGTTTTGTCAGGCAGGTACTAATATAAAGTACTAACATGAAATGGTAGCACAATGAATATCTGACCAGCCAAGGCAAGAATAACACCCTAATATGGATCGGACGCGCCGCAACGTTCAGATTTTATTGGCTATATCAGCCACATCAGAAATGAAACCAAGTTCGCGTGCTATTTTGTATTGTGCTTCACGGCGCCTGGGCATTAATATGACTAAGTACGGATACTGTGGCATGCGTCGTTCGTGTACCACTAGTCATTGAGACAGAAACGCCCGAGCGGTAATTGATACGACCATGACCTAGTTATACATTTATTTTGTTGTTTTAAAACAAAATAATGCAACATGTCTTTGCAGATTTGTAATTACCGGTCATCAATGGCCCATCGGGTAAAATTTAAAGAAAATCGAGATCAATTATTTCTTTTTTAAAATTGCGGGGCAAAACTCGCAAAATTTTGACTTTTTCGATTTTGACGAAATTTCTGGCCGCAATGCAGATAACACTTTCAACAGTAGAACGCTAATTAATTTGTTAAAAGTTCACAAAGCACCAAACACTCGACGCAAAAAGTTTCAGCTTTAAAATTCAAATTTAAAGCCACTTAAAAATTCGTCGAAAAATGCCTCATAATGCAAGATTTGCTCCAGAAGCGAAGTTTGGTATTTTATTTCGCTTGAACTATAAGCTCATATAAGTTAACTTTACCTAATTCGGGCAGTAAAGTATGCATGCTATAAACGTAAAATATTTGACGGTGTGAAAAGCTTCAATTTTTATTCCTCCGGCCTTCAAAGTTGCGTCATCGCACAGTTGGGAAAATCGGTTTTTTAACCTTCTCTCGAATTCGATTTTTCTCACGAATACAAGGAAGTATCTTGCAAAAGTAAGGTCTGTCCTGTTGTGTGGACACGTTTCGCTACCTAATATAAAAATTTAATTGAAAACAAAAAATAGGCATGACACCACCATGACCGTCCTTATCTGAACACACCCATATGTAGTTTAAACTAAGTGCTTGCAGCCACGCAAACTATAGCATCGAGATTTTTCGAATACATTTTAGAGATCAGCTCTTAAGGCGCATTCACACTGAGCAAAAAACGCGCGTGGCGGCCGACGTCGACGCCGGCGTCGTAAAATACGAAGCAGTCACACAGAGCCACCCGACGGCGACGTCTTCTCGTGGAATCTCGCGTTTGTCGAGAGAACACGGAATTTTTTTATTCGTCTGCTTCGCACGATTGTTGTTGCCTTGCCTTCGCGATTGCATATGCAGTGGGAGACAACAGTCTTCACTGAATGGACAACGGCGATGATTATATATACGTTTACACTCCGGTTATACGCAGCATTGACGAAAGGCACGGACTCGAACGGGCAGCTTGAGAAGGTGCTCTTGCCGCGTTTTTCTGCAAACAAAGCACGGTGCTACGCCGGCGCGTCCCAGAGCCTTCGCGTCCGTACCTTTAACACTGCACGCAGCTTGTGCGAGAGTGTTTTCGATGGAGAACTGTTGTATTCCGTAGTGGTGGGGGCACACAAAGACTACACAACACATTGGGAGTGATCGCTCCCGCACAGTCGGAGGTAGGAACACACCGCGAACTTCGGTGGCAGCTTTCGTGCAAACGATAAAGAGTAGTTTCACGGCGTCGTACACGCACATAAAACACTGCTCACAGTCAGATGTTCCAATCGGCTTGCTTTTTTCCACGCTGAAATGCTTCCAGCCACGTTTCGCGAGTGCACGAATCCCCTCGACCCCTCTGCATGCCTTTTCGCCTTCATTGTGGGTCAAAAATAAAAACAGCGAAAACGTTTTCTAACTGGAAAAGGGTGACACGTCACGTCCGGACGCTCGCTGATTGGCTCAAGCGCGCGCGTCGAGGAAAAAATTGGGTCCCGAGGCGTCGTCTCCCTGCGTCGTCCTCCTCGGCGCGCGACTTTTTTCAATACAAAAATAAGCAAAAAATTCACCCCACGACGCGCGTCTTTCCGCTGTGGGAATTTAGGCGCCCGTTTCCGGGTTCAGCGGCATCGGCGCCCGCGTCGGCGTCGACGTAACCGCGCGCGTTGCATTATGGGACGCTTCCCCGCTAAAGTTAGCTGGCAAATTATCCCGCTAAATTAAGTGGGAAAATGTTCGCGCTTAATTTAGCGAAAAAGGTTTGCCCCTAAATTTAGCGGGGAAATTTTCCCGCTAAATTTAGCGGGAAATATTTCCACTAAATTTAGCTAGAAATTTTACCTCTAAAATTAGAGGGGAAATTTAGTGAGGAGATGGAGAGGAGGAAAGGAGGGTACGGAGGAGGGGCATACCCTCCCCTCCGTACCCTCCCCTCCTCTTCCTCAAGAGCTGCGCTCTAGTTTCGCATTACAAAAATTTTGTAAAGGTCTTGCATTTTTTTTTTTGCTCTAGATAAATTGAGTCGTTCATTTCTACATCACAAGACAATTTTTAAATTATGCTATATTAAAAAAAAGATTATCATCAAGTTATTGAAGTCCAATCTAGCTTTCAACGCAACTCATTTCTCTAGTAAATATGTTCAAGGAAGGTGTTTGGTCAGTCATGTTTTTTTTTAGTTTTTAATCTACAAATGCTTTATTAAATCCATATTAAAATACAACACTTTGGGTTACAATTTCTGTTTTATTGATATCTGTTAATTTTTCCTTACTAAACGCCCCGGCGTATGGTGGAGACTTCTTCAACCAAGTTTGTCGTGTAACAGAAAATTTTGGTTGTACGATAAAAAACCCAATTGACTTTATTCAATATAACCCTCGCTGGGGCATGCCGGATGTATGTGTACGTAAACTTTCAATTACATTTGTTTTGTATATGTTACGTCTTAATTGTTACGTTCAAACCATGTTTTATTGTAGTACCACTTTATATAAGTTTAACATAATTGATTTTAAGTGCATATTTTCTAACACTCGGGGTCTCCAGTTTATGACGAGGACGGTACACAAAGTTTTGGAGCTATTATTTTAAATTTTCGGACACACGGAATAGTAGTCAATATAAATATGAACGTATTCAGTAGAATCAAAGAGTTACACCAGCATTCAAGCCACAGCTGGCTTAGCAACATCTGCAACAAGCAAGTGTCGAACAGATGATGCTTCATGCCAGATGGGTGCCGATTAACCACGTTTTCGCGTTTAAACTGCACTTTAGTTTAATTAAACTGGGTGTACAGTCATGTCTCGTTAATATGGACCCCGTTAGTATGGACACCCCGCTATATGGACACCACTTTCGGGGACAAACTGGGAAAATGCATGCATTTTTGTCTCGTTATTATGGACAAATCACATTATGGACGATTTTTTACGGGAACGGAGGTGTCCATATTAACGAGACATCACTCTATATGACTTTGTTTTAGTTATTTTGACGAGCACATTAGGGCATCTTGGTATGTGTATAAAAACGTTCAGGCTTGCTAAGCATATACACTTGATAGTTGTTATGTAAATAGAATGCGATTGGAATAATAAACTACTAATTACTTACTATCATCAATCGCGAAATACAACTGAAACAATACTTACATACCTGATGCCACAGCCGGATTGATGTGCACGACTGAAGAGAATGCAAAAAAACCCATCTGCTAATTATTTGTCATGTATAGTTTTATTAATTCAAGTCTGTATCAGCTGTTTTCTTTTGCTTCATAACTACTCACAAGCCACGACACGTTTTTGTTTCCGAACGCTACCACTGCTTTCGGTTATTGATCATTCTGACTAGTGTCTATCGTACAAGATCATAAGGACTTTTACTTTGTTCATGTCGACATTTCTACTGCGCGACATTGTTAGCGCAAAGAAGCAATCATCATTTTCTTCGTATTTCTTTTAGAATATAAAGGGTGTCACCAACACTACTAGTTTGCTGTAAAGTTCTCATTCGGGGCATTAACCTCAGCGTAAAGGCTCGGTGCCTGCATTTCAAAGTATAACGCAAAAAAGCGCAGATGTCGTGTTCGCATTAACAGTGTTGCGCTATGTACCTTTAAATTAACCATGTACACCGAACTCTAAGCCGCCTGGTATCCTAGGCAATATATTTTTGATGGGACCAAGGACAAAAAGGCCCCATGAAAACATTTAGGAATCACGGAAGGCAGAGGGTTCTTGCAGGATCGTTAAACAAACACTATATTCAAACATAAAAATATACGCGCCCTTAGGTTCCCACAAAATAATAAATACCAAATAAAAGTGCTTCGTGTATTCTTTCATATAAGTGTATGTATAAATGTTCTAAAGGAAAACTCCCGCTTAGTCTCGCGGTTACAGGAAACCTTGCCCATTATTTCATTCTTTTCCTGTTTCTCGGCATGGGCGATATACCGGTAATTATCAATAAGCACGCTAATTTAACTAATCTTAACAAAACTCAATTTAACATTCATGAACTGCTTGCATCTCACGATATGCAGATTTGTTTTTCCATTAATAGATGCATTACTCACGAAATATGTTTAGCAAAGTAAAATAAATTACGCAACTAAACCTGCAAAAATACACAATTTTTTACGTTTGTCCAATAAACGTTTTATTATAGAAGATTAGAAGTCAGAAAATTAATGGTCGCGGCAAATTTGTAGAAGCCACAGGGGTGATTATCTATGAATGCGATAGTATTTAGCATTGTACACCTCCTATGTGACACACGTTGCACACCGGCTATATACTCATGTACATAGGTCACGTGCCCTGACGTCCTCTAAGGACGTCAGGTCATTAAAGGTAGACCTCTAGGACGACGACAAAGACATTTAGAACGACCTCTAGGGCGACATCAAGGACGAACTCTAGGACTGCCTCAAAGAAGACCTCAATGACAACGTCCAGGACGACGTCCTAGAGGACGACGTCAAAGACGACATCAAGGACAACCTTTAGGACGAACTCCATGGGGATCTCTAGGACGACCTATAGGACGCCCTCAAGGACGACGTTGAGGACGACGTCCTACGGGATGACGTCGAGAACGACGTCAAGGTAGTCAGGATCTTCGAAGAGGGTGCGAATGTAAAGAAGTCCGTACTGTCGCTCCGCATACGGGTGGCGCAATGGGGTGCAAGCACAGTGAGCCAAAATTGTTTACTACGCATACCTACAGCCCATTAGGAGGCCAGAATATACATAGCTGAAAACCTTGAGTGGCAGGTTAATATTGCTATCACATTAAAAAATCGTATTCTCTCGCTAATTTAAGGTCATCAAGCCCAAAATTTGCTGGAACACTTTTTTCTCAGTCGAAAGCTTTGATACGTTATATTCAGACTGGTTGATACCACGTGAGAAACTATGCCATAATTAAGGAAATATCGTTGTACAAACAGTACAACTTCTATAGTGACTTCGATAAAAATACTTAGAAATATTAGGTACATTTTTCCGACATTAGCCATGTGAAAAACGCAATCATTACCTGTACGTTGATGAGATAATCATGAATAGGAAGCAAAGTCCAAAGGCAATTTTTGCCAGCATAGTAATCTTGTACGAAAGCTGAAAACGCTTTTTTATAAAATCTTCCTAGGAAAGCGATTGTCTAAATATCTTTCACTGAAGTCATATGATGCAAGAGCCTATCGACGTGTGTCTCAGAATTCTACTGGTGTTAACTCGGTGTAGACCTTGCTATATACAGCAAAAAAACAAAGGCTCAAAATATTTTATTACTTTAGTGAATAACCCCAAGACAATACGCAAAGATAAATCTGTACATTTGAAGAAAAGGCTTTCTCGAAAATAACTCATTCATATTTTGTGGCTGCATCTTTCTGTGCAGTTTTAATTACTCGGGTAATTCAATTCGATTGTTAGAGTTTTATATACCACTGCTTGAAAAGCACGTGGCGCCGCTCCTCATACAGTTCTAATAATTCCGTATCGCCCTCAGTCCTTCGTTATGAAAATTCCATGTATTCAGCATGTCTTAAAATATCATTTTATACTGAACAGATGTGCTCGATATTTGCGGTGAAATGCTCGGTAGGAGCGTTTCTGTTTCCCTCACTATGGGTAGTGCACGTGCTACCCACGCGGTTATATTTTAATGTTCATAGTGAATAGAAGATTGGCATTGCACGTGCTTGCACCAGCAGAGGCGGTCGAAGATGCTCACTCTGGGTTGTGAAAAAAACTCCATCAGGCGGCGATACTCAAACTTCCCTCCGCGAATGTTTAGAATAAATGCTGCTCAGTTTTCCAGCACAATAAAATTAACATATTTGGAAATGTGACAGAAAGAAGCATTACAAAAACAGCTTATAGCTAACCGAACAAATTACAAATGTGAATTTCGTAATCCTGCGCATAGTGTCCGAAGTTTTTTATAATTCGTGTTTGCTCAGATCGTTTCTGGGCAGTTTCATTTTAAATCGCGCAAGGAAATTGTTGATAATACAAACACCCATAAAAAAGTGTTTATGCTGGCCCAATAATTGAAAGACTAAAACTGAAAGCCGTATTTGCGGAATTTCTGTAGTTCTTGAGGTTTTTATTTAAAAAAAGCGAAGAACAATTTTTGAGATTGCGGCGATCCTCACAGGTCGCGGATTTGGATGTTTCACCAGTATCACATATATTTTGTTTTTAGCAGAACACGGATCATTGTACATGGTTGAGCACTACTTTAGAAGAACCAAATAGCCATAAAAATGTTTTTGTTTAGAATCATGTTCTAATATAAAAGCCCCTGTTATTGATTATTCATTTTTTTCTTAATCCACTTTTTCGTCACATATTTGAAATAGCGTTACCAATATATCTGCGTATGCGCGTATCCTTGGAAATTTTGGCGCAGCACTTTGGTCATAACAAACACAATTGTCGTACTATAGTTTACCTGCGACGGTCGCACGATTCGTGGTGCTCCCGGCCGCGTGGTAACGTCGTGTAATAGCGTCGCCTGATGGCGTCACGTAACATCACGCACATGATGCAATCTCACGCGCCTTCAGAGTGTCACTTGATTTCACGGTGTCACATGACATGATATGGATTGAGCGATTTAGGGTATTTTTCCCACTATTTAGTGTGACAGTTTTTTTCTTGCAAATACAGCTGAGGTTCTAACGCTTCATTGTATTAAGCGTTCAAGACGCACAAACTAGTTTTAGAACACATACTGATTTTGAAAAGAAACAAAGTAACATAAATTTTCTCTAGTGTAAACAATGCAGTCATTTTACCTAGAGTTTTAAACGCTCTATACACGCTACCAGTCAAAGATGTGTATAAATAAACGCCAAGTCAACTTCATTACAACTTAAAATTTAGGAATACCAGTGTGGCGCCTAAATCGCTGCTGAAAAAAAAAAGCTTGGGAATTTTTTTCTTTTGTTAGGTGAAGCACTATATAACATGAAAATCGGACGAAGCAATGGGTCCAACTATTATATATGCATTAAAACCATCAACAAAGCTCTTAATATGCTTCCATTAACACGAACATTAACGCTTAAATACGAAAAGTTACGTAATACCGAAAGAGCTGAACGAAGAAAAAATGAATCGACAAAAAGCGAACTCCGTGAGGCACGTAAAACTCAGCGTCTACTAAATATATCTTTAACCGCAAATATATTATTACATTTAAAGCGGTTATGAAACGATATCGGGTTGGAATTCTCTTGACTTGGCAGATGCGTACAGGTCCCAGTCTGACCTAAGTATACTCGCACAAAACGCCACGTATTCAGAAGTTTCTTTGCCGCGGTGAAATTGCGAGGATAAAAGGGGACTATTTCTTTCAGTCTTACCTTAGCAAGGCTTGATGACGTAATTGTGGGATCGAAACCACCTCCCTCACGCGTGTCGAGCGCGGCTCATGGATTGGACACGAGAACTATGTGAGCACTCGACTTCGGCTCGTAAAAATCCTTGCCTCGGCGGACACTATGGTAGTGACTCGTACCCAACCGCTGCGGTGATGAGAATAGCCGACCTCTAACCATACCTGGAGCTCAGCACGGGTTTTTTTACTCTGACCATTTTGTTCCTATCGCGCCTCTTTTTTTTTTTTTCTTCCGAGGCGCGGGAATGAGCGTTTCCCAAACCGCGCTCCTGGCGTTGTCTGTGCTAAAGCGGCATTTTGTTATCGTCAATTTCTTTTAATTTTTCATGAGAATGCGGCCGGCATTAGCTATTTGAAAGGATGTCATCACCCTAAACAAAAGGACATTGAGGTACATTAGCACTCAAGTCTCTTCATAAAATTCAGGCTACGCGTTTCTTACATGTACCGCCAGCCGTTGTTTCGTACGCGCGAAACACGTACCAGGAGCGGGGGCTCCGGCGCCATTTACTTCGTATAGACGCTTTCAGGCAGCTGTGCATAGGCGCCGCCATAACCGACCGTCAGTTCTTGTTTTACCTTATTCCTTTCGCTTCATGCCATCATTGCCACAGCAGCACAGCTTATTATCACTTTAGGCGCTACTCTGTCCTCCCTAGCATATGTCTTTATTAAAGGCTCATCAACGACCGCTTCAGTGGCTCGACATCTCGGTAAGACAAGAGGAGGTCGGCAATGGCGGCTCAATCTGGCGCGTGTGTAAAGCGTCCATAGGGAGTATTCAATGGACGCCATATTTGAGGGCGCTGTTTAGCTTGCATGCTCAGAACAAGCTCGCATTAATAGGCTGCTAAGGACAGCAATCTTGATGGTAAGGAATGCACGTTGCAAAAGAAATGTGGAAGCTCGCCATCAGCACGTGCTCAGCCGTCGCGCACACAATAATGGCAGCCAGTGAATACTCCCTATACTCTGCTTCATAGTTAAGGCTGGTTCACACAGCGCCGTTTTCTTACGTTTTCTTGCGTTACGTACAAGACACCGAAATATTCCTGCCTCGAATGACACGTGCCAGGCTAGTTCCTTGAACTGGTAGCCACGCCGGATATGAGGCACAGATGTCCTGGGACCTTCCAAGTGAGATTTCGTAACGTAACGTAAGAAAACGGGGCTGTACCCGCCTTTAGTGTACAACGCTGTCATAGCTGCTGGCGTGAGGATGGGGCTTCATCTCATTGATCATTTGCACGCGTTCTCTCGCTTACGAAAGCGTAGATGAAGCCACGCGCTCGCTCCAGTTGTTTTGACAGCGTATGTATGACCATAGCCCTTTTCTGCAACTGCGCCGCCATCTTGAATTGTCGTCACTTCCAGTATGGGCGAAAACATTGTTTTGCCTTTGCAACGCCAATAGAAGGCATTTAGGATATAAGCGCAAACGTCACACTTTCTCGTTTTGCTTCCCCTCTATTTTTTTACTATTTGCAGGTTGAAACGTTGGATTATTTTTTCGTCGCCCATACCGGATACGCTTATTCGGTGGCTGGCAGATCGCCACGAGACGCGGCCGTCAAAAGTGAAAAGGTAGTGCGGCAGACAACGGATGAGAGGAGAGGCGTGTAACGGGCACACCGCTGCGGCGAGACGCCGAAACACACTTCTCTCGAGCGATGGAGTGTTCGCTCGTGCTCCTCGCGTTCTTCGCGCTACCGCTTCTTTTCTCGTCGGGTTTGAAAATCCTGTTTTTGGGTCCTTGCCACTGCAGAAGCTGTGCGCTGAATACCAGAAATACCTGAAATGCTCTGTGCTACCAGATTCTCGCGCTCCAAATCTGCGACCGGGCACTCTATGGCTCTATCGTCGAACTGCCAGGTTTTGTGAATATAGAAGAGGCTATGGTGTAACAGTATGTATGATGTATGTATAACCATAGCCTCTTCTCTACTAACAAAGCCTGGTAATTCAATGACGGAGCGATAGAGTGCCCGGTCGCAGATTTGGAGCGCAAAGATCTGGAAGCTCAGAGCATTTCGCGGGGAGCCTGTAGTCAGCGCACAGCTTTTGTAGCAGCGGGGACCCGAAACATGGTTTTCTAACCCGACGAGAAAAGAAGCGGTAGCCCGAGGAAGGAGAGAAGCACGAGCGAACATTCCATCGCTCGAGAGAAGTGTGTTTCGGCGTCTCGCCGCAGCGGGGCGCCCGTTACATGCCTCTTGTCTGCCGGTCTACCTTTCCACTTTCGGCGGCTATTCGCAACTTTCAGCGATGGTGGTACCCCGGTGTGAGAATCGCGTTCCTTAGCTCCTGGATGATTGGCGTCATAATAAAAGGACTTGCCTATACCTTCCTGGCGTGAAAAAATAACGTAAGGCTCTAGTACTGCTCGTATATAGCAAAACTAAAATTACTTACGCGCCGTCGACCCAGCATCATACCGCTGTTCTACGACGATTATCCAGATGACAGCCATTTTGATAGGCACCAGTGCGCCCCCTATAGGTCGTGAAAGTTGCGAATAGAGGAGGCTATGGTATGACAGCAGAAACCTCACTATAGGGCCACAGATAGAGCTGACTATTTCTGTGCAGTATTCAAGGTGCGCAAGCGCTCGTGTTCCATAGCTTTGGCTAGTGCCACTAAATAAGCTACGCTTCAGAGAAACGGATCTTTCCCATATTGTGGCTCAAAAACATGGTTGTTAGTTGTCTGGAGCTTTATCTGAAATTACAGAAAACGCTTTTCCGCCATCCACAAATGTTTAAACAGTTCGCAATAAAGGAAAACAATAATGCATGAGCTTTCTAACGCCGACTCTATGCTCACGAAGTCGCAGTTTTGAAATATGACGATCGGCAGTTGCGTCTGCTCTGCACAAGCACCAAGGTGACGGCGCCCACAGTATTGAGGAGCAGAGTGCCGATACTGCTGGCCGAACCGCTCATTCACACTGAAAGGGGATCCGCGTTTCCAAAGCGGTTGCGAACGCGGTTGTATAAAGATCCAGTACAATTGCACGCGCCCTTGATGCCATCGAGTGCGCGTGCAATTGTACTGGATCTTTATACAACCACCGCGTTCGCAACCGCTTTGCGAACGTGGATCCGCTTCCAGTGTGAATGAGCGGTTAGCGTAGCTTATTTGGTGGCTCTAGCTTAGATTGCATAGCCACACAAAGGTTTCAGCGAGGATAACGAGTCTCTGGTTCCGCACGTTCTCTCGTCCCGAGCAAAGATAGGGCAGCATACAAAAAAAGACAAAAACATCGTTGCACGTGCACCCAAAAGAGGACGCTGGAAGCAAACGCCCCCATAAGAACGCTGCAGATGAGCTCGCAAAAAGAACTGGAAGCAAGCAGCACCAAAAGAAGGTCTACACGTAAGTATACCTCTCACTTCGCAAGTACTTGGGCTCTGAACTGGTAAAAACAAGGGCATGAAACCTCAGACTTTAAAAAATCCCGCTGCCAATAACTGAAGACGTCAACCAGTTTAAACAAAAGGGAAAAGCATGTCCTGGTTTTAATGCAGTGGTCACGTCCATAGAATGCTAAGCAAGGCGGCGGAACTTGAATAAGAACTGTCTAAACTTTATCTTAAAGTGAGTTCCAGTAAGCCTAATCACACTTATAGACGCTTTGCACACGCGCCAGATTACATCCGCCATTGCTGACCTTCTCTTGTCTTACTGAGATACAGAGCCACTGAAACGGGCGTTTTTGAGCCTTCACAAAGTTCAATGCTGGTGAGAAGGACACAGTAGCATCTAAAATGGGAACAGCATGGACTGTTATGGGAATGATGAAGTCAAGTAAACGGAATAAGAGGAAGCAAAAAGTGAAGGTTGGTTATGGCGGCGCCCATTCACTGCTGCTGCAAAGCGTCTATAGACCTTTTCGGCCTCCGTCGCATGGGCGCTGCCATCTTGGAATCACGTGACGCGGCCGCCATAAGGTGGCTTCAACTCGTCGCTCCACCCTCCCCTCCGCGCCTTGGCGAAGGCGCGGCATTCGCGTTTTTCGTCGCGTTTCACCGCGCTTCTCGCCTTATTGTAAATTGCCGCCGATGTTTACATTTAAAACTTAATTGCATGCCATCATTATGTGCACGACTACATATGCAGTTTATTTTATAACCGATTTTGACTATTTTCACCGTCGGCGTACCGGATACGCGTCAGTCAGGAGGGAAGAGATACAGAAATCAGCGCCAGACCTGGCGCATATTGAGCCCAATTATTTATGACAACTTAAATTTACACAGTGATAGTGGCGGCATATTTGAAAATACGCACTGTATATGTATAATCGCGCATTTAATATCTTAAGGAATGTGACCAAAATACTACGCAGCATATGAAGCTATGTGTGTTTCCTGAAAGCCTCCGGCCTTGCCTTCATAACAAATTTAAAATAGATTGTTTTTGATTATATGGGACATATAATATATACAGGTGACGAACATTTAACTCACATTTTATTCGATGCTTGGGATAATGGTAACGTCCACATCGGGCGATTTGTTTGTGCACGACGTTACACCTAAATTTGTTAGGCGGTCTTAAATCGTTTTTGCAATAGAAACGTTTGCTTGATTTGTTTATTTATGAATTTAGAGAAACTGTACACTATGCTTGGTCACATATCTGCAGTCATTAAAGGGTATTAACATTTTTGTACAAAATTTACGTAATGAATTTTATTTATTTTAAACGCAAAGACCCCTGTGAAATAATCTGTCACAGGCAGCTTGAGAGTGCCTAGGGCTCGCATTATGTGATGCCGAAAAGGAGCCATCTACATGTAAATTACCCGAGTTCAGGGTTGTTGATTTTAAATCGCATCAGTTTGCATGGAGATCTGTCATGAAGGTTCATCAAGTCGTGCCTAGCATTCGACTTTAACCAAACGTACGAGAGATCACTTCTTTCGTAACCTCAATTTTATTTGGCAAAGTTTGTACAAAGACAAAATTTCAGATTTCAATTGACGGGCCTCACTTATCTCATGTGCCAAGCACGTCGTAATCAAATGTCAGTAAAACAAATAGTTCATTTTCTAACGCCAACGTTGTTAAATGTTGTTAATAAGTACTTTAGCAAGGTCAATAGCTAAATGAATTTCCCACCCGACTTAGGACGCGGACCATCGAATATATCTCGAGTACTTAATTTTTTTAAAGAAAACAGCCCGAGACAATATCACTTATTTCTTAGGCTATCTGAGTATTATAGGAGACATTTCGAGTTTCGAAAGTCCACATGAAAGTTGGTGTCCGCGAAAATCAGTCAGTGATCTTGCGACTTCGTGTGTTTTTCGCGATTTAGGAGGTTTTTGATCAGGTTGTGGACCTGCATTTTTACTATATATCTACTCATTAGTCTCTTCATTAGTTTATTTTTTCTGGAAACTAGGGTCAGTGGGTCAGGCCGTAGACGATGGAATCCTCCTTGTGCATCGCAGTCGTTACGCCGCCGAACCTGACCGAAATTAGCGACGAACATGACCAGATGCATCGTAAATGCGTTCGTAAAAATGTCCGCGAGTATGACTCGAAACCATTTCGTGGTTCTCGAATTGGCTCAGTACCACAGTTTTATTAGTTGTGCGCTATAACGGGCACATTTGTATGACGAAATTAGGCGAGAATCACATAACACACCAACACAGCCGAGAGCGCGCTGAAACCGAAACCAAACAAATTGAAGCCACCCAATGGATGGATGGATGGATGAATACGGCTGAGCCCTTTGGATCGGGCGGTAGCTTACGCCACCTAGCCATTTTGTCTTACCCTTTAAGCTTAGAATATTTAAATGTGAAAACTATATTCACTCCGTACTGAAAAGAAAGTGAGGCTATAAATCCCCCTTGCCATCAGTTAATAAGAAAATGCCTAGTTTTCTCTCGCTTTCTGCCACCATTCACTAAATCTTTGCTTGGTAATCTCTACTGTCTTGAAATCCACTTTTCCTTCGCTGTCTCTAAAACCCAATGACCTTATTAAATCTATGTTGTCTTCGGTATGCATAGGGTGAAGCCCTTTTCAGTAGAGTATCAAGTGCTCAGCCGTCTCGTCCTCCTCTCCACAAGCAGCGCACACTGTGTCCATTTCCTGGTACTTCGCTCTGTATGTTCTGGTTCGCAAAACACCTGTCCTTGCCTCAAACAACAATGAGCTTCCCCTAGAATTGTCATAATGCTTTCTTTGGCAATAACTGTTTTGTTTAATCTATAGCCTTCCAGAGCCTTCTTTGTCTGCATTCCCTCTAGCCACCGATCTCTTTCTGTGGCCTTAACTTTCTTCTTAACTGAGACCTGCTCTTCCGTAACCCACTATAGCCTAAAACTTTCCTCTTAATTTCCTAGTCGCGCTGTCTCCATTTTGTGTCTATACTCCTCATGTATAAATAGCTGAAAACCTTTCGTGCCCATTGCTCCCCACCCATTTGCCTCAGCCGATCCTCAAATTCTATCTTGCTCACAGCTTCCCTGCCCTCAAATGACGCCCATCCCATGTCTCCTAGTACTCCCTGGTTTGGTGTTTTGAAATGTGCCCCCAAAGCCAGCCTACCTACTCCACGCGTTTTATTTCTAGTCTTGCATGCACTTCGGATTTCATGCATAGCACTGCGTTTCCAAAAGTCAAGCCAGGCACCATGACCCCTTTCCAAATCTCTCTCACCACCTCATACCTGTTGTAATTCCAAAGTGCTCTATTTTTCATTACAGCCGCATTTCTGTTGCCCTTACCTATTATATACTTTTCATGCTCACTGAGATATTCTGCACCACCACATATCCATACTCCTAGATACTTGTATTTACTAGCTCTCTCAACTGTAATATTCTGTATCTTCAGTCTCTCAACATCATCATTGTTAAAAATCATGACTGCTGATTTTCACTACTGAATTCTAAACCTAATTCCTCTCCTTCCCTACCACAGATGCTCATTAATTCCTGCAAATCTATCCTGTTGTTAGCCATTAGTACGATATCATCCGCATATATCAGTCCCGGTAAGGATTGCTGAATTGTTTGGCCTAGCTTACTGTACGAAAGGTCAAATCCAAGCCCACTCTTCTCTAGTCTATCCTCCAATCCTCTCAGATACAACATAAACAGCAAAGGCGATAACGGGCACCCCTGCCTAAGGCCTCGTCCTATCTCTATTTTCCCCGTTGCCTTTCCTTCCCATGTTATAATCACCTTATTATCTTTGTAAATGTTCCTTAATATTGCTGTTAGTCCTTCATCTAGGTTTAAGCTCTCCACTATGTCCCACAGAGTTTTTTGGTTCACATTGTCATAGGCACCCTTGATATCCAGAAATGCCAGCCAGAGCGACGCACTCGGCGCCAGCGGCCAGAGCTGTCGCTTTGGCCGCTGGCGCCGAGTGCGTCAGCGCCCTCTGTCCGCCGGTCGGGTAACTACTGAGATGAAAAGGTCTATAGGCTTTTAAAACCGGCAATCTTGATGGTGTAGAATGCATGTTGCAAAAACACTACGGAGGCTCGCCGTCAGCACGCGCTGAGCAGCTATATAGATTAAAGCCCCTCTATCCTGGGAAAAGTGGCGCCATTCATTGTTGTGAAAATGCTCGCGACACGTGCCGCGCGCTAGTTCTGGGAAGAACATGGCATCTGAAAGCTAGCTCAGTGCGCATCAGTGCTGCGCTGTGCCGCCATGATCTTCCCAAGGGCTGCACATTGCACGTGCCTCGTGCATCGACGCAACTTGCGCTTACTTTAAACCAACGTTACTAGATTACCTCAGCTGTGGAACTCCCGCGGAAGGGGGTACCCCCCCCCCCCTCACTCACTCTAATCCGCCTGCCATCGTTCGAAGCGCCATCTAGATTTTCGTTTCACAACTTTGCGCTCCATAGAGCTGCATAGAGCAGAGCTGAAACGTCATCTAGACACCGTGCCTCGAAACGTACATATCCCATAGAATACGCTGCAGTTACGAAAGCAGCCGCCCGGCGCGTCGAGCAACGCCCTGCGAGTCGTGGTGAGCGAGGGGGGGGGGGGGGGGGGGGGGGGGTACTGCCAATACCACCTAGAACACAAGGCCTGCGCGTTTCCTCCTCTAAACGTCATCACTAGTAGATCCCCGGATGAGCACCATCGTCTGCTACGTCGTCTGCAACATCGTCTGCTCCATCGCCTGCTTCAGTGGTTTGTGTAGCAGATAATAAAACAGATGCTCACGCCGAGTGTCTGTTGCTGTAGCATACGATGAAGTTAGACGTTTACGTGGAGCGTCAAATGCATAAGTGAAAATGGCTTACTGCTGTGCGAAGGGCTGCAGAGCCCTTGGTTGGACGCTGGACGCTGGCACTGGACGCCATTTCTGAGGGCGCTCACTTTTAAGCAGAGAACGCAGCCAACGCCAGAACCACGAGAGCTCGAGGTCGCTGTTTTGAAGCGTTCTTCCGCAGAACGAGAGCGCACGCTTGAAATGCACGTCTCAAAGCCAGGAGCGCGTGCTAGCTCGCGCTCCTGGCCGAGGGAGTGTTCGCATGCACGTTGCAAATGAACTGGAAGCTCGCTATCAGCTCGCGCTCAGCACTCGCGCAAACAGCTGTGGCCGCCAGTGAATGCGACGTAGGCCGTGTTCCAAAATTTACTCATTCTTACTCCAGGGTAAGGGTTTTGTTCCTTGGCGTTCTAAAACAAACCCGCGTCCAGCGTTTTTCAATCTGTGCTGTCAGGTGATACGATCCGCCGGAGTAACTCCGATTCATTTGGGTAAGATTTGGAACACAGCCGTAGTTCTGACGCGGCCCATACTCTCGTCAAGCTTCAGCCTGTTTGCCGCTTGGGGCGGGTCGGGGATCTACTAACGAAACGTCATGCGCAGGCCTTGTGTTCTAGGTGGTATTGGTACTGCTCGAGCATGCAGCGTCTATGAGCAGTTCCGTAACTGAGCTAATCTAATAACGTTGCTTTAAAGGGATACTGAACCAAAGAATTTAGTGTCCATAATAAGTGGCTCACGTTCTTTCCACGAGCCAGCAGCCGCCGGTGTGCACGAGCACACGCAACGAAAATGACGTCAAAGGCCTCCATTCGCGCTTAAGAGGACAGTGAGATGCATGGGCTTCGGGCCAAAGGAGAATAAAGACAGGCTTTTCATCTCTACAAGTGAAAGCTACGTGCTTGCTAGACTAATTATCGCTTACCTTTTACTCCAGACACCACTGTGTAGATGAAAAACTAGTCTTTATTCTCCTTTGGCCCGAAGCCGATACATTTCACTGTCATCTTAACCGTGAATGGGGGTCTTTGACGTCATTTTTGTTGCGTGTGCTCGCGCACACCGGCGGCTGCTGGCTCGTGGAAAGAACGTGCGCCACTTATTATGGACACTAAATTCCTTGGTTCAGTATCCCTTTAAACCATGAGGGGGCTTTAATATAGATGTTTTGGTGGCGCCCTTTGATGGTTTCCTCTCGTGACGTCACTACCTCGGGAACAACAAGTTCGATGGTGTTTGTAATTGGCATGGTGGAAGCTTGAAATCATTGCGCTCTAAAACCAAAACTGCGAACACCATCAAAATTGAAGATCTTACATTACTCGTACTTCTGTCAAGAAATCCTTTGCTGACGTCATAGTCAGCATTCAGCCAATCGTGGCAGGCCGACCACATCGACGCTTTCGATCGCTCACGTCGCCAATACCGACCGGGCAGTGAAGTTTGGTTTGACACGAAACGCCATCCTATTGCAACTTTCAGACGGCCTGTGGCAGCGATCGTTGAACCCGATCTCGAGCTCGAGTTTCCGTGCGCTATTCCGAACTGTGACGTTTCCTGTCGCTCGGTGACATGGCCTTGCCAAAGTTGCCCTTTATGGCCACCAGCCGCGCTGACCAGCCAGCAGCTCTCAGATACAACATGGCAAAGGCCATGTTGTATCTGAGAGGATTGGAGGATAGACTAGAGAAGAGTGGGCTTGGATTTGACCTTTCGTACAGTAAGCTAGGCCAAACAATTCAGCAATCCTTACCGGGACTGATATTTGCGGATGATATCGTACTAATGGCTAACAACAGGATAGATTTACAGGAATTAATGAACATCTGTGGTAAGGAAGGAGAGGAATTAGGTTTAGAATTCAGTAGTGAAAAATCAGCAGTCATGATTTTTAACAATGATGATGTTGAGAGACTGAAGATACAGAATATTACAGTTGAGAGAGCTAGTAAATACAAGTATCTAGGAGTATGGATATGTGGTGGTGCAGAATATCTCAGTCAGCATGAAAAGTATATAATAGGTAAGGGCAACAGAAATGCGGCTGTAATGAAAAATAGAGCACTTTGGAATTACAACAGGTATGAGGTGGTGAGAGAGATTTGGAAAGGGGTCATGGTGCCTGGCTTGACTTTTGGAAACGCAGTGCTATGCATCAAATCCGAAGTGCATGCAAGACTAGAAATAAAACAGCGTGGAGTAGGTAGGCTGGCTTTGGGGGCACATTGCAAAACACAAAACCAGGGAGTACAAGGAGACATGGGATGGGCGTCATTTGAGGGCAGGGAAGCTGTGAGCAAGAAAGAATTTGAGGATCGGTTGAGGCAAATGGGTGGGGAGCAATGGGCACGAAAGGTTTTCAGCTATTTATACATGAGGAGTATAGACAAAATGGAGACAGCGCACTAGGAAATTAAGAGGAAAGTTTTTAGGCTATAGTGGAGTTACGAAAGAGCAGGTCTCAGTTAAGAAGAAAGTTAAGGCCACAGAAAGAGATCGGTGGCTAGAGGGAATGCAGACAAAGAAGGCTCTGGAAGGCTATAGATTAAATAAAACAGTTATTGCCAAAGAAAGCATTTATGACAATTCTAGGGGAAGCTCATTGTTGTTTGAGGCAAGGACAGGTGTTTTGCGAACCAGAACATACAGAGCGAAGTACCAGGAAATGGACACAGTGTGCGCTGCTTGTGGAGAGGAGGACGAGACGGCTGAGCACTTGATACTCTACTGTAAAGGGCTTCACCCTATGCATACCGAAGACAACGTAGATTTAATAAGGTCATTGGGTTTTAGAGACAGCGAAGGAAAAGTGGATTTCAAGACAGTAGAGATTACCAAGCAAAGATTTAGTGAATGGTGGCAGAAAGCGAGAGAAAACTAGGCATTTTCTTATTAACTGATGGCAAGGGGGATTTATAGCCTCACTTTCTTTTCAGTACGGAGTGAATATAGTTTTCACATTTAAATATTCTAAGCTTAAAGGGTATGGCTAGGTGGCGTAAGCTACCGCCCGATCCAAAGGGCTCAGCCGTATTCATCCATCCATCCATCCATCCTGAGGCGCATCCTCTCCACTGCCTAGGGGCTATGGCCGCCTGTGAGTTATTATTGACTGATAATTCCGGCAAAAGAATATTCGTGTCTTAACGAACGCCAAACCGCTAACGATTCCCAATCACACGATACTGTTCATTTTATTGATTGTTTCCTCAGTGCCCGAAAGAATTACCGAGGGGGGAGGGGAGGGGCAGCAGGATTTCAATTGAGCCTGATATCAATTAATCGCGTAAAGATGACATTATATAAATGCATTTTATCAAATAAACAAAAGGTGAGTAGCTTTTTGGTGGAATGACAAGGGTAGCAATTACAGGGTCATGCTTGTGGCGCAATTCGGTTTTTGTATTTTTTTTATTGGCACGAAAAGGAGAACACATCACAAGCCCACAGACAGAAAAAACGCGCGAAAAGCTCGTTAGAACCAATTCCAAGGCTCAATGTTTCAGTGGAATAAGACGCCGCTGATTTCTGAAGCAATATACGTATATCTCGTACTTCTGCGCTATTTAACTAGGGGAAGTGTTTACTGACGGCCATGGCTGGGTCCTTTGCTGCTGAGCGTGTGGTGACGTCGCGCTTCCACGGCGCTTTAGCAAATCACGCCGTCGTGATGGCTTTCCTTAGCAGACGATAAGTGCGAACTCGTTCCGAGCATGGGCTATGAGCACCGCGGTAGATAGGGAACAGCAAGGTACGGGACTCACAGGATGTGCATTCTTCACACAAAAACTTCTGTTTTCGATTCAACAAATAGCGTCATGTTGCATAGTGACACCGCAGTGTCACATTACGTTTTGCTGTTACCCGACTTTGTGTGACGTCACATGAGATCCCGGGACATTGTGGCGTCGCATGACGTCATGTGCTAGCGTGACGTTGCGTGACGTCATGAGGTCACATGACCCTGACGTCATCATATCTGACACCGCAACGACGCATGACATAGCGACGTCGGGAGACGTCACGGTTATCTGACCTCATATCGTCGCGTGACGTTATGCACACACACACCCACACACAGCATGTGCCCGTCTCATTCGACACTTATTTTGTGCTCCCTGGACTCTGTCAGCATAATCTAGCTATACTCGTTTTCGCCTCAGGGGAAAAATGAAGCTTTTGCGCGTAGTTCACCCGCCGCACGAAGTAGTTCTTAGAAGATTTGGTCGTCGGAGGAAGAATCGATGTTTTTGGCGTGCAAAGCGCCAAAAGTGTAAAAGTGTAAAAGTGTGAAGTGTAAAATTACAAAGATCAGCTCCATCTCTGTAAAAAATTGGGCCAAAAAACTTGCCAGGGACAACGGTGGGCGGCGACGCAGACGACCGAGTCGAGTGGCGAGGCGCGTTTGGCGCACGTATTGAGATATGGCTCTACCTCCTGATCGAGACTGCTCGCGACGACCGTGGTCGACGAAAATGAACATAATCTTTTTGTAATGTACCAAAACTTGAAGTAAAAAAAATGCGGTTGCTTAAGGACGGCGCTTTTGCTGCCGACCTATTTCGTCTGCGTGCCGTCTGCGTTTCCTTCGATGGCCGGCTACCAGAGATGGCAGTACTGACATTACTGTAATGAAATTACAGTAACTATATTACTTTTTGTGGTAATGAGTAATGTAATGAATTACTCCTCTAGGTTGGTTATTTAGTAATGTAATGAATTACTTTCAAACAGTAATTTCGACAAAAATTACTCATTCCTTTTGAAATTACTTTCCTCTCAAATCTGAAAGTTTGTTTGCAAGTTTTAAAAAAGAGTAAATAAACGAGAGCCACCTGAGTGCAAAGCCTCGTACGAAGAATCAAACAGACGTACAAAGGCCGGCTGGAAAGGCGAAGCAGAAAAGCTTACGCGAAAACATCACTGGAAGGCGACGGCTTAGGAACTCCAGGCAAGATTGACTCTCGGCGTCACGTTATCACGACGATACTGTACTTCGTTCTTTCCTAAGCTGACAGTGCGATGGGAGGTGCGAGCTAACCAGAACCAATCAAACACCTCCCTCTGATCACCTGACTTGTCCCTTCCTCTGCGTGTGGGTATGAACGAGAGCGAGGTTACGTATCGAAAGATAGACGTGCGACTGTTCCAACGAGCACTTAGCTTCCACCGCACAGTGAGCTTAGAGATGAACGGCTTATAAGCTACAAGGCGAGGGGCACATCACCAGCGAGGTCAAAACATTTTGAAATCTGAGAGGACAGGACAAGCAGATCCCCAGCCTTCTTGGTCTTTCGTCCAGCAAGGTCAAACCATACGCTTCGACCATAGTGAACAACAAAGCGGAATAAATAATTAATTCCAAATGCCTTGTCAGGGCCCCATAACGTTTCGTGCGTCCTCGAGCAAAGCAGGTACCGCTCGCGGTATGCCTCGCTACCATCCCTTGGGAAGTTTATTCGGGAATATGCTTACCCGTTTCTTGGGAAAGTACACAATTTAGGAAGCTCGCGTCATTCCTTTCCTCAACTGGCGACGCTTCTGCTTAGCAATTATCCAGCCCCTTTGTGTGGCAATGCACAAATTCTTGGGCTCTTCGGGTGTTTCGGAACAATACTTTTCGATAGGAAAGACCGGGAATACGTCAACTAGTTTGCTTGGGACGATAGGATTATACTGCGTCCGAGGCGGAAGGGAAACGTTTGACATGACGACTCCTTGTAAGAACCAGCTCCCATGTTCTGACTTAAAGGGCCTCTGACACGCCAAAAAAAAAATTTTTTTCATGCTAAACGTTGCAATGGCATATCAGGACATTACAAAAAAATTGTTTCACTATAGAGTTGCGTAGTTTTTTGTTTTTTTTATAAAAAATAGAAATACGAGGCCCAATTCAAAGTTCCCGCCGTGCACTGTGACGTAACAGTGTACCGCAAGGTGTCGGGGCGGTCAGAAGGGAAGCATCGCCGGAAGTCACGTGAGTTGTATCCCTCCTCGTGCTTACCGCCGAGCGCGTGTAATATTTTTTAAATATTTTTGTTATTCTCCGCACCTCCACGAGCGATCCAAGCAGACAAGGTTTCTTTTATTTGCTTTTCATCGCTTAATGTTGCTGTAAAGGTAGAAGAAGCGGAGTCAGTGAATTGACGTGATCAACTACAATGCCTAGAAGGTGCTGTGTGAGGGACTGTCACGGTATTTCAGCAACTGAGAAGAGATCACACTGCATGCATTTCTGAGAGACATACATCGGCCGCATGAGCACCCAGTAAACAAGTTCTACTCATGTTCTAGACAAAATACGTACTTTGTGCTCGACGTTTACTTGTACTTGGTACACTCACCAGTTCTTATTATTTAGACGGCAGGCATCTACAGCCTGGAGAGTATCCGATGATTCAACGACCTCGGTGTCTCAACCTTCAGCAATGCGATCGGGCGTGTCTTATGCTAGCAATCCTAATTTCTGCGAGCGTTCTAATTTTTTTTTTTTTTCAAAACGTGATAGCTTGTTTGCGCCCCAGTATAGCCTCTGTATCACTCGGTGACTGACGGCATGCACTCGTACACTGGCTTGTACTCGCAACCGCTTTCCTCATTGACCTCCATCACGTCGATTCCACTGACTCTTCGTCCTCAAAATTTTACAGCACGCAAACTAACCAACGGTGCAGGGATAAAGAGCTAGTGGAACTGAAACTTCGTTTTCTACGATCGCTCGTACGAAGAGCAGAATAATAAAACGAAAAAAAAAGTCTTAGGCGCGGTCGCGGAGAGCACGAGGAGTGAAACTCACGCGACTTCCGGTTAACCCACTATTAGTGACGTAGCTCGATTCCTCCTTTCCTGACCGCCCCGACACCTTGCGTTACACTGTTACGTCACAGTGCACGGCGGAACTTTGAATTAGGCCTCCCATTTCTATTTTTTTATAAAAAAAACTAAGCAACTCTATAGTGAAACATTGTTTGTAATGTCCTGATATGCCATTGCAACGTTTAGCATGAAAAAAAAATTTTTTTTTTTTGGCGTGTCAGAGGCCCTTTAAGACTGACACGGACTATAGCTTCGTCTATATCACGAAGACGGAAACATATCGCTCTTTTAGTAAAGACCTTCACCGTTGAATGAACAGCGAAACCACTGAGTCGACTGTCTTTGAGTAACATCTAAAAAAGCTATTCGTCAAATTTAACACTTATGTCGTGAGTACCAGCAAAATGACTGTTCAGTATGGTTCACTTTGAGGCGCATAAAGGTGTTGCGGTGTAAACGGGAATGTCTGAGTTTTGGTACATATAGGGTAAATAAAATGAGCACGAATTACTGCCTCAAGGTATTCAAAAGTAATGTCAAAGAAATTTCATTACTTTTGGAAAGTAATTGTAATGTACTGTCGCTACTTATAGTCTGCAGTAATTTGTGATGTAATTAATTACATTTTTGCAGTTTTCAAGTAAGTAATTAGTAATGTAATTTAATTACTTTTTAAAAGTAATTTCCTCATCTCTGCCGGCTACACCTTCCGATGCTGCTCCCGACGCCATCTATCAATTCGTGCGCCAAACGCGCCCCGCCACTCGACTCGGTCGTCTGCGTCGCCGTCTGTCGTTGACACTGGCAAGTCTAGTGACCCTATCTTTTGCAGAAAGGGAGCTACGCTTTTTAATTTCAAATAAAAAAATGAAAGCCGTTTACAACTCCCTGTAACGCCGAATTGGAGCGCAGCTCTTGAGGAGGAGGAGGGAAGGGTACTGAGGGGAGGGTATACCCCTTCTCCCTCCTCCTCCCTTGGGATCCTGCCTGCTACTCCTCCTCCTCTCTTCCCCTCATCCTCCTCCTCCACCCCCTCCTTCTCCTTCACCTCCTCCTCATCCTCCAACCTCCTCCCCTCGACTCCTCCTCCTCCTCCTCCTCCTCTCTTCCCCTCATCCTCCTCCTCCACCCCCTCCTTCTCCTTCACCTCCTCCTCATCCTCCAACCTCCTCCCCTCGACTCCTCCTCCTCCTCTCTCCTCCGCCTCCTTCTCCACTTCCCTCCTACTGCTGTCCTGCTTGCCACTCAAGCCGGAAACGGCCGCCTAAGAGCTGTGCTCTGAAATATAGAATCAGAACAAATATTTTGGCAGGTTGACATTTTATTGATTGGGGAAAAACCGTGGTGTATATTGGAAACTGCGTTGCATATCCAGCCAAGCTTTACGCCAATAACGTACAAAACAAACGTACGCACTTGTGATACCAATGTACCTTAAAGTTTGCTCCGCGAGGTTCCAATTTACGTCCTGGATGAAAAAACCCTATTATTAATTTAACTAGAACAGCATGATCAGCCGCCGTGGTACGGTGTTCTGCAGCCTCTTCAGTGTAGCAGCCAACCAGGACACAAAAGAAAAAGCATGTAATTAAGCAGTGGGCAAATTTTCCCAGGCTTCGTGCTTGACACCCATGCTTAGGCAGTGAGAAGTTAAAATGCTGCCTATCTTTTTGTCTGCTGTGCATGAGCAGCAAAGAGTTTTCAGTTCTAAGCTTACAAGGGTGTCAAGGTGACGTGATCGCCAGACTAGAACTGGGATGGTTTTCGTCGCCTTAGTAGATGCGCACTCGGCGGAGTATAATACCAAAAAGCACTTACAGTAAGTGAAACAAGCGTGAAAAAAAGAAACTTTCGAGATGCTACAGGCAGGCACACCATCTTAAGTTTGATGACGGACTTACCCCAAACATGGTATTGTGATTTGTTTAGATCTGACGCAAGATGAACTTCAATACTTGATGATGAAACAGGGTCATGAAAGTCGTCACATACTTGGAACACACCTACAATAAATGTACCGAAGCCGGTCTGAAACGTGTTAATGACATTTACAACGTTTTCGTCGGACGTCTTAACAACGCTGTCGGCCGTGTTAAATTTCAATGAAAAATTTTCAAGCTCTAGACACTTAGGCTGTGTAGATCTATTAGGAAAGGAAGGAAGAGGCCCCGAGCTATGGCGTTCCCTAAATTCCAAATGCGCTCCAAGGACGGGAAGGGGAGGGAACGAAGCGGAGGGTATGCCCCTCCGCCTCATCCGTACTCTCTCGTCCTCCCCTTCTTCTTCTCTCCTCCTCTCGTGCTCCTCCTCCCCTCGTTCCTTCCTCCTCCTCTCTTGAGGTATTTCGATTTTGCGATATACCGTACTAAACTATCTGATATATATATATATATATATATATAATATATATATATATATAATATATATATATATATATATATATATTATATATATATATATATATAATATATATATATATATATATATATATATATTGTGGTATTTTTGCTCACCGCTTGTCCGGAGAAAGGGAATATAGTTGTCACATCTTGAAGCTCCAGTGTGATTTATGAATGATGACACCGCTTGCTTACACAACAGGTATCTGGCATCTCCGCTCCTTCTCTTCCTATTCCTCCTCCTCAACCTCATCGTGCTCCTCGTCCTCTTCGTCTTGTACGCTCCAACTCATAACGAAGCTGGTAGACGCTCCTCCGAGTGGTCCGCATAACACCTCTCAAGGTTCGCAAGACCGTCTGAGGGAACAATTCTCCAGCTTTCGTTCTTCTCCTCCTCCTTTCCTTCTAGCGCGCACTCCACATCGTCGCCAAAGTTCGGCGTCCAAAATCCCCACAATATATACAAATATAGAGCAATCTCCTCCTATACTGGTACTTTAAATATCACTCCTATCCCAGTCCTTGATTGTTATGAAGGAAGCCTTGTGATCTGAGAAGTGACAGGATATGTGTTCCAGGTGCTGGACCAACGGCTGATTTTAAAAGACGAGACCTATTCATGTGTTTCGAGAGGTACTCACAGCAGTGGGAGCTGTTACGAGGGAGAGAAATGGGTGGTTTTCTTGCATAAGTGGTATGAAGTCCTTATTCGTCTTTAAGTCTGCATTAAAGTCCCCCACTACAACATGGGTGTGGACCCACGTGGGCTTAACGCAAGTCGCAGAAAATGCACGACATCTTTGGTGAGTGCTGTAGGCGAGACATACAGAGCCACCATTAGCAAGCCGTTGTCGAACTTGGCGGCACAAATTTCTCCAACTTCGTCTGACGTGCCAAATATCTCGATGGGTACGGCAGACAGACCTTTACGCACGTAGGTGGCCACTCCCGCCGCTCTGTTGTGCTCTCTACGACCGCCGCAGCAGTACTGGTAGTCCATGATTTCTACCGCCTGTTTTGGATCCCTCCACGTTTCCGAGAGGCAAAGTACAGATGCTGGCGTAGGATGTGGTCGTGATGTATACATGAAATGTATACATTAAACACTAGGTCGGTAAGAAATAAATTTTTGTGTTTAGAAGAGTTTTTTACTGAATTTTCGTTTCAATTTTCCGTTTATTATGCTAAGCGAGACTTGGAGCACAAGTGAGTTGATGTTTTTAGATTGCCAAACTATAGAACCTATTATTTTAAACAGAACCAGCAGCCGAGGTGGCGGGGTTGCGTTGCTACTTTACAATAGTACAGAGTGCACGTTGCCTGATTGTTACAGTGCAATTACTCCTGCTTATGAAGTACTTTCGCTATGTTCGGGCCAGACAGTGTTTTCTGTTTGCTATCGTCCACCCAAACGGAGATGTTTTAATTTTTTTGAATTCTACGATCAATTTCTTGCATTTGTGGCCGAAAATGGAAAACTCTTAATTGCTGGAGGGGATTTTAATATAGAATATGGGTAATAATAGCCCGTCAGCCAGAGATTTGACACACTTATATTATCAAATGGTTTCGTTAATGTTATAACGTACCAAACAAGGGTCACAGCGGATTTGTCTATCCGTCCTTGATCTGTTCATTACAAACTGTGGTGCAATCAAATTCTGAAGCGGGTGCTATATCGTGTTGCATTAGTGACCATCTTCCTGTGTTTCTTTACATTGAAAAAAATGAGCCAGCAGTGAACAAATCATCCAAAACACTTTACCACTCAATTACAGAGGACGGCACTTAATGCGTTCCGGGATGCAATCGTGCATACAAATTGGAGCTATATAAGCAATTTAAAAGAGCCAACGAGACTTTATAATACCTTTTTGAGCAATTTTAAGCATTTATATTGTTACTCACTTCCCTGTAAAAGTGCGTAGGCTAACTGGAAAAATTTGTAAGCAGTGGATCACGCCAGAATTACGGAAGGAAATGAAAATAAGAGATGACTTGTATAAAAAATTCTTAAATACTCGCACACCCGATGATTGGACCATTTTCAAGCAGTATCGAAACAAAATAACAAAGAAACTACGATGTGCGCGAACGGAATATCACTCCTCATTTATAAACGATAAGAACTGTAGGCGTGACGTGATGTGGTCTAGATTAAAGGAGCTGTGCAACGATATTCAATTGGAATGTTTTTCACTTTACACGAGCTTACGGCACTAGTGGGACTCAAGGATACTCGCATGCAATGCCACTGGCCAAGAAACTCCTTTGTTGCGGTGTAATTTCAAGGACAAAAGCGATCATTTTCATTCAATCTCTCCTTTGCAAAATTCGATGACGTAACGCGGGGATCGCAGTACACCCGTATGACGATATGTGAATGCGGTTCATAGATTGGACCCGAGCATTGCGTGGGCACTCGATGTAGGCTCGTGATAATTGATAGCTCGAGAAGCATTCGAGTAGTGGCCCGTGTCCAATCGCTGCAACGACGACAATAGCCGAGCCATAACAATGTCTGGAACTCAGCGCGTGTCCTGTGCTTTGCCAACCCCAGCGCGTGGCTATGATCAACATTGGCGGCATATAATCGGCTCCAGATCACGTGGCCGCTTGTTCTCGGGGGAAAAAACGAAGGCGTGTTTCATAGGTCATTAACGTCAGGGATCCGTTCTAAGCGGTATTTGCGGAAAGTAAAAAAATTGTTGCATAGCCCCTTTAAATACAGTCCTGCATCGCGGTCCCTCACATACCCCTCTTTCAAAACTGCAAGTCAGTGGAAAAGATTTATCCGGAAGAGAATTAGCTGACGCATTTAATGATTTCTTTACTAGTATGGCTGTCGGCGATGACTCGCCTGGCACATGTTGCGATTATGTAAATGTACAAAATGACAGATCTATGTTTTTACATCCTGTTACCGAGGAAGAGGTGATAACAGTAATCAAAAATATAAAAAACAGTAATAGCTGCGATATCGACGGCTTACAAATAAAACCCGTGAAGCACGTAGTTCATATCCTTGCACCGATTCTTGCTAAGATATTTAAAGGGGCGATGCAACGATTTTTGTACTTTGCCCAAATACCGTTTACAACGGATCCCTGACGTTAATGACCTGTGAAACACCCGTTCGTTTTACATCGCACGCAATTTAAATCGCAGAAAAAATTAAAGAAAATGAGCGGCGTTCATTCCCTCAACTTGCAGCCAAAACAAGTGGCCACGTGATCTGGACCCGATTATATGCCGCCAATGTTGATCATAGCCACGCGCTGGGGTCGGCAAAGCATAGGACACGCGCTGAGTTCCAGACATTGTTATGGTTCGGCTATTGTTGTCATTGCAGCGATTGGACACGGGCCACTACCCGAATGCTTCTCGAGCTATCGATTATCACGAGCCCAAATCGAGTGCCAACGCAATGCTCGGCTCCAATATATGAGCCACATTCAAATATCGTCACTGGGAGGTGCTGCGGCCACCGAGTTACGTCATCAAGTTTTGGGAAGGAGAGATTAAATGAAAACGCTCGCTTTTGACCTTGAAATTACACCGCAACAAAGGAGTCTCTTGGCCAGTGGCATTGCGTGCGAGTATCCTTGAGTCCCACTAGTGCCAGTAGGCTCGTTTGAAGTGAAGAACATTCCAATCGAATTTCGTTGCACCGCCCCTTTAATCAATGTATAATGGCTGCTGCTTTTCCAGAAAGGATGCAAGTTGCGAGAGTAACTGTTCTTTATAAAAAAAGAAGAGAGAAATAATCTGGCTAATTATAGGCCAGTTTCTATTCTAACCGTTTTTTCAAAAGTATTTGAAAAAAATTTACATTCAAGACTTTCAAACTTTATCGATAAATGTAACTTGTTAACCCCATACCAATTTGGCTTTCGTAAAAACAATCTACTGAAATAGCACTACTTGAACAAATAGAATACATACTTACACAGTTTGAAAGCAAAGCTATTGTTGTTGGTATATTTGTGATTATTCGAAAGCTTTGATTTGTTAAATCATAATACATTGTTAAAAAAGCTTGCATGCTATGGTGTTCGTAGACAGGTGTTGTTGCTTTTGAAGTCGTATCTATCTCATCGAAAGCAGGTCGTTCAGATAAATAATACGTGCTGCAAAGTTCAACCCGTCCTTTGTGGCGTGCCTCAGGGTAGTATACTGGGGCCGCTACTTTTAACATTTATCTTAATGACATTGTGAACATCAACCCTATTGCCAATTTATTATATACGCGGATGACGCAAGTATTTCTTTTCTGGTAATGACATCCACCAACTTGTAGACAATGTAATTTTACGATGAAAGCACTAGAAAAGTGGTCAGTTTCTAATTCCATGCAGATAAATGAAGTAAAAACTAAATCAATCATATTCAGACAAAAAAAAAACAAGCCAGTTCCAGTACATAAAGATATCATCCTAAATTCACGTTCTATAGAAATTTTTGAACATTTTAAGTGTCTTGGTGTCGTATTTTCTTCCACTATGTCGTGGGATAGCCACATAAACCATATAGTAACTAAATAGCTCAGATCACAGGCATTATAGTCGTGTTAAATACTTCTTTCCACAAAAATTAAGTTACTCCTTTATAATTCGCTCTTTTACTCTCATCTAAACTATTGTCAATTGGTATGGGGAACAACAACATTTTCAAACCTTCCACGTGTCCATATATTACAAAAAAAAATGTCTTCGGCATATTTACAATGAGCCTTATGGAGCGCCAAGTACTAACTTCTTCTACCGCTCCCATGTGATTAAAGCGTTCAACTTGTATAGATATCGATTAAGTTTGAGGTATAAATTAGAAACACGAAACAATATTACTGACTTACGTGATCTGGCTCATCTTCAATTAAAGAACATAACTAGCTACTCAACAAGACATAGAGAAAATTGGGTAGTGCGTACACCTCGTTCGAACTATGGAAAAGATTGCTTAAGTTTCATACTACCGTCTTTATTAAATAGATATCATCTTGTGCATTTTGATTTATTTACCTGTAAGTACAGTGAACTCCGTAGAATGTATGAAACCGAGAGAGTATGATTTTTTACGATTTTGTTTTTTGGTTTAAATGTGTGCGCCCTAAACATTTATGATCACAATGATTTTTTTTTTTTAGTGTGTTGTTGCAATGTATTGTTAAGATTACTTTTTTTCCCACCTTTTTTTGTTTTTGTTTTTCTCTTCTGTGAATATTTTAGCACGATGCTGCTTAGCTGCCAATATAAGGGTCTGTGGACTCGTCAAGCTGCAATGTTGTAGCGTTTTTCCACAGCTCCTTCATCTTCTTTGTACAAGATGAAAAATAAACTGATTTGATTTGATTTGATTTGATGTACGTCCTTGGAATGCGCCGGCAGAGAGCGAACATTAAGCGCGGCGACCGAGAAGAAGTGCGGTTGCTCAATCATTGCGTAGCACTTAGCAGTGACAGTTTGGAGTTTGTGTGACTGCAACCGACAAAACTCATCAAGTAGTGCCCTGTCCGGATTGGGCTTGCCGTTGTAGAACGTAAAGTCATTGTCCACAATGGTGAGGTAGAGGCCATTGATGTCTGTAGCACGACTCAGTGCCACGTATACTAATTTCTGTGGATGATTCTTGGCATACGAGTACACCACGTTTTCATACGTGCCTCCCTGTGATTTGTGAATGGTGATAGCACTTGCCTGCGCAACGGGTAGCTGGCATCTCCTCAGGGATATCCTTGTCTTCTTATCAATGACGCAAGTGACTGTGCGTCTTTCGATAGGTGTCCAATTTTGCTGAATATTTCTGTCGAGTGCCCGTAACTGCCGGGATTTCGCGGCCGCCACGGTTCCAATCGCAATTTTGGAACCAAGCTCACCGAAATGCAACCACATGCGTTGCGGCTCTCGGAGCGTGTCGTATTGTATGTATTGCAGTATTCCAACAGATCCATTAACCAGACCGTCGGAAACAACTACAATGAGTGTGAGCATATATGGTTTTCCAATGCATAGCATTATATAAGCTGGCAGGTTTCCGAGTTCGGCCTTGGGCAGCGTTTCGGCCTTGCGCATTGCCTCTGTCTTCTCCTGCATAGACCTGAATCCAACGATTGTGTCCCGTGCCGCACATGCCACAGCATTATCTTCGGTTGCAATGGCCATGTTCGTATTGTAGTAGTCCGATTCCTTGTTGGAGTAGTACAAGCGGATGCCACCGGGACAACACGTTTCTCCTTCTTGTTGCGTGACGAACCGACTCTCGATCAATGCGATTTCTTCGGAATCCAATTTTGCATCGTCTCCAATTTTGGTAAGTATGGTGGAGAACCTGAGATCGCTTTGCCTTATGACCTTCGTGAGGACAAAATATGACAGATGGTGCCATGCAATTTCCGTGTTAAACACACTGTTCGTCTTGACGCGCTTGAAAACCTCGGCGGCACGAACGGGGGGAAGCTGACGCAGATCTCCGCAGAGGATAATGTCTAACCCGCCGAAAGGCTCCAGGTATTTGCAAGTGATGATGCGTAGTCGCGAGTCCACTGTCTGAAGTATGTCGGCAGACATCATGCCAACCTCATCGATAATCACGCACCTGACGTTCCTGAACGCATAGCGGAACGTGTTCAACACGTTGTTCCGCAGTCCGCCATCCCTATTGATGGTAAGTCTAAAGGCGGCATGTACAGTTATTTCACCGAGTGCGACCGCCGCCTTTCCAGTTGTAGCACAGGCAACATAGTCGTTTACATTATCTGAACCAGCAGGGTTGCAGTATCTGTTGTAGACGTCTATGATGAGACGCAGTACAAATGTCTTCCCGCACCCAGCCATTCCCGTGAAGAAGATTTGTAGTGGCGGAGAGTCCGGGATAGTGAGTCTATGCCCGACTTCTCGGACGATCTCGTACTGCTCCTCATTTGTCTTCCGCATTGTGTCCCGGTACTGATCTCTGCTCATGACGTCTTGGCGCGTGCACACGGCGTGGCACTGCTTAAACGGTGCATTGGATTGGACCGTACCGATGTCTAGGAGATCGGAGTCGTCGTTTTCCATGGCTACCGGGTGCAGTCTCACATCTGAAAGCTCAAAAGTGGCACAATGTTCCCCGTCATTTGACTGGACCATGGAATTACAAACGGCACGAATTTGCTCAATGTCTACGTCACTGTGGTAGCGTGCTTTGTTCTGTAGAATGACGTCGATGTTTTGCTCATACAAACGCTCGAAACAGTTTTGGTCTAAGATATCCACTTCTTTGCGGAATGAATAGAAGAGCAGGACATGTTCTCGCTTGCAGTTGACTGAATCGTCTACGGAGTAACCGCGGTAGCGAAGTATCCGTCGTTGATTCCTCTTTCTGCAGGTATATATGTTGTACTCGGTAGCGAACTCTGCCAGAGTAACGGCTTTCAATTCGGGAACGCGGTCTTCGTAGCGCTCGATCATCGTCCGTTTCCAAACATCCGTGCTTGATTCTACTAAGCCTTCCTGCGCCATCTGAGCGTTAGACTTCCGAATGCGCGTCCTCTCCTCGGGCCATGCAGAGTTCACGAAGACAATTTTGCGACTCGCCTCCGACATATCCTGGTTCAGCAAACACCAGGCGGCCTCCTGTGCGGACAGTTCGATGGCATTCAGCATCTTCACACCTAGATGTCTCAGTGCCTGAGAATAGGCCATGTCCCCCTTCTCCTTGACAATTTCTTGCACTGCCCTATTGAGGTTCGACATACCTCGGTTGGCCTTGTTTACATATTCCACCACGTAGGCACCACACGCGTACGTGTCGAGGACGATCTGAAGATCCATGTTAGAATCGAGAAATGATGCAACCCATGGGTTAATGTAATTCACCCACTTTTGCTGCACAGAACGGGGTAGCATGATGGTGGCACGAGGAGTGCCTGCTCGGAGAACAGAAATGTACTCCGCCTTGTCCGTGACACCATGATGTTCCCAAAACTGCTCCATAGAGTCATAATTTGTCGTTTCCAGGGCCTGATGCATGGCCTCGTACTTGTTTAGGAGGCTCTCGATTTGCTTCTCCTGCGCTTCATTGTCCACAGTGGGGAAAGGCACTACGACCATACATTCATCGATGGGCATAAAAGGCGCGTTAAAGCGGCATCTGGTCGTGTTGTGCTTGTAGCAGGTATGCGTGTGTTGGTGCACCTGAGTCCGCTCCCGCTTCAAGCATCCATTGTCGATGGAAAGCAGAACGTTGGCCATTTCAAGAGTCCGAGGCATGAGCATCGAGAGCTCCTCGCTGGGCCCGTTATGAAGCCAGATGAGAATGTGCGCTTTTGCCGACCCGCGGTGCAGAAATTCGATCCGCTTAAAGTAGTCGACGACTATGTACGGCCTAAAAGGCGATACACAGGTGTTGCGGAGAATGACACGCACCAATCGGTCGAAGTATATGGCACAGACCACGGGATCGTCATTCACCAGCTGAGCTCGATAAATGCTGTTCATTTGCTCCAGTGTTACTCCGATTTCGCCGGGCTTCAACCGAAGGCGTTGAAGCAACTGCACAATGTCGGGCCAGTGCATTTCCGAGGCAGAAAGAGTGAGGAACGCGGTCGGCTTACCCAACTGCCGTATCATAGCAAAGAGGTCTTTCTTGCGTTTTGTCCAGTACTGCACGGTGTTGGGTATACCATGCATGAAAGCCATGTCGTGCTCGACCGCTTGCTGCACAAAGTCCTTGTCGAGCAACTGTTGCTTCGTTAGTGTTTCCAGTGCCTTTATTTTACGAAAGGTCACACACATGTCACCGGCTACTCGGTGCCTAAACACTTTCATGGCCATGTACAGTACGTGCTGCGGGGTGGCCCCTCGACGGTCTGATCTGCGGATCTCACTCATGGCGTGCGTGAAGGCTGTCGGTTTTGCGCTGGCATCTACTCGGCGCGGCTCACCGAGATAAATCTGTGGGAACGAGAGCTCCTCTGCATGTTCATCGTAAAGGATGCTCACGGGCCTTTTTCCCTCACCTGGCGCAATCGCTAGAAACTTGCCTTCGTCCCATACGAGAGTGTGCTGAGCCAGCGTCATGGCTGTAGACACTTGGATCGGATCGTTCAGGTCTGAGCATTGCGGGAGCAACTCAATCTCGTCGTGCTCGTCCACTTCTACGATATCACCCAAACGGGCCAAATCGCACTTTATATTATAATGCTTGTACAGCGGGCTATCACACAGCAGCTTAAGCCACGGCAGCAGATCACATTTCCTTACTGCCCCTGCCAGGTACGTCGTCTTCGCAAGCATACGCCGCTTCAAGTGTACATTGAGGGCTCGGTCTTGTTCGATGGCACGAGGCAACACTGTCACCATGTCATCCACATCAACGCAGACGTTCACTACTGGTCCCTTAATGCCGTGTTGACCTCCACCGTGCATCAGCCGTCGCAGTTGCATGAAAGGAATTCGTGGAGATATGAGTCTCTCACTCACCGCGTTCAGTTGTGGGAGGTGGGCTGGCTTCGGGGGATATACATAACCGTTACTTGAAGAAAGATGAGGAATATGACCCTTGTGCACTGATTGCATGCAGGTCGAGCACAGTTTGAATTGGGTTAGGTCCGAGTTTGGAAATGATTGCTCTAGGGTCTCGTGACATCTGTCCGGTAGCGGTTGCACGTCGTTTTGGAACCAGAGCCGATCACAGACTGAACATGCGCTTCCAAACGGGTTGTCTCTAAACAGCCGTTGGAAAATTTTTGTTGCACCGTCAGGCTGAGCGATCCTTGCCTTTTGCTTCGCTTCCGCTTCGGCGGCGCTCACTCCTGGCTGCTCTCGGCGGCGGCGATGAACCTCTGCTTCGGAGTCGCGCACTTCCGGGTCTTCTCGACGGCGGCGCTTAGATTCAGCTTCAGCAGCGCTTACTTCTGGCTGCTCTCGGCGGCGGCGATGAGCCTCCGCTTCGGCGTCACGCACTTCCGGGTCTTCTCGATAGCGGCTCCTGGCTTCCGCTTCGGCGGCGCTCACTCCTGGCTGCTCTCGGCGGCGGCGATGAGCCTCTGCTTCGGCGTCGCGCACTTCCGGGTCCTCTCGATAGCGGCTCCTGGCTTCCGCTTCGGAGGCGCTCCCTCCTGGCTGGTCTCGGCGGCGGCGATGAGCCTCTGCTTCAGCGTCGCGCACTTCCGGGTCCTCTCAATAACGGCTCCTGGCTTCCGCTTCGGCGGCGCTCACTCCTGGCTGCTCTCGGCGGCGGCGATGAGCCTCTGCTTCGGCGTCGCGCACTTCCGGGTCCTCTCGATAGCGGCTCCTGGCTTCCGCTTCGGCGGCGCTCACTCCTGGCTGGTCTCGGCGGCGGCGATGAGCCTCCGCTTCGGCGTCGCGCAATTCCGGGTCCTCTCGATAACGGCTCCTGGCTTCCGCTTCGGCGGCGCTCACTCCTGGCTGCTCTCGGCGGCGGCGATGAGCCTCTGCTTCGGCGTCGCGCAATGAGCCTCTGCTTCGGCGTCGCGCACTTCCGGGTCTTCTCGACGGCGGCGCTTAGATTCAGCTTCAGCAGCGCTTACTTCTGGCTGCTCTCGGCGGCGGCGATGAGCCTCTGCTTCGGCGTCGCGCACTTCCGGGTCCTCTCGATAGCGGCTCCTGGCTTCCGCTTCGGAGGCGCTCCCTCCTGGCTGGTCTCGGCGGCGGCGATGAGCCTCTGCTTCGGCGTCGCGCACTTCCGGGTCCTCTCGATAACGGCTCCTGGCTTCCGCTTCGGCGGCGCTCACTCCTGGCTGCTCTCGGCGGCGGCGATGAGCCTCTGCTTCGGCGTCGCGCACTTCCGGGTCCTCTTGATAGCGGCTCCTGGCTTCCGCTTCGGCGGCGCTCACTCCTGGCTGGTCTCGGCGGCGGCGATGAGCCTCCGCTTCGGCGTCGCGCAATTCCGGGTCCTCTCGATAACGGCTCCTGGCTTCCGCTTCGGCGGCGCTCACTCCTGGCTGCTCTCGGCGGCGGCGATGAGCCTCTGCTTCGGCGTCGCGCACTTCCGGGTCTTTTCGACGCCGGCGATTAGATTCAGCTTCAGCAGCGCTTACTTCTGGCTGCTCTCGGCGGCGGCGATGAGCCTCTGCTTCGGCGTCGCGCACTTCCGGGTCCTCTCGATAACGGCTCCTGGCTTCCGCTTCGGCGGCGCTCACTCCTGGCTGCTCTCGGCGGCGGTGATGAGCCTCTGCTTCGTCGTCGCGCACTTCCGGGTCTTGTCGACGGCGCCGTTTAGCTTCAGCTTCGGCGCCACGCACTGCAGGATCTTGGCGCCGGCGGCGCTGAGCCTCTGCTCGGGCAGTGCGTTTAGCAGCAGCTGCTTCATCTGACTCGCTCATTTTGCAAAAAGAACTGCCTGATTACGTCTCGTCGTCGTCGTCGCTGTGATATCACTCATGCTGGATCTTGGCGCCGGCGGCGCTGAGCCTCTGCTCGGGCAGCACGTTCAGCAGCAGCTGTTAAAGCCCCTCTATCCTGAGAAACGTGGCGGCATTGAATGTTGTGGAAATGCTCGAGATACGTGCCGTGCGCCAATTGTGGGAAGAACATGGCATCTGAAATCTAGCTTGAATCTGCGCTGTGCCGCCATGATCTTTGCAAAGTCTGCACGTTGCACGTGCCTTGTGCATCGACGCACCGTGCGCTACTTGTAAGACATGAAGGGGCTTTAGCAGCTTTTAGTTTCCTTTTGTTCTTTGATTTTCGTGCTGCAGGTTTTGCAATTATTTAATTTTGGCGGAGAGGTACCACGTGGGGCTACTGAACGAAAGGGCTCCGCATCGAAGCCGGCCGAGGGACAAGAGATAAAAGTCTTTTAAAATCATTTTTCGGAGTAATGAAAATTCGGATTTGTCCCCCATGCTCATCATCCCTGCTCCCCCCCAGATCACGTGATCTGGGGGGTCACGTGATCTGGGGGTCACGTGACCTTGGGGGGGGGGGCGGGGGGTCACGTGCAACTCAGGTTGCATTCAATGCAAGTTGCATGCAACCTGAGGCAACTCTGGTTGAAATCAATGCAAGTGGCATGGAACCCGAGGCAACTGAGGTTGCATGCAACATGAGTTGCATGCAACGCGCGGTTACGTTGACGGCGACTTTGACGGCAACCTGAGTTGCCTCAGGTTGCATTCAATGCAAGTTGCATGCAACCTGAGGCAACTCAGGTTGCATTCAATGCAAGTTGCATGGAACCCGAGGCAACTCAGGTTGCATGCAACCTGAGTTGCATGCAACGCGCGGTTACGCCGACGGCGACGCCAACGGCGACGGCGACGCCGACGCCGCTCAAGCCGGAAACGGGCGCCTACGAGCTGCGCTCTAAAACCAACCTGTGAAACACACCTCTGATGAAAATTTCAGATTGCTACGCGCAGGCGCCGATTTTTACGGTTCATTTTAGTCCGAGCCTGGTGACTTCAGAGTCCAGACATCCTATATCTTGGTGTATGGACATTTCAATGCATGACGGAATATTTTGGTGTGAGCTGAATACTTAAGTGTAGAGACAGCCCCGCGTTCACATATTGTGTACATATTCTACACAATGCACATATTCTGCACTATATGGGCACTATATTGGTCATATGGTTATAAAAGCCTTTAATTCCCAAAACTAAAATCCCTTCACACGAGGTCGTTTCGTGTGCTGTGTTGTGTTTTGTTTTCAAAATTCCTCGTTTATAATGCTGTCATCTGGGAGTAGTGTGCACTCAATAGCAGACACAATTGCTCAGAATTTTCATGCCTGCTCCAGTGTTGACCGAACTCTTTATACAAAGTTCAGCGTTCCTTTAACGTCATCGGTTTGTGTGCAGGGAGGAACGTACCTCGGACCCAGAGACACGGCTCCGCAACCTCCGCTTCTTCGGCGGGTCGCACAGGAGACGGCGGCCGGTATCATCAGCGACTGCCTCTTCCGTGAGTTGTGCTCTCACCAGACTTCCGTGCTGCTTCTACACAGACTTTATATTTGAACCATAATTTTAGAGTTGCCGCTGCAAGTGAGTTGTTTGGCTATTTTCAAAAAAAAATGTTGTTTCCCGTTGGAAACATGATTAGAGGAATATTTATTCATAAGAATCTTGAGAAAACAGAGGGCTCTTTTTATATGACCGGGGACGTATTTGTACAGTGCCCCTCAAACTTAACGCCGCCACTGGGTTCCCAAACATTAAGCTCGTGTCGGCTACTTACTGTTAAATTTGTCACCAAAACGTTTGGGATGCCTTCTCAGGATGGGATAGAAATCGGAAACCCAAACATTCTTGAGATAGTTCAATCGGCCGCCGAAGGGACTTTTAGAAACGGCAAATGCCGTGGCGGCGTTAAGTTTGAGGCGCACTGTACATGGCAGGCGAAACGCGGTATGCCAGCGCCGCTCGCACCGGATTGATCCTCCTCGAGGAGGATGCTGTGCGGTCACACATAGCGACGTGCGGTTGCTGTGCCGGCCGGCATTGGGCGCGTTGCGCGTGTATCACTGGAGCGCGTTTTAGCCTACCCTAAATCGCTGGATATCCCGACTTATTCAAGTACCCCCATCGTTTGATCGTGCCGCTTGCGCCCCTATTGAATGCCGGCGACGCGTCGCCGTTTTCGGCTCACACAGATGACGGTCCTACATGGTGTCTCCAAACGATGATGTTATCAAATTAACTACATCTGTCCAAGTTGTGTGCTCTGCGACTTGTCTAGATATAGATAAACCTCCTATTTATTATAGCAGAAACATTTGCACGTGGAGGAATTGAATAGTTGTAAGCGTGTCCCGATAAAAAAATATAAACTGCATCCTAACTGTGGCAAGTAAAGAAAAGAAACATCTTTAGCTTCAAAGCCAGCACATGTTCCATATCTGGAAAAAGAGTCGTCGAGATTGGGATCATTATGCTTGCGAGACCACGTCTTTGGTTCACGGCGGGGGCAATCCGCAGTTTCCGCACCGTACCTACATTGCAATATGGTTATGGTGACTCAAGCACGTCTCCGTCTCGTGTGTTTACCGCGGCTTAAAATGTTCGCAGTCCGTCGATTTTCTGTAAATGTTATAGGAGTGTCATGCTATTTCCTGCCACGATCCTTTCGCTGACTCGGAAGCAGAGGGGACTGCGACAGACGCCTATTCTGCTGCAGGTCGCCCTGCGGTTAGACGGTCGAAAGAAACCAAAGCAGAGACGGGATGGGACGCCGCGACGACAGCGACCCTTGCGTCCGCTTGCACTTACCGCTAGTATTTCTGGAAACAAACACCAGGTTCGCGACATCCGTCATTATAACACGTCGATTCCTGTGAGGCAATTGGTTGCCGTTTCAGGACAATTTTCGATGCTTGTATAGGGATAGGACGGAAACCACAACTGTCTAAGACGCCTTCCAGGAAGCCTAGTATGGTCTCCCACTTCCCTGATGACGTAGCGTGTCTTTCATTCGCGCTCAGAGCCTGCCTGGAAGAGGGCGCCTTGGAGCCGTATCTGCTCAATCTCCTCTTCCTCCTCACCAGCCTGCTCTTTCTCTCGTCACTGCTCGGCATCTACTACAACATCGCCTTCGGTCACGGTGAGGGCCTTAGAAGTGCAGCAAGGCAAAGCGAGGCAATCTAAACCGGTGTTCAGATAGCGTGTGGTATGCCTGCCCTTGATGAGTTCATGCTGTGGGTGAGAACTTTTGACACTGCAGGGCAGCCGCTAACCAGGGGTCTTTATCGTTAATCATGCAGTAATCATACACAAACGCACGTTGGTACGATGACCATGCAGGTAAAAAATAGACACTGGGTGAAGATCAAACCGCGCAACAAAGCTACATGAAAAATGAGACTTTTACAGTTCTCTGTAACGCCGAATTAGAGCGCAGCTCTTGAGGAGGAGGAGGGGAGGGTATGGAGAGGAGAGCTATGCCCGTCCTCCTCCGTACCCTCTTCTTTCCTCCTCCTCCTCTCCTTTTCTTCCACCTCCTCCTCTTCCCCTCCTCCTCCCTCTCCCCCTCCTCCATCCTCGTGACGTCACTCGTGACGATCGTGACGTCTCGTGAAGGTCGTGACCTTCACGAGTGACTGTCACATGAAGGTCGTGACCTTCACTGTGAAGGTCGTGACCTTCGTCGTGAACTTCACGCGTGATCTTCGTGACGTCACTCTTAGCCTTCGTGACCGTCGTGACGTCACGAGTGACGTCATTATCGGGAAACGTCCCATAATGCAACGCGCGGGTCACGAGTGACGTCACTGGTAACCGTCGTGACGTCATTCGTGATTCGCGCGTTGCTTTATGGGACGTTTCCGGATAATGGACGTCACTCGTGGCCATCGTGACGTCACTCGTGGCCGTTGTGACGTCATTCGTAACTCTCGTGACCCTCGTGAGTCTCTCGTGACCCTCGTGACGTCACGTGTGACGTTATTATTGGACATTTTTTTTAATGCAACGCGCATTTACGCCGACGGCGACGGCGTCCGCGACGCCGCTCAAGCCGGAAACGGGGACCTAAGAGCTGCCCTCTAAAAAGTGCATAGCAAACTGCATGGAAATTGTGTTGCACGTGAAACATGTGGTGTCAACGCTCTCGGAACGAATTCCTGGAACGGACATACCGGCGCTAACGCGAGTTTTAGAAACGCGTAAAGGCCGGTTCAGACACTTGCGGTTGAGTGCGTTTGACTGCGTTGCGGCGAGAACCGAAAGCCAGTCACCGGCACATCTGTGCTTCGTATGAAGCGTGGAACCCAATTTAAGGAATCTCTTGGCACGCGCTATGAGCAGGAGGAATGTTCTGGGTTGTCGCTGCCGCAACGCAGTCAAACGCAGTCAAACGCAACTGTCTGAACCAGGCTTTACAGGGTGTCAAGTCGCCATCTGCAGGATGCAGAGCTGATGACTCGCGGGGTTTTCTCGTCAAAGGGCTCCTCAACTCATGGCGGTACGTCGTGCCATGCTAGAAAGACACCCGCTTATTAAACTGGGTGGTCTGGGTTTGATTTCCGCCTGGCGCAAACGGCTTTTTACTGCAATGGCCTCCTCCCCCCCCCCCCCCCCCCCCCTTCAAAAACCATCTCTGTCAAGTCTCGCTGCCAGGCTTTAAACCAAGCTTCACCTTTACCCAGACTTCACGAAATACCAAACACCAAGCGAAAGAATGTTTCACGTTAAAATCGCTCCTTATTTTCTAACTTAAAATTATGCGTGTAAAGTCCCACTGTCATCATCTTATCAATGCGAATTAAAGGGAGGCACGTCTCCAAGGGGCTTAAAGTGATACGTTATTTTAGTCACGCTAAAAACTTTCACGGAAAGAAGAGGTTGCGACATAATAATTATTGTTTTTTTATGAAGGTTGTTTGTTAGTAGTTATCAGGACTTTATGGGTGTCAAAATATCAACACCATTTTTTTTTTACTCCAACCTGACTGGAGCAGCCTTTGAAACAAATGAAAAACAGACCCATGATACCCCGAGAGATAGCCCACCTAAAATCGAAAGAAAATCGGGTGAAAACAAGGAGCGGGCTGACTTTTGGTGTGTAACAAAAAAAGATAAAAAAATACTAGTTTCAGATTTTGTGACATACGAAACTTGTAATCGCTGGAAGGTGCGATGAACCAAAGAGGACGTTTCTTCCCAGTCAGCGATGTTCGCTTATCTCCCGCCGTGGCAAACTAACATATTATCTGCAGCTGAGGTCACCGTTGTCGAGGGCCCTGCAAGTACTAGAAGTTGGCTATCTTTCGGTGTTTTTGGAAATATAGCAAATCAGGCCAAATATAGGGGTGGGTATCTTTGGAAGTGAGGTATTTTTTGGGAAATTACTGTATGTTGTTAGCTTAATCGTTTTCCTGTTTATAAATATTTTGTTTGTGGGCTTTTTGAGCATATATTTACTAGGAAGTAGGGGTACTTACAGGAATTAAATTAAGTGATAACAACCCATAGAAATGAGGAGATTTTATATCACACTTTTTAAGCCCTAGTATTAATATGGATTTACCGTGGACTTTACATTATATTAAGATGTAATTGAATTGTTACTAACGGAGTGGCAATCATCTGAGCACGTTCTCGTTTCGCCCTTCTCACTTGGCCCATATGGTTCCCTTTGGGCGTACCGCTGTTCGATGTCGATTTTTTGTTACAGCCAAACGTTACATTAAAACGGTACAGATATACATAAAAAACGTCGGATAAAACACATTGCGTGTTAATAATTGCCTAAAAAAATGTCAAAAAACAAAGATGCTGGCAATGGAATAATCAATCGTCGCTTATAGACCTTTACAGCGCTTATCACTGGGGTTCCGTGCTTTCGGTATATACCGATAAACGCCGAAAATTAACCCCTGAGGCGGTTTTCTCTGCATCGGTGAAAAACTGAAAAACCCAAAATTTAAGCTGACCTTGAAGGAAAAAAGAAAAACGCCAGCTTCACGGGAAGGAATTTTCTACCCTACTTTTTTGTTTTCTCGTTGACTCGGGACACAGCCGCACTGAACTGTCCTTGGGGTTATTCCTTTCTATCAAAACCACATGTATTGCCCGGTCCCTTCTCTTATCTTTACCGACAATACTATTGAAAATAATACAATTTATAAATTATAACATTTTCTCCAGTAATTATAGAGCCACTTTACAATACAAGCCCCATAAACACCGATTTCTTACCGGCTTTGAAATTAGACACCGAAAAACACCAATTCGAATGGGGGAAAAATAAACACCAATAAATGACACCGGCCTGAATTTGAAGAAAAATAAATACCGATGGCACGGAACCCTACTTTCACCCAGGAGAAAAATGCTGGATCACTGGGCTGAAAACGCGTGCGCGGCGTCTGAAATTTCGTTAAAAAAAAAAAAAAGAGGTTCTGCGCATGCGGAGAACGCTTTGCACAGCCCAGAAAAAGATGGCAGCGTGCAGGAGGCGATTATTCGAAAGGTCCATAGTTTTGGCAGGCACATAATGCAGAAGTTCCGCCTGCAGCACTTGATCGTGGCCTTACGCCAATAAATAGAATCGATCGGTTTTTTAGGATATGATATGTTTTATTTACACAAACACCACTCATAAATGTTCAGATAATCGAATTAAAACGTGGTATAAGAAATCACTTGGTCATTTCAATTTTCACAAACTTTTTGTGTACATACATTATCATCAGCCTGCTCAGCGTTTTTGCTCTGATAGCAGATCTGTCCAGTCTCCAGAGATATCTAAACTGAAAGTACGGTTTCATCAAAACTTCCGTTTGCCACGCACAGTAACGTCAGCGAGCCATTCGGTAGTCAGGGAGCAACTTTTTTTTATCGAAAATTCCCTCAGAAAAATAAGTTGTTGATGTTTTCTTTTTTTTTCAAGAAAGTATTACTCGAATATTTATGCGTCGCTTTTGTCATGCGCACATTCAACTAATTTCGTTAATGAGCTCCAGATTTCTACACCGCCACAAAACGTGAAAATGGAGAAATTAGTGTTTCGAATTCGGCTAATAATCGTGTCTAACCCGTTAAACAGAAAACATATTCAGGGTGTAAATATAGGGGAATATCGGATTTTACCCGAAAACGAAGAACCCTTCATAAAGGGTAGGACAAAGAAACACACAGCCCCTTGTCTCTGTGTTTCTTCGTCCTGGTCCTACGACTTTTTTGCGCTGTTCCCACCAAACAGTATGTACACTACACTAGCCCAACTACATGCCTGGTATGCAGGGGGCCCAAAATCACCAACAAAGCCGCAAAGGCATAACGACGGTAGAAGCATGCCAAACTAGTCATTCGATCGTAGCGCAAACAGGCAAAATGAGAATGGGCCCAGTTGCGAAAAAAACGGATTCTTATCTGATGAGAAGGTTCAAACGAGATTGACCAAGTGAGAATGGGTCGAAATGCGCAAGGTCCAAATGCCTATAGGACGACTTTAGATAACGGACAAAATGAGAATGGGCACAGTTGAGAAAACTCTGGCTCGGATCTTATGAGAAGGTTTAAACGAGAAGGACCAAATGAGAATTGGACGAAATACATAATGTTCAAATGCGAATTGGACGTCTTTAGATACAGCTTTATTGACCATGATGCGTGCAGCTTTAAAAAAGATTACACGTTTTTGGTTTTGTTTTTTTCAGTACTTTGGTTGAAAATAGTGTTCAGACAATTTGTACTAGCGGATTTTTTTTATTTGAGTATGACCTATATAAGAGCTCAACTACCCAGAACATAAATTGGGGCTCGAAATTCGTTTTTTTTTTTTTCGCCCGAAAACAGGTGGTCGAGAATTGGCCAGTTTCAGTCGCGCTCATTCTCTTTTTCATGATCACGTGGCGTTCAAACTATGCGTACCAAATATGTTTGAAGTCCTGAGTAATCTAAAGCACACGTTCAATATTAAAAATTGAATAGAATATGAACCCTATTTTCGTGGCCTAAAAAAAACTGCAAGTACGTTGATCTAAAAAAACGTAGCACAGATCGCAGGGAGTACATGACATTTTTCAATATGGCGACGTACCGGGGGCTGGACGACGCGATGGCGGCGCACGACGGACCAACGTTGCGACGAACATTGGGCCGCTCCTTCGGAACAGTCGTTCGTGGTACCGGCCCAACGAACTTCAAGCGCGGAACATCGAGCGGAAGGGATATAATTGCAAAACAATCGCACTATAAACGGTGCACGCAACTTTGCCGTCGGTTTCACATGCCGGAGAAGCGGAGAAAAAAAAATGCGGTTGGGTGTAGCCACGGGGTTTCCGGCCTCGAGCTTCCGTGCTCCTGTTTCGGCTTCTGTTTCGAGGAGCTGAGTTTTAGAGCGCAGCTCTTAAGGCTGAACTCCATGGGACGAATTATGTGACGAATAACTGGCGAACGCCGCCCGGCGGCTTTTGCTCTGCGCGTGGAATCCACACAGTGGCTGCTACGTCGCGCGCAAAGCGAGCGTGCCGTCGGGCGGCGTTCGCCAGTTATTCGTCACATAATTCGTCCCATGGAGTTCAGCCTTTAGGCGCCCGTTTCCGGCTTGAGCGGCGTCGCCATCGCCGTCGCGGTAACCGCGCGTTGCATTTTGGGACGTTTCCATAATGACGTCACACGTGACGTCACGAGGGTCACTAGAGTCACGAGTGACGACACGAAGGGCACTCGTGAGGGCCACGACGAAACTTACGACCTTCACAGTGAATGTCACGACCTTCACGAGGCCTTCACGAGTGACGTCACGAGGGTCACGAGGGGAAGGGAGGGAGGAGGAGGACGAGGGGAGGAGGAGGATGGTGGCGGATGGGGGAGAGGAGAGGAAGAAGAAGGAGAAGGGGAGCAGGAGGGAGGAGGAGGACGAGAGGAGGAGAGTGTACGGAGGAGTTGTTACCTACTTCTTTTGTCCCCGTCTTTCGGCGCTTCCTTCCAGTCATACCCTCCTCTCTGCACCCTCCCCTCCTCCTCCTGAAGAGCTGCGCTCTAATTCGGCATTACAGGGAATTGTAAACGTCTTTCATTTTTTTACTTTATTAAAAATATACGTGACGCTGCAGCAAGATATTGATTGGGTAGACTCCTAACACCATACTAAATCGCCTGGCAAAAAAAAAACGATTTTGGGGGTGTTAGTGTGTTTTTTTGCACATGATGAAATGCTCTTTTCAGCTACAATGATGTAACGAGGCAATTGATGACGAGACCAGGGCATTATCGAGTTTTAGAATAGCGCGCGCAAAAGCTTTGCTTACTCAAAAAAATACCGTGGTCACCATGTGCCTATCCGAAACACAGTTTGTACTGCGCAGCGGTGACGACGCTATTTCTTTGCGTGTTCAAAGCTCCTGCGTACGCTATTCAAAAACTCGCTTACAAGGTTATAGCATTAACTTCGTTGAAGTCACTAAGTCAATCACGTTGACGCCATTGACTATTTAAGTGAGTGTCTCTACCTTTAGCAAGGTGCTAATTGGTACCCATATTTTTTTGCATATTCTCACAGTTCGGCGTTGGCTCCGACTTTCAGGAGAGTACGACGTCTGTGATACAAAACACTGCCGTGAATTTGGTTAGTATTCTTTATGATTTCAGACATACAAATTATTATTTCTAAAATCTTGACGTAAGAGGACATAATTTTGTATTTTCCTGAGACAATGCACGGTGTCAACCTCCTTGTGCTACGTTTTTTCGAGTGTAAAGGTGCGTTCATACTTACGGATTCGCTGGCGGATCACCGCGGGCGGCGAGGGGACTGTGGAGTCGGTTGGCGAAATCAAATCATCGCTGGCGGAGAATCTGGATAACGGTCCCTGACCGATCCAGATTTTCCGGGAGTGACGAGCGGAGTTCGCCAGCCTGCTCCGAAATACGTTCGCCACCTGCGCGGATCTGCCCGCGAATCCGCAAGTGTTCAAGCAGTTTTCAAAGTGCTGCAGCCCCACACCGCTGCGAGAGCACGTGACGTTGTCTGCATCTCGTTTGCACGCGCACTCCTGCGACGGAAACGTCAAGTGAAGCGACACTCTCGTTCAAGGAGCTCCCACAGCCTTGGAGCGCTGCGAAAACTATACTTCGTCTCCCCTTAGCATGGACGAACTGTGAAGGCTGTGCAAGAGTGAGCGGCTAGCCTTACTGCTTTGACTGGAGCACTAGCTGCACGAGCGCTCGTAAATATTGTACATTGTAAAATATATTTAAATATTTGGGCGTCATATGACTTCCCAAGAATAAATTGTGTTAGAATCTCTAACTTTCATTACGCGTATAGTCCTCTTCATTTTCGTTCGTACAGAAAGACTTCTTGTAATTCTTTGTAGTATCATTAAGCGTTAAAGCTCACTAAATCCTTGAGCTGCAACATTGTGTGTTGGACATTGGGCCTGGCCTTCGAAATTTCAATACAAGTATCATTTTCTTGCCAAGCCACAGCCGTAAGGGCCATTTTTATGGACCCGGAACAAGTGACAAGTGTCCTGTAATGAAAACGTAGCAAACAGCGACACTCAGAAAGCACATAATGGAACCAGACCGGCGCATCATTCATCTTACTACAAAACAAAACCGGAAAACTGTCAACAGGAAAAAAGGCTCAAACCATCTGTAGAGACATCCTTACAGAGCAGTTGAATTAGAGATAAATTAATCGTTTTCAAAAATGCGCGCCGCCATCTAGTATCTGTTACGCTAGTTATAACAGTCTGTCATTGTTTGATCACGGATTCTGAGCATGTAGAGTGCACGAGGGCTGAATCAGCGTTAGGCGAGGACTCGGATCCAATCGTGCGCTTTGGTCCCAATGGATGAATGCTAACGGCTGTACCCTTTCTACCGGGCGGTAGCCTGCGCCACCTAACCATAGAAATTAAAAACCGAAAGTGTGATTCCGCCCTTCGCCCTTCTAAGACAATTTCCTTCCCCTATGCAGTTTTGTAACTCACCAGTCGGTGTGGAATATTACCAGGATGACCAATTTCGTTTGATGGTGTTTTAAAAATTTCCTTCAAAAGTACCATCGTACGTTGGTAAGAGTCACCAAGTTTTGCGAATTTTAACAACCGCCAGAACTGATCTGTACTCGTGGTGGCCGTCGCAGGCTCGCAGATGATGATGCTTCGCAAGTCGGAGCCCGACCTATGCAGAGACCTGTACGGTTCCGCGTGCAGAATGATCCTGGATAAGGTAAAGGCGACCCAAGAGGCCCCCTTCTGGAGCCCCATGAGGTCCGCCTTCCTGGACCGTATGGACGCCCTCGGCACTTTCCTGTCGTCCGCGCTCGCGAGGAAGCACCCGGTCAGCAGACTCCTGGCGACCGTCTACGAGTCCTGCCTGGTTGAACGTGAGCACAAAAACAATGAGTCCGCAAGACATAAGAAGCTTTGTTCTTAAACCTTTCAAGGTTTTTGCTTTTTTATTGGGGGGGGGGGGGGAGGCAATTGTTGAGTGCGGATGTCTTGAGAGGTTGTTGTGATGAAGGCTGTCTTCGTGCGTCTGAAGATCGACTGTGGGTCGTACCTATATACGAGGAGTCAAGAAAAAAAAACGACGCAGCTGAGTATGGGACCTGTGTGTGTATCGCCCCCCTTGTTTCTACCACAGTTTCGGGTTTTCAAGACACAAAAAAATGCATGCGGCGAAAAGCACTGGGACCAGGACAGTGACCTCGACAATGTGGAATGCTTAATTGTTCCTGAGGTCTTAAAAGAAAACACTGGAAGCCTCCTAATGGCAGCCGACATTTCACCAAGAGGCTCAGCTTCTTTAACTGCGTAGCTCCTTTACCCTGGTGGAGCTTAGACTAGCAAAACGTTAGATGCCACGTTCATGTTTCTAGGAGATTCCTTTTCGAGTTGTTGCTTCCAGCTTCAAGATTTTGTGTCTTATCGTCGGCTTCTGCATGGGCGCGCAGCTAGGGTATCAACTGCCATCATGTATTGCTTAAAGGGGCTATGCAACAATTTTTTTACTTTGCGCAAATACCGCTTAGAACGGATCCCTGACGTTAATGACCTATGAAACACGCCTTCGTTTTTCAGCCGACGCATTAGAAGTCCCAGAAAAAAATTAAAAAACAACGAGCAGCGTTCACGCCCTCAACTCGCAGCCAGAACAAGCGGCCACGTGATCTGGAGCCGATTATATGCCGCCAATGTTGATCATAGCCACGCGCTGGGGTTGGCAAAGCACAGGACACGCGCTGAGTTCCAGACATTGTTATGGCTCGGCTATTGTCGTCGTTGCAGCGATTGGACACGGGCCACTACTCGAATGCTTCTCGAGCTATCAATTATCACGAGCCTAAATCGAGTGCCCACGCAATGCTCGGGTCCAATCTATGAACCGCATTCAAATATCGTCATACGGGTGTACTGCGATCCCCGCGTTACGTCATCGAATTTTGCAAGGGAGAGATTGAATGAAAATGATCGCTTTTGTCCTTGAAATTACACCGCAACAAAGGAGTTTCTTAGCCAGTGGCGTTGCGTGCGAGTATCCTTGAGTCTCGCTAGTGCCAGTAAGCTCGTGTAAAGTGAAAAACATTCCAATTGAATATCGTTGCACAGCTCCTTTAAAAGCTTCTCGGAATGTAACGCTAACAAACGCGAGGCTCATAAAGGTGTTGAATACAGCTCTTGCAATGCGAGCGTCCAGGCTGAGTGAGTAGGAATCGCCAAATTGCATGCTACGATCAGTTTCTCCTGTGACTAGTGACGCCAAAATGGACACTTCAATTTATACCCCTGACGAACGGCAAAATTTCATGTCATTTTCATCTAATGCAACTGCGAGCGTTGCGAGTGCGGTGCATTGTATGAGGAACGACGCGCGCTGGTTGGCCGAACAGGTAATGTCATTTGATGGAAATTACATTAAATTTCACCATGTGGCAGGGGCGCAACGTCTTGAGGAGGTCTTATTTAATACGCATTTTAACTCGTCAGTTATACCAAATCTGACGGATCCTTACAAAATATATTTATTTATATTCGGAACAACGATTAAATGTGTGTCTGGTTTGTACGCCGCCGATAAGAATACGAGATCATAATCAAAGTTTCAGCGATTTGTACTAATATACTTCTTTTCTGGGAATTATAAGAAAAATGTGCTGTCAAAAAGAAAAAAATCGTTGAACAATTTTTTTTTCAAAGTTTGTAATGTAAAATTAAACAAAGGTAATCAACTAATTGTTTTCCAGGTATTGCTTTAGACTAGTTTCCTTGCGAGTGCGAGTCAACGAGCCTTAGTCTGTAGTAAAGAGGTGTTGCCAAGCAATCCAAACTTGCCTCAAAAAAAAAAAAAGTGCCTTTTTTTAGATTAAGTTTTTTTTTTTTCTTTTAGTAGCTTCGTCGTTCCACAAGCAGAACGGAGGTTACGCGCAGCAAGATTTCGGGCGTAGCCCTAAGGCCGGGGTCACACTGCTCATACATCATCACAAAAGACAGTCTGCAAACACGAGTCACCGCAATATTCATGGTTCGCATACCGCGTGCCAAGTTTTCGTTTTAAACTCATTGCCATGCGGCATTCAAAGAACGAATCTCGCGGTGACTCGCGTTCGAATCTGTATGAGGAGTGTCTTTTGTAGTATGACCCCAACATTAAACTTCCATAATATTTTCTTTTTTCATTTTTCTAGTGCTTCAACTGCGTCTTTAATCTCGTCATTTACGTTTCTTTCACTGACAAATGTATTGAATAATAATCACTACAATGTACAAAATGTTTTCGATAAAATGTGTTATTATTTTTACACGCGATATTTAGAGGGTGTACAATTAATATGGTAAATATATGGCCTCCTATGAAACACTCGTATGACGTCCAGCTATTTGAGCTTCGAACCCTCTCTACAAGTCACATTTCCGATACTATGCACACAACTTCGGTGGAATTAAGGTATCTATCGCGAAAACTGGCACCTGGTATTTGGTCCAAATTTAAACGACTGGTATATTGCATCATCTATTCTTTTCTATCGAAATAATTGAGCACAATGGCAGCTCATTTAATGCCAAAAATCATAACTTATTTCTTTTTTTTTAATTTCACCGGTATTGTTAAGTGACAACGCTTTCGCCATTAACCATGCTACGCAGGCGACTTGCACGCACCAACCACGCTGCTCCGAGAGCTACTGACTGATGTCGGGCTTGCCTCATGGCCTGTGGTGGAAGGAGATGTGGCGCAAACACTTCAGGTGGTTGACGCCTCCCTTCGAATCTACGGACTTCCCTCCCTCGTCTCCATCTGGGTAGGCGAAGACGTGTGGAACTCCAAGAAGCCCTGCATATATGTGAGTTCTCTTCAGGGAAGAAAAAATGAGCGGCACTAGAAACTAAACGAAATATATTGTCCCCAAGGTGCCTTGCCGCATCGAAGGTTTGACACTAACGTACGTTCATTTATCGAGGATACAGGGTGTGCTTCAGCACAGCTGTCTCTGGTTCTACCCATTTGTCACGACTGTTACGATTTTTTAACGATTCACCGGCTTCAGTATCTTGCAGAGAAAGGATAACAAGGACACCAGCGGCATTTATTTCAGTGACACCAATTTCTTTGCAAATAACACAATATTAGTGGCTTTCTTACTGACTTGTGTTTTTACTGAAACAAAAGCCACTGGCGCCCATGACGCCACATTTGGTTTAAAGAAAATTGAATCTAACCGGACGTCGGCTCACAGCAAGCTTTTGTCCTTCCCTTTCATCTTTAAACCAGGTGACATCATATTCTCGAACTTTGGCATCCAATGCCCACCAAAATCTTCCCATTCACGCAAAGTTTCAACTTTCTGCGACGCGTAGTTAATTTATACGGGCCAAAAAAATTCAGACTTCCTTTTCTCTCATGCATCCAGTAAATGTTACTCCTCTACCTTGATATTCCATTATTTTGTTCTTTGGTTGGCGATGCAGGTCAACGAGCCCCAGCTGCTGCTTCCTCGTGCCAAGCATTTGCGAACGCAGCAGTTCCCAGGAGCATCGAGGACCTACCAGAGCTATGTGCGCGAGTTCGTGGGACCGTTCACCCTCAATAGGACCATGAGCGCGGATGCACTGGCCGAGAGCTTGGTTAGCTTCGAAGCGTTCATTGCTCACCAACTACCGAACCATACCCCCAACTACGACGCAAACCCCACATCTGGATGGCGAAACCTCACCATCAGCACTTTAGCTGACGACACGGTTAGTGCATGATATACTCACGATCGTAATTATTGTTACTAGACTATTTTCAGGGGGAAAAAGCGACTTGGTGATGTCTTTGTTCGGCCGCGCTTAACTAGGTCTCGGTTTTTCAACGACTCCTAATAGCGAAACTCCTTGGCATGGTATCAAAATCTTTTTTGATGCTCCTCATTTATGTTTCAACAAAAAGGCCTCCATTGTGTCTGGCTAGTTAATAACTTTTTGTGGACCATGAAATCACACCGGTAGATACAATTTTAGGGTAAAACATGGTCGTTTCTGAAAGTGTAAGATCGCTCGCATTCACGGAATGTTGTTGCTTAGGTTCATTGAGTCATTAAGCAGAATGAAGTAGTACAGGGCGTAATAAAATGTCAATAAAATTTCTTGATCGAGTGTTGAGACAGAGGTATGTTAGTCTGCCTCAAGGGCCCTCTGATGCCTCCACTGTAGGTGAGAAATTTAGCCAGTGCCGCAACTGCTAACCTGTGGTCTTCGACCTGAATCGCTCATAAGTTATTACGTGAACGCAACTCATTACGATGTTCATTCCGGTCAAAGCAGCGAGAAAGGACGGGGATCCTATTCTTTTTCGCCATAAGCTAAACTTTAGCAGCGCAAGCTTTCCTTACACGTGCTCCGAGTTGGGGTGCTCTAACACACTCGACCACTTGCCCACCCAAACAATTAGTGTAGCGTTTTCATATCTTAATTTGATGAAAAATTATATGTAGCTGCACTTGATTGCGTTTTCTTAAACGTTGTTTTTTATTATCAAACACGCTAGAAAATAGGATAATGTTTTCGTGCCGGAAATGTACTTTATTAATTTTGATAAGTCGTGCTCCTAGTAGAATTGTGCTATGTGTAAAAAATCGTTGGATAGGTTGTTGCAAATTTAAAGGCCGTAGATTTCAAACGTATGTAGGTAAGGATAAGGTGAACGTAAATAGATAAGGTAAAAAGATATGAACAGAAGGACGCATGTTACATGCGTCATTTAAGCTTCGTTATGTTTGCATAAGAATGAGCTAGCCTTTTTGAAGCACTTGCCGACGCGATAGTAGCGTGGATGGATCGTTCGTTTTTTGTTTTTTTTTTTGGGGGGGGGGGGGGGGGGGTTCTTTTTATTAAATAATCAGTTGAAGTTAAGCGCTTGTCCCGTCCACACATTCCTCGTTTTAGTTTTTCGTGCCCTGTTTCCAGTTGTATCAGAACCAACTCGCCTGCATCGCCACTTTCATCCATTACATTTATTCTACAGCGGGCTCTTTTACGTTGGTTCTTGGTTTGCTATCCCTCATGAAAACATATTTGTTTGAATTGAGTTCTGCATTTGCTACCGTTCAATTCACTAGAGTATCACTTTTTTCGTGCTCTATGCGTACTACGGATCTAGAATATATAAACTAATAGCCGATGACACTTGGTTCCCAAAAACAACCATTAGAAATAAAAGAAACAATGGTCTGCAGCTCGCAATGCTCAAAATAATACACGTGTTCTAGATTTGTTTTTGGTTCTCGTTTGAAAGAGCGTTATCCCAAGCAAGTGACGTAGTAACACTTTTTTACTTGAATGTTTTTTTATAATCAGTGGATGTCCATCCTCACACGCGTCTTCACTCACAAAAACAACTCCCTGGACGAAATCCCAGTGGTCGTCTTTAGCGCCAAGTACATGAGGTTCCTCGGCACTCTCATCCGGAACGGGTATGTACTATTTGTACGAAGGGCCACGACTGGTTTTTCTTGCCGAAAAATAATGAAACTATTAGGTTTGTGGGAACGGCATTTGCTGTATTTAAAAGCCATATCTTCTCCGGACCTGGCCAGTCCCTTATTTGATGAATTGCCATTTAAACTGTATCATTAATTTGTAATATCTACTGCGAGTTGAATTTGATTGATGGTGATGCTAAAAAAGCGCTTTCGGTCCCCAAAGCCCCAATATGGAGTCTGCGATCTTCCCTGGATACATTTCAACATATAGGCAAGTTAAATTTGTTTACAGTGTATAACTAAGTGTGCGACATATTCAAAGCCTGCAGAATAATTTGTTTTGGGGCTAGCAAAATTTTTAGTTCATTTGTATTGAGCACATCGTAGCCACATATTAAACACTAAATTTCAATCTGTTTAAAAATCCCCAATATTGATCCAGAGTTAACACTACTTCGAACATTTTATGTTTTATACCTTGTACTATCTAGCAATGTGTTTGAAAGTTTTGCAAAAAAAAAATATGTGTTTTTATTTTTACAATAAACATTTTAGGGCATCCGAGAGCTTACTGATATTAAAGAGAAGGGTTGATTTTTTTACATACACGAAGAGGTAAACCTGCCCTGAGAGGTAACTTGTTACTTCGCATCTGACATTAAAAAATATAGCCAAATATATCAAATCAGCACCAAAACTAAACAAGGTTGTGAAGTTTAATTGAATCCTTCGTATAGGTTTGGGAGAATTCAAGCCCAAAGTTTTAAGTTTATAACATTTTCATGAATCAACGATTTTCATCAAAATAAATCAACACATTTTTTTCCAGCTTGTTCAAAATTTGTAACTTTCCTTTAGCTAAATGTCGAAACTTCTAGAGCTAATAAAAGGTTAAAGAATTTCCCCTGCAAAAGTGATCGAAATGTTTAAAAGGTAAAATATATTTTGCGCAGGGCCTGGAGATTATACCGCATAATTTAGAGATTCAAACCCGAAGACATTCAGCTACTGTACCACATTCTGGGAAGTGCGTGGTTGCGCACTCTGGTTAGAAGGGCTGCCCAAACAGAACACAGCAGAAACTGGGTTTTCTAAATTCATGGCATACGCCGTACTCTGATTCGCTTTTGGAGTACGTTTTTCCATCTTTTTTTTTTCGGAAAGTTTTTCTTTTCTAGTTTCTGTTTCTTGTTTCCGTCCCCATCCTTGGTGTTTTATCCTTTCATGTATTCGTAACGTGCGAAGATACAAGAAGAGAGAGAGAGAGAGAGAGAGAAAGTAAAGAGGGCAAGCACTGCGGTACTAGCAACCACTTACTAAAGATAAACCTCCTCTTCTTCCACACCCATTAGTTTCATATCTTGGAACTAATCGGTGTGGAGGAAGAAGAGGTTTATCTGCAGTAAATAGTTGCTAGTCCAGCAGTGTGTTTGTGCCGAGCATCTTTCTACAGAAGAGGCAGGCACCTCAGCGAATCCGAGGAGCTTACTTGAAGCGGAGACGGAACAACAGTAAGGATTGCCCGTTGATCGTTTTGCAAAGGATGCATTTAGAATCGCGCCGGGTCCTTTATGACGTCACGGCTCGACGAGCCATTGACGTCCGGCGGAGGCGAGTGGCTGCATGTTCTTTCGGTTTTAATGCGTTAGCGTTAGTGCCCCGGTATATGCGCTGACCTTTGACGTTGTTGGAACATACGTTTATTGAGTTCGCAACGTCGCCACGGGATGGCACCAAGGCCCTAGCAGTGGGAACGGCGGGTGTATCACTAGAGGGAGTGGGAACGGCGGGTGTATCACTAGAGGGCGTGAACTGCCCCCCCCCTCCCCCCCCCCCTCCCCCCCCCCCCGTCCCCCGTGCACGTCACGCGGCCGGCGTGCGGGTGGCCCTGGAAGCTCCTGCCATCCACTTTGGAGACCTGTGGACGCAGACAGGCTGCGGTTTCGTTGTTCGGCTTGCCACGCCGTTCTTGACACGCAATCGTGTTACCATGCCACCGGGCCAAAAGCGCACGGTGTCGTCGCCCTGTTATGCACAGCATGTATGCACAACAACGACATAGCTCTGGCGTTTTCCGCGCATCTCGCGCCCGTCCTTCACGCACGCGCTAAGTGACCTTATCTGCCTGCACCAGGGAGAAGATTGGTTTTGGGAATGTTCACCCCGAGGAAAAGTGCGGAGAGTCTGAATTCACCATGCTTTGTTCTATAAAACGCTGCGCGAAATGCTAACGTATTTCTTCGAGAATCAGCGTGGCGGCAACAGTGATTTCGGCACCTTTTTTTTTTACGTTTAGAGTAGTTTTGCGCACAAATAATGGTGATATTTAGATTTTTCCGGAAAACCTACGCCGAAAAGCGACATTAACTACGTTTTTTGAAGCGTTTCAGGTTGCCTTTAAGTGTAATCAATCCTTCCGTTTAGTTTTTGTTTTAATTTCGACTGCATTTATTTTACGTCAACAGGGCCAGTTTGCCATCAGGCTTCCACCTGGCCGGACAAAAAAAAAAGATAGTTTTGACATTAGACTATCATGCAGTAACCATATGTCTTATTCGGGGTCAGCTAGGATTAAGAAAAATTTCTGGGTAATCATTGGGAGATAAGCACCGTGCAGAGCTTACTTTGTAATCAATCATAAAGGATCCAACTTTCATTAAACGTCACAATTAGGTTGAGGAACTAATCGCAGAAGTTTGTTTTGCCGCGGGCCGTAATGGCAGCACGCTATCCGAGCATATATTGCCACTGGCGTCAAAGGATAACTGCACTGCGCCAAGCCGCAACCGAGGCCATTCCGCCCGTGTACTCGCAGCATAAAGATGTACTGCACTGTCTCCCGTCCCGAGGACAGCCGTAAACAAGCTGGGTTATCCGCGTATTTGAAAAGCTGCTTCTTGTCCCTTAGGTTGCTGGATCTTGTCAACTACGTGGGCTGGCGGTTAATCGAGCGCTTCGGCTGGGCGGCTTCGGACTCTCTGGCGGGCTTGAGACAGGAATTTCTGCTGGAGGTCAGCCCCGCCATGGCAGCAACCGGCTACGTGGAGGTCGACTGCGCCGTGCAAGCGGCCCACCTACTGCCCTTCACGGCCGGCCGGATCTTCCGCTTCTCCCTCACCGTACTCGATCCCCGAGTCCCGGTATTTGACTGTTATTAATCACTCCCACGTGCAGTGCCTCTTCACGCATAAGTTGCAAATGGTAAAGTACCATCGCGGACAATACGAGCTGGAACAGTCCTTCATGCTCCTTTGGCGTACCTGCCAGTTTTTAGGGAGCTGTAGTCCGAACTAGAAATATAATGCGAAGTTTACGTCCTACACTTCGGCGGACTATTTAACAAATTGAGAGACGATAGAGATTCTCGGGACCGCAGACGCAGAAAACGGCAGGATCGGGGGTTTCAGCGCATACTGTATGAGGGAGTGCCGATAAAACGTCACACACAGGATGAGAACACCAGGGTGCGTCTTGCAGATACTCGGCTTCCGGCAAAGCGATCTTTGCCTTCCATCGTGCTCCGCATGCACGCTCGAAGCTTACGAGACGCCGAAGTGTTATCGAAGGCAGGAACCACGCGCTGGAGGCGGGACAACTAAATGACCTCCCTGACGCGTTCACCCTGTCAATGACTATATATAGTCAGTGCTGTGACACAAATAAATGTCTATATCAATGCCTACGTAGTCATGAGGTCTCTTTTAAATTGCCCGGCCTCCAGCATGCGCTCACTGCCTTCCGTCGTGCTTTCATCTTTGTCTACTGGACTGTGCAACGTATTCTGTGCTAGGCGCCGTAGCTCTCTTTTGTGCAGACATGTACGGATCTCATTACGAGTAGTCAAATTACTTGTAATCAATTACTGTTATAATTAATCTTGTAGTCGTTTGAATACATTTATAAGCAAGTAATCGCAAGAGTAATCTTAGTACTTTTGGAAGCACCGAAATTACTTGTACCGTTAGCATTTTTAACTCCCCTTTCTATTGCCCTCCTTTGTTTTGTACAAGTGTTCTACCAAGGAATCTTGGAAGGAAGGTTTACCAAAAAGAAGGAAGGTTTACCAAAATCGGTAGATTAAGAAGATACGCATTTTGCAATTGGGTAATTCTAATCTAATATTAGACAGTACAAAAAACCCGTATTGAAACCGGCCGAAAAATCTGTTGTTTGGAAAGTCTGAAGTCATCGGACAAGCAATGGTTACTTTTTTTCTCAGGTAACCGCCAATTACTTTTCTTCTCAAAGAATGAAGGAATTGAATACTGTTCAAACGAGAGCAAATTATAATTGTAATTGATTTCTTTTTTATAGTAACGTGTACAATACTGCTTTTGTGTATTGTCAGACGTCGGGCATGCATCCACACTCCAGTGATCTGCTTTTGTTTTCTTTTTTTTTTACCGGATAAGCGTTGGAAAGTGTATACGGTGCGCAAGTTCGTCTGCTTCTTGCGCACCTCGCACGTATTTTTACCCGCCATTCGCGCCCCATGCCCACCCTATTCCCACTCCTATCCCGAGCAAAAGGCATCTTATTTTATTCCCATTCCATTCCCCCAGCGCTGCCGTCATCCCTTTCCCGTTCCATTTCGGGGTCGCGAAAGTGTGCCGCGTGAGGGCGTGTAAGGACGCGCAATCAAAACGCGACCTACAAATATTCGATTTTGATCGCGAGGGGCGCTGCTCAAAACTTGAGAGCCTGATAGTCTGATCGAGGCAAGCGCGAGCATCTCTTTGTGCTTTACAAGAGACAAATTCGTAGTGTCAGAGCGGCTACAAGTTAAGAGATTTCGAGCCGGAGTTCGGCAGGGTACGACTCTCTTACTCTTGTCCCGGCTGTTTGTTGCGACAAATTTCGTGGGAACCAAACGGTACTGGAGGGAGTCTGGGCGGTGATGATAGCGTTCTCCTTGTTTTCAGGGCCTAGTAGAGAGCACAGTCAAGTCCCTAAAGCTGGCTCTAACTGTGCTCTTGCAGAACACTCCTTGGATCGATAACGTCACCACGAGTCGTGCCATTAGCAAGGTGCGACGCTGGTTATTCTCTCTATATTCCATCACATTTCTCGAGATGCACGCATATAGTCTTCACATACGTGGTGCCGCAGTTACGCGTCTAGATTGTAATCAAATATATGTCATTATTTTATTAAAGTTAAATCTAGACGTTTATGATAGTTCTCTAAAAAAACGTATGATTCATTGAACCATATCTCATAATACCATTAGAATTATCCATAATACATACTGTATTTACTTCCTTTTCTCAATGAAGAACGCAAAGGTGAATTTTATTCTTGGGCCATTGGTTGTCTATCGTACTTTGCCTATCGCTTGGAACATAAATGGCAATATTTTCTTCTATTTGGCTAAGCAATATATGAAACAACGCGCAAAACAACAAAGACGGGAGAGAAGAAGTACACAGGACGAGCGCTTGTTTCCGCTCTTGGTTGTTTTCAGCGCTGTTTTGAACATTGCTTAAACACGAACCAACTCACCCACATCGTTACTCTAATTCTAATTTGTCTTTAAGAACTTTCCGATTACCGATATGTTCATTAAACGGATAGGCTGCACAACAACTGAGAGTGAATTGTGTGCTTTTTTGTGTAAAACACGCATACGTGATATTGTCTTTAAACACTAAAATTGTGCAGTCCACTAATAAAGGTATTTTATTTTCACTTTTTTATGTTGGTCTTTATATTGCCACGCGCGTCTCCGAGCAAGTGTGTCCGTGTCCGAACGGTTATCGTGCTTGGCTCCCACGCAAAGGTCCGCGGTTCGATTCGTGGCAGTGGAAAGAGCTTTTTGTTATTTCTGTAAAATGTCGCGTTCTGGTAAATTCGAGAACCCCGTTGCTCATTCGAGGTTAGAATGTTTACGCGCCGTGCTTATTCAAGGTTAGAATGTTCTACGTGCCGAAGCTTCTATGCCGATTGATCCAGAAGCACTCGTGTGTGCAGAGGGGCTCCGCGTGGCGAGCTGGAGTCAGTCTCGCCCCAGTGTTCAATCCTGATTTTTCGCCGCCATCGACGCCTGCGACTCTAGCCTGTTTTTCTATTTTATTTTTGCACAGGTTCGCCCCATGAAACGTTTAGGTTGCTTCAGTTTTTGTCGCCTCATCAATTGTCATTTGTGACAATATGATGTCATATGGTTTATGGGTCGTATGGGTGCATATGGTTCCTTTTCAATAGGGTAAGACGACAGCAACAGGACGTCACGTTTTAATGCGTACGTTTATATTTTATAGTTAACAGCTCTTAGCACTATAAGCGTTAAGCTTACAGTGCTCAAGCGTAAGTATTAAACTATTCCCTGAAAAACAAAAATAGTCTTCCTGGGTTTGAACGGGGATGCGATTTCACCCTCGTGCCCAAAGAGAGTCAAAACCATTTTCTTTTCATATCAGCTAGATTTATGAATGAATAAATAAATATATTATTGCTTATCAATATTTCAACTGCGAAAATATAAGAGTAAACACTCTGAACAGAAGATTCATGCCTGGCAACATTGTGTGCTTGAATAGGTGGCGTATGTATGCCTTAATGTGCACATAACTCATTCCAGATTGAAACTTTGAACACCGCATTTGGGTACGGGAAGGTTCCTGTTGAAGAGCAGTTTCAACGCGTAAGTGATCAAAAACATCAGCTGTGAACTTTCGAATATGCCGTAGAAATAGCGAAGGAAAGTCGTTACTTGAAACAAGTATACAGTACTTTGTATAATATTGGTCTGTTTAAAATTTTGTTCAGTTCGTCAACTGCACTCAATAAAATGCAATATATACTCTTAATGGAGTCAAACGGCGTCCTAAATTAGAATTTTTGGGGCGTTAAGTAGATTGTGTACCGATTCAGCATTGTCGGCGACGCTTCCGGAACACGAAATAACTTAAATAATGTAAAGCATGTTAACCTGTGTATTATTTTCGACATAAAAAAAAGTAAGTCTCTCTAAAAAAATGTTTTATTGCAAATATACACAAAGCACAGCACAGCGCATACAGTTCTTAGTCAAACATTATAAGTACTTTTTTTTAATTTTCAATTAAAAAGCGGGGCCCATTCTCGCCCGTTTTTGGAAACTGGCGCCATAGCATTATTCGAGACCTCTGCCGGCCGCCATTTTTCCATTCAATATAACAGAAAATCACGTATAACTTTTTTGTAATAACATAACGGTTAGTGCTGAAACTTTGGCATCTGATTCGAACCGCTAGAGCTACATTTGGGCGGAGAATGAGCGTTCGGCCATGCATAGTTCAATTTTTCGAGGGGATTGTTTTTTTTTTTTTTAATTTTTGAGGGGTTATGATAAAATGGTGTCATAGTCAATAGCTTAAATGTTAACAATAAAGCAAAAGACTATCCATAATACTCAAAGATGATCTTGTTAATGCACTCTCAGCTATCCTTGTTAATTAGTTCACATTTCACAAAAAAAAACACATAATAAGGTTTCTTTGAAAATTTTCGCATTTTCAATGTGAAAACACGTTCCCAAAAGGGTACGAGTGTGGCGTTTTCCAAGAATCACGCTGACGCATTTCCTATGAAAACACCAATGAATCTTCCTTAATTGTTGTACTCTGATTTGGATATACTCTCATCATTGAGGTATGTTAGCTGATACGCGAATACAACGGTTGTTGGACGTTCTGCGAATATTCTTTTTTATTCGTTTACTGCACTCACAAAAATTTCCACGTGCTAAAACACAAAATATCTTTTTCAGGATTTTAACTTTAACAGCGAGAATTTCTATAATAACAGTCTGTTCATCGCCAGAAACGTTGCAAAAGCACAAGTGACGAAGCTATGGAGACCGGGAGCATTTTTAAATAAGTAAGTACACGAAAGGCCTGAATGGACTAGATTCTTTAGCATTCATGATTTCACCTGTTCTTCAAAAGATTACAAAACTATGGTTAAAATTCGTTTATTCGTTTTGTTTTTTGCCCTTGATAGACCTACGCTTGAGTTCGGTTCTGTGGCGTGGAGTTTGCTAACGAAAACGCTGGCAATCACCATTGAAAATGGGCAACAGAGGCTAATACGTATTATTTACGATCGTTACTTCCAACGTCATTTTTATTTTGACTATACTTTTCTTCTTAATAAGGTTTCGCTACCTTTGTCCAATAGAATAGCAGGGCGCGATTTGATGTGAATGATCATTTCCCTCCTCGTTTCACTAGAAACAGGGGTTTCCCCAGGAATTGAAATTAGGGAAGGTGTCTAAAGTTTTATGGGGGGGGGGGGGATTGAGAATAGAGGAGTCGTGGGGATTAAGGGGGGTGCCTTCAGAAAACGAGGGGGGGGGTGTGATTTCCCTACACACCCTAAGGGGTGTGTAGGGAAATCACAGACTAGAAATCACCGTACTTTTAACGTTCACAATATCTGTAAACCATCTCCTTTCTCTTGGACGCAGTATCTATTTAACAGTATTGAAAATTCCGAAATTGATATATTCAGTGAAAATATGTTGTTCGTGAAGCAATTGAAAGTGCTCGTTGCAAAATTCTAAATTTTGTGTATTTCATGTCGGTTCGTGTTTGAAACCCTCAATTTTGTTTTTGGTTTCTTTTGCTCCTGATTCACTGTGTGCGCCAAAGAGAAGGTATGCTATTTGCTTTTGGGCACGTGAAAAGAAGTATTACATTATATTAACGTAGAAAAACTATGCCGAACATTATTTTTCTTTTGGAAAAAGTACGACCCTAGTGAAAAAGCCATTTGTATGCAAATTTTCTTGAGTCCAATAAACACATGAATCATACATGATATATAAGAACAAATAAAAACCATATAAGAAACTTACAAGAAACTTCTCACAACTTTCTTATATGGTTCTTATATGTTATTCTATATCTGATATAGTTCCTATATAGTTCTTATATGGTTCTTAAATGTTCTTGTATATCTTGCATGATTTATATGTGTTTATTGGACACAAAAATTTCTCATAAAAATTAGGTTTTTAATAGGGGAGGTACTTTTTTTGTAAAAGCACTTTTATAAAAGTTGTTTTGAACTGGGTATCTTCGTTTCAACCGGTAAACAAAATAATTAAAATCGTTTTGCATATGTACAGCAGCTAGTAACGCGCTGGTTATGAAGGAAGTAAGCAAACTGCATTGAACTATAAAATCCTTGGGCAGTCATCAAGATTGCTTCTCGCTATAGTTATTAAATAGGAAGCAATAATATTCTGTCGCAAGAATCGCCTTTCATTTTGTTATTTCTAAATTGCTTGTTGACTTACCAATTTGTGTATTCAAATCGCGGCTGGAAATTTAGCATTTTCGGTAGTTATCATCTCTATGATTGGCTGATATCCTGAATCCCAAAGGGATGACCCCAAGAACGGATTCTATCACACCACTTTTATGTTTAGATCGCAGGGAATGCCATTAGGTCAAAATGTCTTCGCTGTGTTCTTCACGACGAACAAGAAGTCTCACGCTCATTAAATACATACTACCGTCTTAATTAAACAGTCATTCATAGGGGATACTTAGCGATAATTTGACATTGAATAAAATAAAGAGGCTCCTAGCTCTATACTGTGAATGACAATAGTTTATTTATTACTTTATACATATCTATTTTGTCAACTGATGCACAGGCTGTCTCAAAAAAACAATTTCCAGGGTGTTTTTTTACCGCAAAAATAAACTAAGCATTGCCGAACGCTCATTCTCCGCCCAAAGCTAGCGCTAGAGGCCACACCCAGGTGCCAAAGTTTCAGCCCGATCCGATAACTTAATCAAAAGCTATAAGTGATTTTCTGAAATTTTCAATGGGAAAATGGCGGCCGACGGAGTTTTCGAATACAGGGGGCTTTATGTGCTCCAGGAACCAAAAACGGTCAAAAATGGGCTCTATTTTCCCACTGAAATTTTCACAAAATCACATATAACTTTTGATTAAGTTATCGGATCGGGCTGAAACTTTGGCATCTGGTTGTGACCTCGAGCGCTACCTTTGGGCGGAGAATGAGCGTTCGGCGATGAGTAGTCTATTTTTGCGGAGAAAAAAACCTGTAAATTTTTCTTTGTGACACCCTGTACATTAGCAAGATTGTTATACCATCGTGTTGTATTGTTCTATACGCTTAAGTATGTCTGTGAACATGGTGCTGTATAGTTGCACTGTATTACGCAGCCCTGAACAAACTGTCATCTTGGCGCTAGGGCCTTGTCACGCTGCACTTGCTGCAGTTTTTCTGCCAAAGATACCATCTTTTTTGATGAAATAAAAATGAAACATTGATTGAATGATAATCTAGAGACTAAGGAATTAGTTCTTTTTTGTTAGAAAAAAGGCTATCTCTACATTATTTATTCTATCGCCTTTTTTTATGAATTGTTCTATCGGCAGGATTGTCAACCACCTGAGCCTTGAAGTTAGGTATATTTCGAACACAAACACGCTGCGTGAGTACAAAAGTTATTTTGTTGAATTTTATATCACCATAAAAACTATATGCATCGTTACCCTTTAATTTTACAGTTATTCCATATGGCATTATTACCGAACCCATATTTTTGCCGTCCACACCGTAAGTAATTTTTTTTCCGGTTCTGCACATTTTGGGTAAAACTACGAATTAGATAATCGTCATAAATATCAAGGCGTTTATTAACACATCTTAAGATCCCCGTTTCTTCCGTGATTCTATTTTAAGGCTTCTTAATGACAACCGTCTCATTCTATCCGTCTGACATTTGTATATGGGCATGAGACGAACAGGTGAAAATATCGTTAGACGTATCCTTTAATGTAAATCGAATTGCAATACGGTGCAGTCAAGATGGCCTAGTGCGTCTTATAAATGAACCCGAGCCTCTCAACGAACAACGTTATAAAGAACGCAATATCGTAATGTTTCCGATATTTGGTCGTACCTTTTATTTATTTCATTTATTATTTATTATTTATTTATAAAATGCTCGAGTTATCCGGTTGCCTCAATTATCCGCTTGGAAAACCTTTTTTTCTATTTAGGAAGTTATTTTGTGTGCAACGTCAACATTAAACTCTATTTTCAATCTGTGCGAATAAGTCTGAGCACTCCAAAAACCTGAAGCAAAGATATTATAAAGCAATGATCATATTGTGCATAAATATAAGTCCTTTTTTTTCTGATAATGTTTTGATAAAATTATTAAATAAACATTTCCATCTGCGTGTAATTTTTTCTCCAACATCAGAAGCTGGAACTTCGCGACCACAGGTTACGGTATAGCAAAGGCGATGCTTTACACGGTCATGGCAGAGGGTGAGTCATCAGAAACATTAGAACAACTTTAAAACAATCTTCAAAAACTCGGTGCATTAACAAGTTTTTCAAAGGACAATAAAGTGCCTCTGCGGTTGACAAAAAAATAACTAGAGTCGTCGCAATTCTTCGACAAACAGAGCTACGAATAGCAATTTTTTTAAATTTATTTACGAAGTAGTTTCAAGCTACTTCGTAAATTCATTTATGAAATAGCTAAATCTGAGGGGGTGCCTGTGACGTCATAATAAAAATATTGATATATTCGCGCTTCGAGCTCTTGTTAATTTTCTCTCTTTTTTTAAATAAATGCGGAAGAAAATTTATTTCTAGTATGCACAAATCAGCGTTACTGAATTAGCTAGCTCAGTTACGGAACTGCCCAGAGACGCTGCTTCCACGAGCGGTACCCCATTCTCCCCCCACGGCTATTAGGTAACTGCAGTGTGTTCCATGAAAAACATATGTTTTGAAACACTGCGTCTAGATGGTGCTCCACTGTACTTTATGAAACACAGATTTGAAACGGCAATTTTGATGGTGACTCAAATGACGGGAGGTCGGGATCTCCGGGAGGTGGACAGAAGGGGTGGGAGGGGGGGGGGAGGGTGTTGCTCTCTTCTGTGGGAGCTCTACAACTGAGCTAATCTAATAACGTTGCCGCAAATGCAAATATGACGTCCTGACCGTCGCTCCAGCATTCCCCCGCGACGTTCCACCGTGTGCAGTGTGCACTTTCGCAAGCTTACGAGTCCACGTGCTTACCCACACGCTGGCGACACGCGCTAGGCAGCTGAGGAGACTGGAAGTGACGTCACGCACAGTGCTTGGTTTCGGTTTGTTTTGTTTTGTTTTCCGCACAATTACCAATATATTTATAGTTAAACGGTTGTATTGTTTATAGTTTCTAGATAGAGATATGCTCGATTTCACCTCTGACATCTATATTTCAAGAGCATTTTTCAGCTTTTTTTAGCAAGATGCCACATAAAGGAGAGCAGATGAAAGGCAGAAAGGAAAATGGGGAAAAGTGGTGCATAAATTAAATCATCCGCTTTTCTTTGCAGAACCGTTAAATGTAAAAAAAAAATAAAGTATTAATATTGTGAGTTCTAGACTTGTTATAAAAGCAAATGTCTTTAAACCTTTTGAATTCCTCTTACGCAGCTTCTTTTTTATTAATATTATTTCTGCGATTTGTATATTTCTAGCCATTTCCCATTATTATTCATTTGGATAAAAGACCCTACGCGTTAAAGACGTGTTATCAAAGTACCATATTCGACGACCATTGGATTGCCCATACAGAAACTGAAATTAAAGTGCCAGATTCTAAGTGTTTGAATATCACATGATTTGAATTTTAGAAAATTGAAAGTACGGCGTCCCGGCTGGTGCCTCATGCGTGCGAACATACGCAGCGTGACCGTAAAGATACCTTAGGAAGGCTTGCCATTCTTCGTGCTCGCCCCAGTGATCAGAGAGAAGGCGGCGGTCAGAAGCTCTCCTTTCAACTCTGTACATATGAGGTGGACCGATCAGGCATAAACATAACCTAACCTGACTAAAAAAACTCGCCTGTGTGCTCGCTGCTCTTTCCGCTCATACTTCTTTGCTTCAAGCCACAGCTCGAGGAAAAATCTTTACTGCCATAAAAATTCAATTTGTTTTCTTGGTAAACCTTTCGGTGCTGTAGCGAACGTTTTTGCCTAAAAACATATTGCGACACTGAAAAGTGTGCTTTCGAGCATCGAATAATTATGCCACTCGTGCATTCCTAGCAATAAAGGCGCAGCCATGCTTATTAAAGGCCAGACATTAGTGTATCATTTACGCAAGTTATTGGCTTATTTATTTTCATACAACTACTTGATTCAAGTACCTGTTTCGATCAAGCGATAAATGTAAAGTTGGTGAAAAAGCATAACACGACCTGTTTTCATGCAACTCACTTTGTGCTCCTTTATTTTCAAACTTCCGGATACATCCTAAATCTAAGGTTGCGTTTTGCTCACTCGAAAAAAGAGGCAAGTCAATTACATCTAATACACGTGTCAGACGGTGTTCTAAAGCTCCTTTTCGCTAAGCTCCGTTATAAAATCAGCCAGTCAGCTGGCGATGTTGAGTGCGCACTTGCCGTACGGCGTGCGCTGGTTCGCCGATAGTATAAAGGAGCTTGTTCTAAATGCATTTAAAATGTCCGTCTGACAGGGGTATTAAGTAAAATAGAGCCTGTTAAGTTGGCTAGTACCCCAGGTGGAACAAAAAATGAATATTAATTTTCTCTCTAACTGCATTTACTCCCACCACTTCACGCAGGATCGGTTCTCATTACCGGCTCTTTCCCAAACTGGTGGACAGTTTACACGACCGTCAACTATCGCGCCAACGTAGACTGCCTGAACTATTACACCAGCCACGTAAGTGTTCCGCGTGGAGCCCGTGCGGAGAGCAAGTTCGTCTGCTTCTTGCCCAGGGGTTGCGGTGACGTCACAACAACGCCGAGCTCTGATTGGCTTCGATCGAAAGGATAGTTGGTAGACCTCAACGCTACATGCCTTCAGGTCTACCCATTATTTTTTTTTTAATCGGCCAATAAGAGATCGGCGTCCTGACGTCATCGCAACCCCCTGTGCAAAAAGCAGACGAACTAGCGCTCCACATAAAGACCAACACAGTTCGTGCAAAACAAAAAAAAAAGAGACTCGCGCGAAGTGAAGCCTCAGCGCATGCGCCGAGCCGACAGCTGCGCCACCGCAGCCGTGTGACGTCAGGGTCGCATGTCGGCATATACGGAACGCTTCATCTACACATACACATATATATTCTTCTAGGCATTTTACACCAACATGATCGCGCTAGCGATCGTATCTCAGCTTTCTCTCTTGTGTAACCTCCGGGCGTGTCGAGTAGCTCCTCCCTCCCATGGCTCGTGCGTAACCCGTTATGTGTAACGCGTTCCTTGTACCTGGTTACTTTTTATCGGTGACGAAGTAACGACCTAGTTACTTTTTAAGACGGGGAACGAGTAACATATTTGTGTTACTTTTTGTTAAAGTAACGCGTAACGCTGCTTATAGTTACATCTGTAGGGGAACGTTTACCACACAAGTATACCCAACCTAATTATCAACCCGGCTCGCGCATGAAATTTGCCTGACGAGAAAACGCTAGGCAGACCATAAAAAAAAAACGCGCACAATGTACGTAAATGTAGCCACAGTTTTCCGTGAATGAATGAGTTAAAATTAAATGGCCTAGATTTATTAACGGCGATACATATTGGAAGTTGCTACTGCTTCATAAAAAATGACGCGTTCAGAGTAACGGGAAAATAACGCGTTATTTTCAAGCTGATGTAACGCGTTTTGTTTTTCTTGATCATAGCGACGAGTAACATAATACTTATAGTTACTTCTTGGGGGACTAGCGAGTAACGGTATTGCCTTACTTTATTTCAGTAATGTGTACTACATCTGCTTTCTCGTAATAAGCTAATGAAATGAGAGGCTAACCGTATGCTTCTCTTTAACAGCTGAATCTGTCAACAGAAAACCTGTACGACTTACAACGGAGCAACGCGGCACTTCATATCGCGTATAAGGTAAACATGCAGGAAAACAAAATTTGTGTGTGTGTACTTTGAGTAAACCTATACGCACTCCGTCGTGCACCTCGGCCGGAAAGGGCTATACGCACTACGCGAAACTCGTATAAAACTAATGGTTTCAATGGGTTTTCCAAGCGGTGGCATAGCATAGTGGTAAAAAAAAATGTGGCATAGCATAGTGGTAAGGTGTCTGCGTCATACGTAAGTGGACGCGGGTTCGAACCGCAGTGCGGGCCTGTTTTTTTTTTTTTTTTTTTTTCGTACATCTTGTTTTATCGAGGCATTTGGCGATATTTACCGACATTTCTTTTTTACGATCAACACTGAAAAAAAAAAGAAAAAAAAGAATGTTGTCGACGAAACTTCGCAGAACTAAATGGTATGGAACTCCCTTTTCGGAGGTGCAATCGGGGACAGGGGGCCTTGGGTTGCCGACTGGACGCCGCGAAGTGGCGTGTACGGGTGAAGTTTTGTAATTAGCAGCCGCACGCTGTCGCCGCGAAGCGGGGTGAACGCATGAAGGGGGGGGGGGGGGGGGGGTGTTAATGAGCTCCCCAGTGATACACGCGCCGTTCGAAAAGGGTGACCCAAATGGCACTAGCTCTCCGCGTAGTGCGTATAGCCATTTCCAATCGAGTCGCACTACGTAGTGCGTATAGCTTTACTCGTATGCTTTTACAGCCTGAAGTTAGTCTGCCTCAATGGGACACTGTCTCTCAGCTGTAGATGAGCAATTTAGCCAGTGCAGTACAACCGCTGGCCTGGGGTCGTTAACGTGCACCACGCAGTAGTGACACACGACTACACGCCGGTACGATGTCCATCCAGATCAAAACGGGCAGGGGTGGGGATTGAACCCAGGATTCCTGGGTTATGCAGCGTGAGCTTTCGCTCCACGTGCTCCGAGCTGGTGTGCGCTATACCACTCGGCCACCGATATTCTTTTTTTCCTTTGTTGCCTGCTCAGACACATTTCTACAAAAGGAACAAAAAGGGAGGCTAAAAAATGTCCGCCACAAAAGGGTAACCGTGGCTGGCTAAAATCTTTTTTTTTTTTTTAATGGCAAAATTGTTTAACACAGTGGTAACCAATCCGGAGGTGCGGCCAGGGCGCAGTAAACTTCTCTTACATACAAAATGCTTTCAATAAAATTTTCACGCACAGTGCGAACATTCACATCTGCGTGCCGTATACTCATTCTTGTCTTCCACATACTGTGGAGGCTAAAAAGCATAATGATATCCTAAGGCACTTGATTTTCATTTTCTACAGACAGATACTGAATACCGCGAGGGTTGACTGGAAAATCTTTCTTGAGGGTGTGCTTGAGGATGTCCTAGTCGTAAACAGCGTCCCAAAATTCAATAAACACATGCTTTACTGTTTCTGCTCTTTTACATAATAAACAGTTTGTGGACCACGGAACAAATAAACCTTTATCTTCCAGCCAGGTGTTTACTGAAAGGACTCCGCAGTGTGATTGAAGAAAAAAAGTGTTAACACTCGGCTTTACCGAGATTTTTTTTTAACTTTCTTGAGCACATCTAGCCCACTGCCTTCGCCGTATAACGACCGATACATAGGTATAGGTAACAAAACACTGAGTAAATCTTGATACATTTTTTTTTTCCGTGAAACCATAGACAAATATTCTAAAGAAAATCTAACCTTCCACATACGGAACGATAACAAAACTTCGCTCATATAACCACGCCCGATGACACGACAAATTCAGGCAGGAAACTTTGCAGGCGAACTTGAATTACAGTACCTAAAACTAGGTCATTTTGATCACGAAAAAACATACAGCTAGACACAATTTGTCTCACAAACAAAGACAATCCCAGGCTTCCGATTCTCACGGAAAGAGATAAATTGGTGCGAGCACAGCGTTCCCATTTCGAGTTCCAAATGAACACGGCAAAACTCTGTGCAGCTTCTGCACATTGACTCGCGACATACACAGCACTTGTAAGACATTCCAAACCTTTGATATCAAAAAGAGATTACACACTGTGGAACGCGCGAATATGGACATATCCCTTCTATTCCACCCTTCCACCTTTGTTCTAACACTCTCGGTCTTTTCCTTCCAGTAAGTAGTGCTATCTAGAAAATATTCTAATGGTACACCTAAATAGTTGGTGGGTAAATTTTTTCACTTAATATTCATAAAGACAGCTGGCTTATAAGTGCAGTCGCCATGCCAGAACCTATGCTTTTACTCCAATCAACGGCGCTCCCTATTTTCGCGCAAAAGGAAGAGGCAACGTTGATTGAACACCTCGCGAACACTCTCTTGGTCCGTACAACAAATCGCCAACTCGTCCGCATAAGACAGAACTTTTACTTCACTGGAATTTAATCTAAAACCACGTACGTTATCGTGTTGGAGAAGTTTCAGACAAAAGACTCGGCCACCGATGCACCACAGCATGCAGACTGGAAATCGGCACTGTTTATATAAATATATCGAGGTTAAATTATGGTGCGCGTGTGTCTAGATTAAAACTAATGAAAATTGTGTTCAAATAGTAATGAACAGGCATTGAAAGCTAATTGTTAATACCCTTCTTCTAGTTTCTATGGTGTCGCTATAAAACTTTATATATATATATATATATATATATATATATATATATATATATATATATATCCTCGTAAATTTACAACTGTGGAGTATCTACACACTAAACATTATCACACCCTTAAGGGCGTAAATGGCTTGTCCTAGCAAAACGCCCCAAAGAAAAGGGCGTTTTTCCTAACACCCCTAAAGGACAGCGTTATTCCGAACACCCTTAAAATAGGGTGTGATTCCACTGTACACCTTTTCATTAGGGTGTTATCACTGCGCAGTACGCCCTCTAAATTGGGTGTACCACCGCCAGAAAGGAAAATAAAAAAGACGCGATGACCGAAACCTATAAAGTAGGGTGTAATTACCCAAATGAGTGCAAGAAAAAATGTCTGCAAAGGAGTCGAAACATGCCTGGTTCACTTTTTATTTTTCGATCAAGGTTCTACCAGGTTCTACTAAATTCTCTATGGACGATTGCAAGCAGGTCATCTGGCCGCAGCCATGTCTCTGCTTATGCGGGCAAGTGCGTACAATTACAAGCTTGCCAAAGGGCAAAGCTACGTTCACGCGCGCGTCATCACACTTGGCGGGCAAGACTGAAAGCAATAGTTCACCTTTATCCTTGCTATTTCACCACGACCAAGACGCTTCTGAACCAGTCGTGGTCCGTGCGTGTAAGGTCATGAACATTCCAACCGTATATTGTTTCATAACCCCTTTAAATTGTACAGCCGAAGGCCCTAGTTCAGTCTCTGACTTTACTTTTCTTGCGACAGTTATGCTTTCTAGCAGTGGTGACGTGGACAAAACTGGTAGGCTTGCAAAGACAGAACGACCGGGAGTTGCTTGGGACGTAAGCGGCAGTTCATTTTTGTAACAGTAAAATGTTCTATTGAGACTGAAACAGGACTACTGTCAGAAGCATGCATGCAGAGTACTTACAAATAAAAGAGCGATCTCATGTAATCCGTGATAGATGCATAATCCGATTCGGGCAGCACAGAACAACCCACAAACACAATATCGAGGATGAAGGCGGTCGCTCACGTTCAACGGAAGTTTCGTGGTCGCCGATGAACAGCTCTCTGTCGTGGTAGATGCGTAATCCGATTCGTGCAGCACAAAAAAACGGAAACACAATGTCGAGGTTGAAGGCGGTCGATCACATTCAATGGGGGTTGCACGGCGGCCGATGAGCAGCTCTTTGTCGAAACGCGTCCAACAAACACAGCACTATAATTCCATGGGCTCCGACGAAATAAACGACCATTACCGAAAAGTTGGCATGGATGTATTCGGGCCGTTCACGACGAAAAATTCCGGCCGTGACTGCAACGCACGAAGAAGAGAAATACACTGACGGGCGCCCCTTTTTGAAAACCGGACCTAAGTGGCCCCTACAACTCACCATAACTTGGCATACGGCAAGAACTACGGCCCCAGTGAGCCCATCAGCGCGCGCAAGAGCGAGTCACGTGACAAATATTCGTCCAAGCGTTTTTTTCCTACGGAGAGCGGTCACGTGTTTCGCGCCGCCCCTCTGATTTGCTCGAAGCGGCCTTCGCACTCGCTCACAGCCACACGAAGACACAAAAGATGTGGAGGCTTATCAGCAGACGAGGTCAAAGGGGGTTGGACAAAGCAGCTAATCCCCCTCCGCTGCTTTGTATTGCCACCTGCACTGGCCAGGGAAGGTCGCGAAATAGGACTCGTCTGGAATTGCTTTGCGTAGTACAACCTTGAGCGCATCAAACTGTCACTCATGGAGAAGCGCATGCTCTGGTCCGGACCGCGAGATCACAAAATAAATACAAAAAAAATTTTGAAAGCCGTCGAAGCACTGGACAAAGCTAAGACGCTGAGAGCATGAAACAATAAAAGACGGGGCTTGACGTATACAAAAAAAAAAGCGTCGGGACGCTAGATTTTTTTTGGTGTCATTACGCAGAGATAAGAGCAGTGAACCCTAGCGGGGGTGTCATGAATCCGGCACTTTCGATGGTCTTGCGACATTGTTTCTTCAGAAGTGCACACAAAAATAAAATCTCAGTGAAGGTGCTATAAGTAGTGCGTAACCCAGTCAGGTGAGTTTGTAATACCCGAAATGAAGGCGCCACAGTTTGTTTAAGGCTTCATCGCAGGAGCTCTTTCTCGGGTTAAAAGTAAGCAGATTCCGTTTTGCTTAATCTTGTTTTGTTTTGCGTTTTGACGTCAGATTTTACGCAGACAAGAAATAAAAATACCTCGCCGGCATAGCCGATTCACGCAGGACACTCTTGACACTCAACCAAAAACGGCGCCGCGTACGGTATGTCAGAATGGCGTCAACGCGACCCATTCCATTTTTCACAAATATTGGCTAGACCAAAATGGTATCGGCACAATCTTTCCGATATAGTTCCATAACGGCGCAATTCTGTGTGCTCCTCTCGGTCGTATATTTACACGTCTTCGTTCATTTTTTTGCGAGCGGAGATTATTTATTTAAAATCAACGTTGATCTGATAAAACTGATGCACGCGCGACACGTAATTTTCGGCTCGTGTCGGACGGAGAGTTCAATCGGAGTTACAAATCTATTCTCTAGAACGTCCTAATCATGCGCCACTTGGTGTGACGATTAATTATACTCGATGTTTGTACCGCCGTGATTCAGCAACAGCTTCACCAAAGCAATGGACATGAACGGCTATGAAATCATGGGTGTATTTGACAGCATCACCATTACACCCCTTTCACACCGTGTGAATGAAGGGCGTAAACTTCGTCCATACACCCTTTTTACACGATTTTGGACACAATTGCTACAAGTGGGGCTTAAAAAGGGCGTGTAAGGGGTTTAAGGCGTGAGCACACCCTTTTTACACCTACCGATATTCAGAAATCGTGTAAAAATGGTGTAAAACGGGTGTTTTTCCTAACTTACACCCTTCTTACGCCATTTTTACACGATTATGGGTGTTACAATGTTTAGTGTGTACCCTGGAGAACAAGGAATCATGATACGGACAACTAGAAAGATACGAACATTAAGATGAGGACAGTGAAATGTTAGCCGAATCAAGATAAAACGGCTGGAAGCAACGCTTGTTTTTTTAACTGCTTTTTATCAAAAATTAGCTAGCGGTACCTAATTGTCTTCAGCCATTACTTCTTAGAACGAAAATGGTCCAGCGACGACGATTTCCAATCACTCTACCCCCTTCGAATGCCTTCTGTGCCGCAAAAGGCATAGCCATAACAACAATATTCTAGTGAATTTCCAATCTGTTTATAAATTGAATGAGAAGAGCGCATGCTTATACAAAGTTTTTTGTTTGTCCCTTTACTTGCAGGCGTTCAAGATATTCATGGGTCAACAAGCCGCTGTCACGCAAAATGTAGCACCTCCGTTCACACAATTCTCCCAATCACAGCTTTTTTTCTTGTCCTTTCTTCGAGTGAGTTACATTATCTTGATTTTCACTTTTGGTGTGCTAGGCTCGCATTTCTAACGATAGTGTGAAAACTCAGACCAGCTTTTCTACCGGGTGTCTCAAGCAGCGGCCAGGCTTTTTAAATCGACCGCAAAATTCGGTTTCTTAACCTATCGCGCTACGATTTTGTGCAGCGTTGCCCACAGATGGTGCTTTTTTTTTTTTTTGCAGAATTTGCAATGAGCGAATTTACTTGAGGAAAAAGTAAAGGAAGAAAAAGGATTAGCTTCTATGGAAACGCTGCGAAACCACCGGTTTTCAAACAATACGGCGCCGTTTCGCACGAGAGACAAGAGATGGCGCAAGCGGTCGCGACGCCAACTGCCGCCAACGAGCGAGCATACTTGGTGCCGAGAGCTGCGTCTTTAGCAGACGATCTTTTCGACTCAAAAACGGCGCGCGTTCCGCAGGCGGCGACAGTCGCAGAAACAAAAGCAGGCGCGGTAACAACAATGAACTGCAAAGCAGATGACAGAAGTAGCACCAAAAAATCAGTTAAAATAACCCGACAAACCAATTTTTTAATCGATTATGCGTTCATTTAATGTGTTTTCTTAGTAAGTATGATAAAATAATGCATTGGCAACTGATATGAAAAAAGATCGCGCCGCTTTTGAGTCGAAAAGATCGTCTGCTAAAGACGCCGGCTCTCGGTGCCGTATGTTCGTTCGTTGGCGGCAGTTGGCGTCGCGACCGCTTGCGCCATCTCTTGTCTCCCGTGCGAGACGGCGCCGTATTGTTTGAAGACCGGCGGCTTCGCTGCGGTTCCATAGGAGCTAAGCCTTATTCTTTCTTTACTTTTTCCTCAGATAAGTTCGCACTTTGCAAATTTTACAAGAAGAAATACACCATCTGTGGGCAACGCTGCACAAAATGGTAGCACGATAGGTTAAGAAACCGAATTTAACGGTCGATTTAAAGAGCCTGGCCGCTACTTGGGACACCCGGTAAAGGCAGGTTCAGACTGTTCCGACTGTTTACGACAGTGTGCTTTAAAACCTTATAAAATCTCTTACGGCGAGAGAGCACACTGCCGCCAACTATCAGGTAGCCGTTTTGCAACTGGCAGTGCACCATATAATTTATATATTTTTCATGCATAATTTTTTATAATTGTTTTGTTCGAAGAATTTGTTACCATGTTTGAGCGACCAGTTCTCATAGATGCTATATACATTTGATCTCGCAAGTACCGCATACCCTTCGCTCTTGTGAAATGCAGTTTCAGAGTCACCTCATAGATGGCGCCAGCGTGCCAGTTACCGAGTTACTCCATGGGATGGAAGCTTGCCCTCGAATTTACACCCAGTTGGCAAGGCCCCACCCCACTTCCCGACCACCGCAAGCAGATCCTGAACCATCTGCATTCTTATGTGCGATGGGCCAACCTCACGCAGTGCATTTAGTCGCCCATCTTTTCACCCATTCCATTTCCTCCCCCTGCCTCTTCCCTCTCCCATCTTCTCACCCGCCCATTCCCTCCCCCTGCCTCTTCTCCCTCCCGTCCGGCTCAGATGACTTTAGTCAAAAGAACCTGAGTGTATATTTTCTTTCACGTATATAAACCAAGTTTTTATCATCGTCATCATCATTAGTGTTACCTCGTCCTAAGAGGTCGCAAGAGTTTGGTCGCAAGTAGAGTTCCCGTATATAAGCTCCCATAGGGAGCAGAGTTGGGCATTCATACATCTTGAAATCCAAAGTTAGGCCGGAAAGACACCCTTCACGCGCGCAGGAGCCGTCACAAGACAAATGCGGCTGGTGGTTTGCGCTCGTTCTTTCCGGTCTCATTTTGACGACCACGTCGCAATTGATTACAAACTTGCAGACAATAACCCGGCGAGATATTTAGAAAATGCGCCAGAACAACGCCAAGCAAAGAAACTTTCAATCATACTTTTTCCCGGCGAATTCACTTTCATGAACAAGTACACCCGCTCGTCGTTTCGGAGCCTGCCGATGCCAATGGACCTTTTTCACATACCGACGGCACCAGGCGGTGGCTGCACGAACTAAAAATCGAGGAAGTGACCTACCTGCGCTACCAATCGATAATGGGAGCTACGCTACCAGTTTATCGCTCTCCGAGCAGCGGCGCTTGCCCAAGGCGACTCTAAAGAGGGGATCTGTGGCGTCCACCCAAACGTCATGTTTTTCTTTCCGTCCACTTTCTTTTTTTGTGTAACACAATTATATATATGTTACAATTACGTGTTCTACTTGCTGATCCACAGCCTCCTTCCGAATTTCCTCGATTTCTAGTGCCGACGTCCGCCGCTTGGCATCGAGTGCTCGCGCGTGCGCAGAACGCTTCTCGAAAAAGGTCCATTAATTATCACAAAAACATCTATGACGGTATGTGCACTAATTACGGCTGGAGGTGTCAAATGTCGGGGTTCTGACATTGAGGCCCCAGTGTACATTGAATGTTAGCCTATTTTCAGTTTTGCGTTTACAACGAACTCGAAATCGGATATATGTAAGCGCGTCGCTTGACATCTACTTAAACAATAAGTTCAGAGCCGACAATCCAGTACTTATTAAAAATATATATATTGCCGCCCGCAGAGCCGAAAAAGCAACGCTTGGTCACGGTCTTCTAGAAGATTCCCGTTCATTCTCGCACCAGACGTAACATTCCCTCTGCTTTTTTATTCTCGAAAGTGCCAGTTCATCCTCGCCCCGAGCGCGCGACGCTCGAACCTTCTTTGCCGAACTTTCGAGATAGTGACGCACGGTAGATAAGCAGCTACCCGCGACCTTGTCGAGTCAGTCTCGCTCGCGCTCTTTGTTTCGCCGCCGAATCGTCGCCTGCTTTTCTGCTGCCTCGACGCTCTTTCGTTACTTATTTTTGGTTGGCACAAGTTCGCCTATTAAACCTTTATTTTAAGTTCAATCTTCGCCTTCTCGTCGCCTTAATTCGTGACAATATATCGTTTCCTAGTTAATTTTTTTAAGAATCGGCGAAATTATTAGCACCTGCAAACAAGCTTTCCAACTGAACCCCCCCCCCCCCCGCCTCCCCCTTTTCTTTACCAAAAAAAGAATATATGTAATAAATAAGCTGGGATATCATGATTCTGATATCTAATGGTTGAATCTAATGGCACAGTTGGCTAGTGGCTAGTTAGCGGCTAACAGCTAATGGAACTGTAGAAGAGACTTTTCTGCACAGCACTGGAGTTGTGTTCGTCACGTGATCGAATACGGCGAATAGAGGAACGTCGGCGCGTTAAAAACAGACTCGTAACTCTGGCTCCCCTACGAGGAGCCTGAGTAGGAACTCTGGCCGCAAGTAAAAGCAAGAGTGTGCATGGGCATTAAGACTTAAACAATCTACCTGAGACTAGTCAAATAAAAAAAAAACAAGCGCACAGGTTTTGTCAAATAAATTGTTAAAGGCTTCATTTACACTTGCGATCTCTCTAAAACACATGCAGTAAACACGCTTGCCAATTCTATTGATAAAAAATGCAACGCAGTTTATTGGTTTTAAACGTGGTGCATATTATTATATTTAATCTCGTAATTAGTTTCTTGTGTACACTCTTGTGTAGTGAAGTTTCCTGTAGGCCCGAATGTTCTTGCGAACAAAGCATACTGCCGAGTCGCGCTGTCGTGCCTGTTCTTGTCAACACTGAGGAAATTCGTGAGATGGAGTTAGACAAGATGATGCAGAGCAATTCTTAAACTGCACAAACAGCAATAAAACTAGTAACTGGCTTCAGGGATTGATTAACTTACAACGAACTGATGCGTGCCAATCTGGGTTCAATGGTGCCAAACGTTATGACATATTTCTGTATACATTTGTTTCTTAATTTAAGCTCAGTATTAAAAATAATGAAATCTTTATTAGAAATATAATTCTTTACATTATACGAAAATTGAGTGTTCATGTGAACTATTTTGGCACCCAATCGGGTAATCATTGGTTCAATTTATTACTCAGGAAAATACGTAAAAGGCATTTAATAAACTTTTGCTTTCTTGTTTTACTGTGTCCGACATGTTCACTAATGCTTAATTCATAAAGCAGGGGTTCTGATTCGCCATTACGTGTATTTTCGTGTCAAAACACAAGTTAGGTGGAGTATGACGTAGGTTAAGAAAAACAATTGTCCAATCACATAGAGCCCGTGCTGATCTCGAGCGCGGGTTTTATGGTTCATGCTGGATATTTCTTTTTATGTTTTAAACCTGCAAAACAAGACGTTCTCAAAGTTTAATTAGCCTTCTTAAATAACTGGTAATATTCTGTTCATCAGTTATTTGAGATATCACCCATGATCGGAGCGGTGATGGCGAGTTCCCTGTTTAAAACCCAGTCCAGCAAAACGATGTTTCAAACCACTGGGTCTTCGTAAAGGGATCTGCTATTTGCACAGCATCAACCCGGGGGGGGGGGGGGGGGGGGGGGGGGGGGAGGGTTACGTGACACTCCTGTGACGTCACCTTTCTACGTCACGCATCTGTGCCGGTGAGGACCACGCCGCCTTCCCTTCCTTCGCGTTTTGTCTGTTTGCGTTATTTGGGTTCGTTAAACGTCAAGCTGATCGCTCCGCAAGCGGGTAGGCTCGGCCGCCGCGAAGCGACGTTTACAAGTGGGCCAAAAACTGGGTTAACATTTTTGTAATGAGCCGCCGCAGACTGCCGCCGCAAAGAAGCGTAAACGCTACGGAAAAGGGGTTACGCCGCCCTCGTTATGGTCTACAAAACGCGAAGAATAAAAAAGTCACGCGACCCCCCCCCCCCCAAGCAGAAATGCGTGAGGCAGAGAAACGACGTCACTGGAAAATCACGTGACCACCCGGTTGATGCTATGCAAATAGCCACTTCTTTTCGTGAATGATCCCATGTAGTTTTCATTATTACAGTTAGTAGGTCCACAACACATGCACCTATGTGAATGTGAAGTCACGAAATTTCGAGGTTTGGGAAAAGAAAACCATTTTACCAAGTTGTTCGTAACAAAGTGTGCACGTTGTCCCACAGCGCATATAACCTAGTGCCCATTTTATCTACGTTAATAAAATATGGCCACATTTTCACAGTCGAAGGGCTCAGATGTTCGTATAACAAGTACAGTGTTCCCCCCCGTTAACGCCACCGAGAAAAGGCCTTGGCAAGGGGGCTCTTAGCAAAGAGTCCCTATTCTACTGACAATCGCCTCAACTACCCATCACGTAATGAGACACACCCAAGTTCCGGGTTATGTTGGGGGCAATTATCGGGATTTTAAGTGTCAACGGCGCCGAGGACCTTTTCGTTATCACCAATATAAAGGAGTAAGGACTGACTCATTTCACTGTACGTTTTGGCGTGCTGTGTTGTCGCAAAAAAAGAAAGTATGAAGCATGCGAGTGCTAAAGGCCTTTTACAAGAGTGACGCATATATCAAACACACTATAGAAACCGATGTCTGGATTTTTACGCACTTCACCGGAGGAAATATCAAAGTTATGATAAAGCGCAAACACAAAGAATGATACTCCGACGAAACGTGTCTGTGATTTGTAAGATGCTCTTTAATATAAACGGGAAGCCTAAAAACGAACGGCCATCCTTCTGTCAGTTGATCGGTTGGGTATGTTCAGTCCCGTGACTGAATAAATGAACCGATATGTCATAAGATAGTGGACCTCCGTAACAGTCTAGCGCTCATGGAGCGCCGTGAATGTTGTTAAGGTCTGTCCATATATCTATCGTCAATGTATATTCGAATTTATTCAAAGTAACTTTGCGTTGTAATCTTTCTTGATTACATAAAACGAATAACATAACACTGTACTAAAATTAAGAGATCTTAATTTCAGTCAAGCTGCGTACTTCGTTGGCATCCTGCTGAAAATGAAGACAGCCAGTCCGTTCCTCCTCCCATCTTCGACGAAAAGTGAGTAGCGAATATTGATATCTCGCGCTCGTGTGTATTTGTTATTGAAATCACTGAGTAACCGAAGGCGTAAAAAAGGTAAAACCGTGTTAAAACTAAAGAGATTGGATATCATTGACACTTGTGAGGAGTGATATACCTCCAATCTGGGGATGTGCAAGAACATAAATCATTAAGAAAAAGGCATCCCTGTTTTAATTTTGGACGTGAATCTTACATTGGTGATCAAAGCGCTGCGAGTTGTCTGACGGGCGTGTTAAGCGGAACACTCTCCGTTAATGAGAAGTGGTTGCGGAGCGCTTTTATGAGTCAATTCTACATCCCAGACGTGCCCATGGTGAAAACTGGTTTATTGAATCGTGCCGGGGTCGAATTAACGCATTCCTGTTTTAATTCGATCACAGTCAATCTTTTATATATATATATATATATATATATATATATATATATATTGTGAGGGTGTTTAATGGGAATATTACAATGGTAATGAATGGCCAAAAGGGAACTGTTCCGCCGGTTGAGTGTAGTACAAATCTCCCTCGGTCGACCAGCCGCGTGCCTTGCTCTCGTGCCGACACTTCTCCTTTATCTTCCTCACAATACCCCCGGGGGGCTGGAGTGCCGGTCATCCGGCACGTTGGTGTTGATTCTTGGGTTTAGGTTTGGCGATGGTAGCGCTTCATACGGGCGACATGGGCAATGTCCGTGGCCCTGGAGCGACGGTCACGGGGAGGCTGGACTGGGACGACCTCGTAGTTGATCGCAGAAAGGCGGCGGACTACCCGATATGGTCCGACAAACTTGCGCATTAGTTTCGCCGATCGGCCCAGTTGGCGGAGAGGGGTTGCCAGTAACATTTCGTCACCGATGTTGTACGAGACGTCAGGGTGGCTCTCTGCATGACGAAGTTGATGGTGGTGCTGTGATCTTAGAGTCTGAAAGTGGGCGATTTGACGGGCATCTTCAGCTCGACCACTGACATCTGAAGTGTAGGCATCCTGGGAGAGGTCGGGTGCACACGGCAAAATTGTGGCCAAAGTTGTCAGGGGATCACGGGCGTACAAAAGGTAATATGGTGAGAATCCTGTGGTAGCCTGGCGTGAGGTATTGTACGCGTAAGTGACAAATGGTAAGACCGTGTCCCAGTTGGTGTGGTTCTCGGTAACGTACATTGAGAGCATGGTAGCTAATGTGTGGTTTAGACGCTTCGTCAGTCAGTTAGATTGAGGATGGTAGGCGCTCGTTATGTTGTGAATAGTGGTAGCCAGGTGAAGGACCTCCGCGAGCACGTTGGAAAGGAACGGTGTGACCCGATCACTCACGATAGTCTGTGGAGCTCCATGGCGTAGAACAATAAAGTGGAGAAAGAAGTCGGCCACTTATTGTGCACTTGCGGTGGGCACAGCTTTCGTTTCTGCATAACGAGTCAGGTGGTCGATGGCCACAATTATCCAGCGGTTTTTCGTGGCGAAGGCAGGAAAAGGTCCCAAAAAGTCAATACCGATCCGTTGAAAAGGGGTTTCGGGTGGTGGTATGGGTCGTAGAGGGCCGGGTGGTGCGGTGGTGGGGCTTTTGCTCATCTGGCAGAGGTGGCATGCGCGTACGTATTTGCTGATGGATCGATGCATCCCATTCCAGAAGAAACGGTCGCGAACTCTAAAGTATGTCTTCGAAAAGCCAAGGTGGCCAGCAGTAGGGTCATCATGGTTGGCCCTCAGCTCGTCCTGTTGCAGATTCCGAGGAATAACGAGAAGCCATGGGCGTCCATGAGGTTCGTAATTACGTCGATATAGGATTCCGTTAAGGAGAGTGAAAAGACGTGCGCGCTGTTCCACCCGTCGAGCGGGGTGGGGGAGTGTACCTTTTAGGTGGCGGATGATGGGCTCTAATGTCGGATCGGACTGTTGAGCCTCGGCGATGTCAACGTGGTCGAGGGTGGCTGTGGTGTTTAGGTGGTGTATGGGATGCTGAAGGGTAGACACAGCGGGGAGGGGACATCGTGAGAGCCCATCTGCGTCTAGGTGTCGCTTGCCCGATTTATAGATGACTGTAAAGTCGTATTCCTGTAGCTTTAATGACCAACGTCCGAGACGGCCTGATGGATCTTTAAGCGTAGCAAGCCAACAGAGGGCATGATGGTCAGTGACAATGCGGAAGTGGATACCATATAGGTAGGGGCGAAATTTGGAGATCGCCAACACGACCGCAAAGCATTCACGTTCTGTGATAGTATAGTTGCGTTCCGCTTTTGTAAGGGTACGGCTTGCGTAAGCGACGACGTGTTCTTTGCCGTGGACGTTTTGTGCAAGAACTGCGCCAAGGCTGTGCCCACTTGCATCTGTACGCAACTCGGTGCTGGCACCCTGGACGAAGTGACCAAGGACAGGAACAGACGTTAGCGCAGACTTAAGAGACTGGAAGGCTCTGGCTTGGGAAGGGCTCCATTCAAACTTAGCGTTGCTGCGAAGCAGCATGTTGAGAGGTTCGGCAATATGTGAAAATCCCGGAATGAATCGTCGAAAATAGGTACAAAGTCCGAGAAAAGCACGAACCTCTTTGAGTCCCTTCGGTTCGGGAAAGTCAGAAACAGCCTGGATCTTGCTAGGGTCTGGACGTATTCCATCGGAACTAACGAGGTGGCCAAGTATTTTGATTTGATTCGCTCCAAATACGCACTTGCTTGAATTTAGTTGCAATGTAGCTCTGGTGAAGCAGTCCAAAACCTGTCGTAGCCGATGCAAGTGTTCGTCGAATGTCGTCGAAAATACAACAACGTCGTCAAGATAGCATAAGCACACATTCCAAGTGAGACCACGAAGGAGGGTGTCCATCATTCTTTCGAATGTTGCTGGGGCATTGCAAAGTCCGAAAGGCATAACATTGAAGTGATAGAGGCCACTAGGGGTTATGAATGCGGGTTTAGGTTTGTCGGCGTTGGCTACAGGTATTTGCCAGTAGCCACTTCTGAGGTCCATGGAAGAAAAGAAGCAGGATCCTTGAAGAGCATCAAGCGTGTCATCAATTCGGGGAAGAGAATATGCGTCCTTTCGTGTTACACTGTTGAGGCGTCGATAATCTACACAGAATCGCCATGATCCATCTTGTTTCTTGACCAGTACAACAGGGGAGGACCATGGGCTAGACGAATGTTCGATGACTTTCTTTTGGAGCATATCTGTGGCGTGTTGTTCTATGACGGCACGCTCTGCAGGCGAAACCCTGTAGGGTTGACTTTTTACTGGAGGGGCGTCAGCTGTGTCAATAGTGTGACGTACGAAGGAGGTTGTCGGAAGGGTATTGTTCTGGAAGTCAAACAAAGTTTCATATGTTCCTAGGAGGTGAGTCGGGGCTTTCTGTTCGACTGGGAGGTCCGGGTCGATCATGTTTCTAATGCGGTGAGAAGGATCTTGAGTGGAAGGAAGGCGGGATGGGCTATGGGAAACACCGTTAGACAATGAAGCGATGTTGTCTTCCTGAAACATCCTTAACGTAGCAATATGGCTTCCTAGTGGAATAGTCTGTTGTTGGCGAGAAGCATTGGTAATGTAGAGATGAACTTTGTCTTGTCTTATGGTGACAATAGAGAAGGGCACAGCAATCCCCTTTTTGGTGAAGAGGGATAAGGATGGTTCGAGAAGGCCGGAGGTTCCTGGAAATTGTTGTTCAGTCGTAAGTGCTGCGAAAATGACAGATAACGGAGGCAGGAACACGTCCTTAACTGCGCGCAAGTTAACGGCCGGATGCTCTGCTAACTCGACAGACGGGTCAAAAGAATTAAGATGTAACTCTCGGCTGGCGCAATCAATTAGGGCGTCTGTTGACGCCAGAAAGTCCGATCCTAAAATGACATCGGCCGCGCAGTCCGGAAGTACGGTAAATAAAATAACATAGCGAGTTCCGGCGATGAGGACTGACAGGGTTGCACATCCCAGTGACTGGCAAATAGCTCCATTTCCTAAACGCAAGAAATGCGCACGTGCTGGAGTTAAAACGGCATGTAAGCGTCGGCGGATGCCTTCAGAAATACAGGATGTAGCAGCTCCAGTGTCCACCAAAGCAGAGAATGTTTTGCCGGCAATTTCAACGTTAACGGTCGTAGGTCCAAGAGCTGGAGGATTTACTGCAAAATGCAACTGTGCAGCCTGACCTCCGGTTTGGCCGCAGGCTGCTTCGCTTAGTTTGACGTCAGGGTGGGAGCGGCAGCGTTGTTGAACGGCGAAACTGAACGGCGACGGGCGGGATAGGGGGAAGGCGATCTGCTGCGGCGGTTCCCAGCTGTTGGAAGCGGACTTCCATTGCGGTGGTTGTTGGAAGTGTGGGTGTCGTTGGAGTAGTAAGATGGCGTTCCACGCTGAAAAGGTTCTTGGCTAATCCGGCGGCGACAATAGCGGGTGCCGTGTCCGGGAGCACGGCAGTAGAAACATATTGGCCGGTTGTCATCTGTTCGCCAGAGGTCAGCTAGGCGCTGCAGTCCGTAGGAGCGTGAAGGGGGTGGCTCGTGCGTGTGGAAAGGGGCGGCGTAGCGCTGCTGCATCGGCTGGATAGAGCAGAGAGGGGAGAACGCTGGAGTGGCAGGTGGAGCAGGTGCGTAGGCGCACGGAACCGAGGTTGGCGGCTGTAAAGCTGCACGGAGTTCTTTTTGCACCACTTTTTGAATGGTTCCTGGCTCGATGGCACATCCAGAGGCGTCGTCAGTCAAGCTTGATGGGTTAAAATATCTGCGCAGTTCGTCGCGGATGATGGTGCGGATGAGTTGCGGGAGGTTCAGGTTGGAAACGGGGCTAAGGGAAACTTCAGGAAGGCGATCGAAAGGCGCCTTGTTGATCCGGGAGCTCTGCATCTCTTCATACGTTTTACATTCTGATATGAGTCGCGGTACGGTCGTGGGTGTTTTCGGGGCTACAACAGAAAAAAGTTCCTGGGACAGACCTTTAAATAGGTGTCGGATCTTATCCTCCTCGGACATTTGCTCATCCATTCGTCGGCAGAGACGAAGGACGTCTTCGATGTAACTTGTGAAAGTCTCGGTTGCAGCTTGGAAGCGGTGTGATAGCTTTTCTTTTGCCTGTTGTTTGCGGCTCTCCGGCTTGCGGAACGCTTCTGAAAACGATGTTTTGAAGCCATCCCACGAGTTGATGTCGTCTTCGTGGTTGTCAAACCACTGAAAGGCTGTGTCTTTTAGAAAGAACACTACGTTCACCAGCTTATGGGAGTCATCCCAACGGTTATGGGCGCTTACGCGGTCGTAGTGTTTCAGCCAGTCATCGACGTCGCCTGGGGGGGGGGGGGGGAGCCGCTGAAGGTTGGAGGGTCCCGCTGGCGGTTTTTCACGTAGTTGGGAGGCGGCCGTGAGGGTTCACCTGGTGTAGTTTGTTGTTCGTCTGGCATGGCGACGGTTGTGGTGCGCCCGCTTCGAAGCTCCAGAGCACGCCTTGGGGTGGCCGACCACGAAAGGTAGGGGAACTTAAGCACCTCCACCACTTGTGAGGGTGTTTAATGAGAATATTACAATGGTAATGAATGGCCAAAAGGGAACTGTTCCGCCGGTTGAGTGTAGTCCAAATCTCCCTCGGTCGACCAGGCGCGTGCCTTGCTCTCGTGCCGACACTTCTCCTTTATCTTCCTCACAATATATATATATATATATATATATGTGTGTGTGTGTGTGTGTGTGTGTGTGTGTGTGTGTGTGTGTGTATTTGTGTAGTTTTGTTGGCTAGAAAATAAAGTGGAAGGCATCTTTGAATAGCTTTCCTGTGTAATTTCAGGTGGGGCAGTCATTTTCATCTATAGATGGTTTGGAACCACTTCGTGCTTGCTCCCCTATATCCAAAAACTAAAAAAAAAGTTAAGCCTTTCCACTTTGGTGAAGAAGGAAGACGAAGCTGTACTATGGCGGGAATGAAGTAATGGCCGGCCGCAAGTCGGCAAGTCAGAGTGGAAAGGCTCGAAAGGTTGCGCCATCTTTGAGCGACGTCGGCGGCAACCAGAGTTTTGTGTCGACATTTCTTTGGGGTGGGACACGATCCTGGGGAAACTAGCCCTTAACAGCTCCGCTGTAAAAATGAAAGACGTTTAGACGACTGTGTAATGCGAAACTAGAGCGCAGCTCTTGAGGAGGAGGAGGGGTGCTAGGGCAACACCACCTAGAGCTGAAGGCCGCAGCTCTCCACCGGTGACGTCACATGAGTCGGCTGGCGAGCGCCGCGGAAAAGCGCTGCACTGAAGGCGTCGCGCATAGATTTACCGACTTAGAATGGCATTTTTTATTGACCCGAAGGTTTGTTAATTGGTAAAACATGATTTATAAATACCTATATGACTGGGAAACATATTTTGTTACACGGGCAGCATATTAGGACGTACAATTATCGTTATGATATGAAAGAACAAGGGTAACGACGTCTTGAGAGAGATGGGTTTTCGTTTTAGGCATCCAAATCTCTGTTTGCTTTAATTATCTCTAGGACTGTGAAGACACAAACAAACAAAAAATAAATGCCCGGAAACGTTATTGTAAGTGATGGGACCCGCCAAAATGCATAACAGCAACAATCAAGTTGGTGATGACATGTGTGGTTACTGAATTCGTATCTGAAGCTAATGAAAAGAAGCTTATTTTAAAAATGTGGACTTTTAGAGCACAAAAAAATGTAATGTGTTTAGTTGTATTCCTTACAGAAGTAAACATATGATAATAAAAACAAAACTGCAGGCGAACTGGGGAATGTTTTTCATAAAGTAATTAAACCGAAACTGAGACACGAAGACGAAAAATTGAACGAAGAAAGCACACGTAAAAGAGACAAAGGCGCCGCCTAAATCAAAGTGAACAAGTTTTGATTTAACCGAGTGCAGGCAAACTTAGCAAACTTGAAGCATACTTTTCAGTAAGGGACACATGCAGCTGTGGGAGCTTCATGCACACATCTACCCGCGTTCATTCACACTACGAATAGATGCTGTGAATATAAGTTCTCTTACCTTTGAAAGCTTCAAATGGTATATTCTCGTGTATTCATACTTTCTTCTTGTATCCATCTTGACGCAATTCAAACACAAGCAACTTAGATGCCGCTATGTAGCGTTCGCGACACTAAGACACAGCACATGAACGGCAATGTACGCACTAATAATGCTATGACAACTGTTCCACTGAATATAAAATAATAATTTAGATTTTAGGGTTTCACATTTTCTTTTCTTTGACTTGGAATTGGCCTCATAAGCTTTTCGTTCACCCTTCCACGATAGTTTTTCAGCACAATGTTCGTGCTGCACCAGAACAAGTTCTTCAGCACGAGCTCACTTGTGTGTCCTTCTTCACATGCGTCGAAGTCAGAAGTCTGGTTGGTAGACAGCAGTTCCACTGTAAGCTCGGTGACGAACTGACGCTGGATCGGAACCTTCATAAACTCTACCTGCTTGTAGAGTTCTTGAGCAACAACGTAATTGTGTGTCATGAATTAACGGCGAACATAGTTGGATAAAGGAGCCCCCTCGATCCAATTGTTTGACAAGAGAGTAGTTCTCCTGCGCAAGTGAAACTGTTGCAGTCTTATCTTCTTCGGTAAGCGTCGCCCTGCATTTTTGACATTTCGGCTTTTTCAAAGCGGCATAAACTGTGTACCCTGCCACGGAGACTAGGACTGGGAGGGTCTAATTTATCACTTGTGACACTGCCTCTCCTGTAACTATACTATGTTGCAGCTGGGCCGTGGCGTGTCTACTTGTTTTTCAAGCTCCTCCCATCAATCGTCTTCACACGGGATTGCCGGCAACGTACTCTGCAGTCGCAGCTTATTTTCACCTTCATAAAGCTGCCTTACAGATATGTGATAATGCGAGCCAGCCAGCTGCCTGTACTTCCCGAAACGGTCTTCCAAGCTATCAGTCTGAATCTTTCCCAGCAAGACATGGTTCAGCCCGAGTTCAGTGAAGCAGTATTCGGTGATCTGTACAAGTGCACGGGTTGTTTGACGGAGTGCTCCGTGAGTCTCCTTGGTTAGCGTGCCACTGGTAAGGCTCTCGCTCTCCCATACGTCAAGCCAGGCGTCCAGCCAGTCAAAAAGACTGCACAAAAAATGCACATTCGGATCGTCCTCTGCAGAAGTCGCTGGCACTTGCAAGTCGTCTCTGAGTCGGGTTCTTGTGTTCGGCGTCCATGTTAAAATTTCCTTCCGATTTCGAGACCTCGACGATTTCATTGATTCCTTTAATAATATGCGCCACAGATGTAGGAACAAGATGGGGACATAGAGCGAAGGCTACAGGCCCTTGACCGTGTTTTGAAAAAGGGAGCTTGTGCTACAAAGATACGTTTCTAAAATTAAAAGCGAGAGCTAGCTTGTGTTTGTCGCCTTCGCTGCCACGTCAGCGTAAAATTCAACTAAATAAATTCAATAATTAGAAAAAAAGGAAAAAAAAACAATTTGAAAAGATATGAGAGTTCTCACCCTGGTATGCGTCGATAGAACCAGGTTTTTTTGAAGAATCGCCCGCACCCATACTTTTCGCAGTTCTTCATCCTCCGGGAACTTAAACACAGACACTTTCTTCGACGACGTTTCATAGTTCCCATGGCACCCAGGGACACAGCAGTTATGAGACATGGCTAGCCCGAAAGCCACCCGTAACTTGGCAACCACCACGCGTAAACCCCCACGCACACCAAATACAAAAGACAAGAGAGACGGTCAGAGCAGTTCGCGTACTCCCGCCGCAAGACTTGTGCAAGCCGCGGTGCGCAAAGGAGGCAAAAATTGTCCATTGCGCAACTGCCCCGGGAGAACCCTAGGCTCGGAGAAAGCTAAAAACAAAAACAAAAAAAGGCCGGAGCATGCGCCGCTTGGCGTCTTTGGGAAAACACGTTTAAGAAGAAAAAAAAAAAAAAAGAGAGCATGTGTTGCGGAGAAGCCTTCCTCTCAGGTCGGCCCACTCGTCGTGAATCTGTGACGTCACAACTCCGAGCGCTGCGGCCTTTGCTCTAGGTGGAGTTGGCTTGGGTATGCCCTCCTCCACCTCCTCCGTACCCTTCCCTTTTCTCTCCTCCTTCTCATCTTCCCCCTCATCCTCCCCTCCTCCTCCTTCAAATCAAATCAAAGCTTTATTTACCAGAAACACTGGAAGGAGTCCCAGACAAAAAGCTGTTGAGACAGCTTGACTGGGCCTGGGACCCTTATTACATTGGCAGCAGCTTGGTAGGGCAACATTCTACTATCATAACATTTGATGAAACAAAAAATAAATTAAAAATCGGAACTTTGTAAACATAACACTAAGTTAGGGAACAATGAAGATATAAGAGCGCAAGTCTCGTTTGCTAATCGTGTATATGTTTATGTTGTTTGTGATGCATTTATTTAAAACAAGTGGTACATTATAATGTAAAGTTTGTAAGTTGTAGTTTGTGCGGGAATGAGGAAGGACCCATGCTTCTCTGCGGCGTATGTTGACATCACTGCTATGCCTTACGAGCTCAGAAATAGTGAATAAGAAATCAATGAATAGTGTGGAAGAGAAACGAATGGAACAAAGCAAACGATACTCATACATGCGTTCAACCGGAATTATTCGATATTTTAAAAATAAAGGTTCTGTGTGGTCTGTATAGGAAACATCAGCAATATATCGTATTATTTTCTTTTGTAGTAATAGTATGCTTTTAAGGTTTGTTTTTGTTGTAGTAGCCCATACAAGGTGACAATAACTTAAGTGGGATTGAAATAATGCGTAATAAATTTTAAGTTTAATGTTGAGTGGTAAAACATTGCGGCAACGAGAAACAATACCAACGACACGAGAGAGTTTAGCTATCAAATAATTTATATGACAATCCCACGTCATATTCTCTGAAAAAAATCCTTTTTTCCGCTTCCTCTCCTCCTGCGGCTGAATTTGTTCATGGGTGACGTGACACGAAGTCGTGGCGTCATTTTCCCCTTAAAATTTAGCGGGGAAACTGAATTGGAGTCAGGTCCCGCGACGACAATTTCCCTGCTAAAAGCGGGAAACTTTTCACCGCTAATTTTAGCGGAAAAAGTTCCCCGTTAAATTTAGTCGGAAAATGTTCCGCTGAACTTGGCGCAAACATTTCCCCGCTAAATTTAGCGCAAATATTTCCCCGCTAAGTTTAGCGGAAAACTTTCCCCGTTAAATTAAGCGGAAAAATTTCCCCGATATATTTAGCGGAAAACTTTCCCCGCTAAATTGAGCGGGAATGTTTCCCTGATGAATTTAGCAGAAAACTTTCCCCGCTAGATTGAGCGGAAAATTTTACATGCTAAATTTAGCGGGGAAACGTCCCATAATGCAACGCGCTCAGTTACGCCGACGCCGCTCAACCCGGAAACGGGCGTCTAAAAACTGCGCTCTTAAAACATTTTTCGTCCAGCTGTAAACCGGGGTTTTCGACTTCGCTTTCAGGGTGAAGGCAGATCAGATGATGAGTCACCTGGGAAAGTTCCGCAAAGTGTTTGGATGCAAGGAAAACGCTTCATGTCCGTTCTGGAGACTCGAGGAGCTCTACTAGTCTGCACGGCATCAGTTTCTCCACGAGTGACCGACAAACAACGCTCCTTGCCATCCTTTGTCTCAGTAACAGGGATATCGAATTTGAGCTGTGACTTTGGCCTACATATTTTCGGTAGCCTTTAATTCATCCCTCAATTTCTCGAGACGTTTGCTTAAAATATTTACAAATTATAAGTTCTTTATTTATATAAAAATGCTCATTTTCTTATGTATTCATTGTAAGCTGTTACTCCAGTTATCTTATTTCATTGCCTCGCAAACGTCACCAATTTCGAATCAAACGCCAGTGTTATAGACAGCCGACCTAAAATCTATTGTTAAAATTTGCTTCTTTTAAACATAAAAATAACCTTACTTTTATGCACGCATATTACTTATGTTTTGGGTTAAATTACTTTCGTGACACTGTAATGCATGCTCCTAATAACTATGAGTTGGTTCTCTTCTCCCTAATACGGATTTATAGTTTACTAGAAGGTAACAAATGTACAAACAAATGTAATTAAAAAATTAAAAATACTAAAAAAAGATTTAAATAAAAAACTCCACGTTTTCTGGTGTGGATGGTTGAGCGTGTTCGTGTCAGAAATACGATAACAAAAGGGGGACATGGTAGACAAACAGACGACGTGTCCTTCGTTAGTTGTCGTAATTTTCTTTACAGATTGTTGTGAGTATAAAGTTTATTCGGAGAAGGGCGAAAGTTTTGAGAGACAGCTACTTTCTTGTGACCTGGTAAACGGACACCAAATCTTCAGAGCGGGAGGAGGAAGAAGGCGGAAGGGATGAAGAAATCTCTCAGAGAAGCACATCTTCAGAAATGCTGTCTTTTGTAAACTTGTGCTTTGTCAGTTGGAAACTAATCTCGACAACGAAACTGATTTTCACAATTCTTCGATTAAGAAGGATAAATGTAGCATTGTCTTTTCTTTAAGCTCGCTCTTTCGTGCAAACCGAAAAACAGCGGTGCCCGGCATTGTGATTTCTCGTAAGCTTCTAGTTGGAGTGTAGACAGCGTCAGCACAAAGATTTATCGAATCACCGAGGCTCTTCAGAAATGTGGTGCCACGAGCCATACAAGTAGAGAAGACGTTATTTTCGAAGGTGTTCAAGGTGCATTCACTAATTGAGTTTGTTTCACTCCGATGCTATGTTCAATTCTACTAACCTGAACTAATTTAGCAACTCGTTCAATAATAATTTCACTAAAAAATTGATGAAAACCTGTTTAAACGTGTTTTGGATGAAGTGCTGGTTCATGCCACTGATGTTTTTAGACAGGGCATACAAACACTGGCCACAGTAACGATGACGAGCCTTGAATAGTGCGAGTCAGAGGCCGCACTGTCTAACAAGGGGCACATGGCCCTAACAGGTGCTTTTGAAAGCTTGACCCTCACTCATATTTTCAATTCATGCAGCCACTGATTCATTATCATTCTCATGTGAAAAATTGCATTTGTTTAAGAAGCAAAAACAAATCACTCGAACATTTTTTTAACTAACTTTGAGTATGCGTTCGCGTTTCGGTAAATACCGATGAAGCCTGAAAATTAACCCCCGAGCCGGTTTGATCAAAGTCGGGGAAAACCAAAATATCCCGAATGGGACCTGTCCTGAAATTAAAAAGATCCTAAGCTTTATGAGAACATTTTTTTTTATCTACAACTTTAGTTTGGTGTTGAATAGTGACGGAGTTTCCAGTGAACTTTCAGCAAGGCTGCTTCTTTCTTTGATCCTTTTCTTTGCTTATCGGTACCGGAACGTCTCAGAAGTGTTCGGATCAAGCGCATGTTCCCCAAAGATTAAGGAATTCCACAGCCCTGTCTGGGTTTAAAAGCAGGGGACTCCGAACCCCGGCCCGCGGGCCAGATTCAACCCGCGCAAACCTTCCCACCGGCCCGTGGCTGGCCGCGGTCCTTGCAGTGATGCCCGGCCCGCAGCCCGTTCCCCCAGCCCTAAACAACTCTTATTTGTGTGTTGGTATACAGCTACCAGCACAAAAACAAGAGCTGTTAAGGGCTGGGGGACCGGGTTTCGGCAGTAAAATGATGATGTTTTAATGAGACACGCTTTGTTGGTAGCGTTCAATGGTAAGTCCCATTCTGTCTTTGCCGCGCGTGTCCGCGTGTTCCCTTTAAATAGCCGCAGTGACGTGACGATATTGCGTCACCGGCGGGATCCTGGTGGGATTGGTGGTGGCTGTAGGCTTCGATAAAGATGAGGTCCAACAGCCACTCTCATTGGCCCGGAGGTTTATGTCGCCGAAACAGCAGCTTCTCTTGAAGTTAGAGGAAGACGAAGATCCATTGGCGTTGGTTACTTCGGCAAATGTTCAAAATCCTTGGTTCCGGGTCTTCCAGAGCTTCTCCGTCGAGCGATGATGTTGCGGAACGTCTCTGTAAGTGTGCAGTAGTTGGAGCACGGCCTCGCCGGGGTAAGGAACGTAACAGAGCGTGCAAAGAAACGGCGCTGCGACGCTCACCAAATGCTTCGTATCCGTTCTGATTTTTTTGATCCCTCTGATAGTTTTGTGTTGCATTTATTGCAGATTGTCATTACCAGCACCTACATTCTTCGTCCCCTGTTTTATGTCTGTGTACTTACGTTAAATTATTTTGTGTTTTTGTTTGAGGGGGGGGGGGGGGGGGGGGAGATTGGTTTCGCATATAACTATAATCATTCATTTCATTTCATTTCATTTATTTACTCCTTAAGGGCCCGGGAAGGGCATTACATAAAGGAGGGGGGGGGGGGGGGTATTCAAGATTTGAATAATACAGAAAACACAAATACATGAAAAACACAAAAGGAAACAAAAAACTTAACACACTTAAGACACTCAGGACTGCTCATAATTACACAAATCATAAAACAAGTAAGAAGACAGATGAAGTTTCATACAAGATGGAAAATTATTCGGGTCCAGAGTGGTCTGAGAAAGGAATGATCGATTGAATGCGTTCTTCGAGCCTGAAATACGTTTGATGGGACGTGTGTTAGTTAAGGCGGGATGATGTTCGGTCGGGGGTTGATAGCAACTCATTTTTAAGGTCTGGAATGTGGTAGTAGACTTTTATGAAGAAGGCAGAGCTGAGAGACTTTCCTGCGGAGCTGCAAAAAGGACATGGTCAGTTGGCTTTTTAAGGCGGAAACACTGAATGAAAGATCATAGGTAGACAAGATGAATCGGGCAGCCCAGTTTTGAACTGCTTCGAGACTGGTAATTAGGTAGATTTCATGAGGATTCCAGATGGTAGCAGCATACTCTAATTTAGGTCTGACGAACGTGTCGTACGGCAGACCTGCCATATTCCTTGTTAACAGAAGATTTACGAATAGCAGAAGACTCATGAATATGGTTCCTACCATATTCATGAGTCTTCCGCTATTCGTAAATATGCCAACGTTCCTAAGTACCTTGATTTATGCCCGGTCAGGTTTCTGGGCTACAATTATTAAATTTCATAATTAGCTAATATGCAATTATACAATATACAACTGTAATACTCGCAAGTGTTGATATTTGCATGTAGGTTTTTTTTATTACACCTTCGATTAAATCGGTTTTTTTTTCTGCTTTGAATTTATGTATTAAAACGATTTTGTCCATTTAGTTAGTATTTTTTTCACGTTTATATTTACTTTTTTTATTGGCGCTTGACAGCTGAGGCTGAGGGGCCGGATGAGGCTGCGACAGACACCTCATCCGGCCCCTCAGCCATAAAGTTTAAAAACCCCTGGTTTAAACCACTGAAATGCTTTATAACGGAAACCCCCAATGCCAAAATTGTGTCCGTTCGTCCGTTCATTACGCGCCAAATTTAACGGGGAAATGAACTTCACGTGACTCGATGTTACATGGCCTCTATACTATACTCCGTTTCACCTTATGTTGTACCGCAGCGAAGGCTAGAAGCGCGAGCTCATAGCGTTGGCAGCTGCGCATAAGGCGGCGGTCCCACGGCGGCCATCTTGAACAAGCCATTAGTTCAACCACTAGATGGCGGCACTCATCCATGTGGCCAGAAAACAAGCTCGTGACAGTGATGTTCCTCCTCTGCTCTTAATTTCCTCCTTTCTGCTGCACGCCCGTGCACGCTCGGCACTCAGCGCGTGCTCCCGCTAAAACAAATGCCAGCAAACGTGCCAGTGGTGCTAGCAGTGCCCAGTTCGCACAGAACCGGAGCCCAGCTAGCTCATCGACCCGATCGAGAGTGCCTAGCTCGAGATCGAGAGGCTCACAAGCCAGTAGCTATCGTTTTAACTATACAAGAATTAAAAACATAGCCAATCAATCAGTGAAGAATGTTATCAAACGTTAAAGAACATATATAAGACATGCCTTGTCAGTATTTCGTTAATGAAAGATCTTTTGCACAACAAAAACGTTTAAATTCATTTTCGCTGTAAGTCAGAGCGCAGCCGACATAACAGGTCAATGAGGCCAATCAAGCAGAACCAAAAAACACTGTCACGGAGCTCAAGAGTTTGTTGTCACCGGTCAAAGCAATCAAGCGCAAACCATGCACTATGGCCTTGCGCTTTTAGTATGCGTGTTTGTGCTTGTGTATCTTATAGTCTTTGACTGCATTTTGATCTATAATAAAACAAGCAATAGCAGACTTTTTTTTTCAAGACGGGTGTTCGGAGGGCGCTTTATATAACTCATCATTTTGATGGTAGTTTGATTAAACTTGAATACCAATTATCTGACCTTATAAATAGCCACCCTAATATTGTTGAAATAGTACGCCGAGGTCGAAGACTCTGCATGTTCAAGAAAATATCAAAAGTGTATTTTGTAGCCCAAGTGGCTTAAATTTTGTTAGGCGAGTGGGTGGCAGTTTTCAAAGTGCATTTTATGATGCTTTTGATATTTTTTGCATTATTATTTAGGTCTATTTATAATTTGATGTTGGAAAAAAATATACCAACCTCTTACACGTATCTTTATATATATTTTCTGTTTGATTGCAACAGATATGAAGAATTTTACAGTAACGCTGACATTGTATGTTAATTAATGTGATCTCAATGATGTCGATGGGAACGATTTCCATTTGAAACGTTTGATGACGTTGATATTATTTATGATAACTACGATGTTTAGCTGATGTCAATTTCATAATTTTATGCATAATTGATTTTTATACTAACACTGGTCCTGTACACCGTTGAATGTTGTAAAAAGGGGCTGATGGCCTGGTCAGAAGACTTTTAATGCGAGAAAAGTATTTGCCCCACCACGCGAAAATCCGGCGGCGGTGGCGGCGGCGGCATGATTAAGCGATGGTACCAAAAATGGCCGACGGCGAAAAGAGTAAAAACACGTTGGAAATGCTCGGATTGACGTCAAAATTTTCACGAAGGTTCGTATAAACAAAGTAAATGAACGACTTCCGAAACAAACTTTAGTACATTTCGGTCTGAACGGGAATCGAATCCGGGCCTCCGGGGTGCGAGACGGGCACGCTTCCCCGACTCCACGGCGGCTCCAAGGTCCTGGCTGACTAAGGTATGGCAAGTGCGTGCGTCGTTGCACACGTCCCGTCGCAACCATCTGGCTGACTAAAGGTGTGTCTGAGTGCGTGCGTCATTGGGCACGTGACGGTGCAGCCAATGGGGAGAAGGTGGCGCCACGTCATGAGTGTATAACATGAGCACTCTGTTTCCCGCGTGTCACACACCGATTCAGCAAAAATAACGCATGTCGAAAGAATAAATCGAAAAATGTTCCCCAAAAGGACTGCAATGCTTTCATATTCGCACACGTAAGCAATCAAAAGTGTCTGTGCGGAATTTTCTTTTGTATTCTTTTGCCGCAGCCCCTCAGACACATGTATGTCTGGAAATAAGGATTATTATTATTATTATTAACTCACGCACACAATATTTATTTTTATTTTTACAACATGTTCACGGGAGAGCCGCCAAGCGGTCTGGACCATCTAAAGTTCAGTGTGTCTTCACGTTCCTATAGCCGTCTGCACGTTCACGTTCAAATGGAAAAACACCGTAGACCGTCTTCTCTTTTCAAATGAAAACGAACCGAAGCAGGCACGCGTAGCCAGGGGGGGGGGGGGGGGGGGGGGGGGGGGGCATGGGGCCCGGCCTTCCCCCGAATCTTCCATTTTGCTGAGACCTCCTCTCCCCCTCCACCTCATACAGCATTTTGTCATGGGCGCCCCCCCCCCCCCCCCCCCCGTTCCCCCCGAAACAAAAAATCCTGGCTACGTGCCTGAACCGCAGACCACATGAAGTGGTGACAACTCAGCCATTTTTCCGCCCAATCGTTTTTCTATGCATTTTGATGTGCGCGCAATCCGGTGTCACTCAGCTCGAGCCCGTAGCTTTGGCTAGTGCATAGACGCCATTTTACCGCCCAAATCACGCACCGAGTGCGCGAGAGCGTCACGCGCTGGCACATTCAGAGCAACAATGGATGTCTTCACCCTGAGACAGACAGACATGCAGGCAACCTAGGCTAGAGTGAACAGGCATGATCGCTTACGGCCATTGCACCGGGAGTAGTTGCTTCCTGTGGCGGCAGCTCGGAGGGGTCGCTGTAACCCTACCGCTCCTACAGTGCTTTAATTCCTTCTGAGAGGCACGTCCTCCTCACCGTGTTGTCCTCTTTGCTCGGGGGTTGAGTTGGATAAGTTTCTAGAGTAATTGGACCTACAGATCGTGAGGCCAGCTGCCTTCAGGGACTTATGCGGAACACGTCTTTCTCTTCGTCTCCTTAAGAAACAAGTTTGTATAGACAAGAGTTTAATTATTGTAAGCCGAAACGTATTTCAATCTGCTCACTACAGTTATTTCAAGCAAGTATAATTACACACATTTTCAATCGCATTGGTCGGGGAACAGTTGTTCAGGATGGCGCAGGCGGCGTTGGGCATGGTTGCGTGGTCGCACCCCTACGCGGCTAAAGAAGTTCCATTGCTCCTCGGCGAGAGTGAAGGCTACAAGGAAACCGCTCTCTAGCCCGGTCATGGAAGAACAGGGCAGGGCAGCACTGAGCATCTCGCCTGATTTTATTTCGCAATACTCATTGCGGGGACTCAGAAAAACAGAAAGAGAAGCGCGAGGAAACTTCACGAGTTGTGATCCTGGACCGGCTTGCTAGAACAGCGTCTCAGCTGAGACTGAGTGAAAGAAAGCACTGCAAAAGGTTGGGCGCACGACTGTCTTGAGACGCGGCTTGAGTCCCGCTCAGCTCGAGCGCTGGTTTTGGCATTGCTTTCTTTTCCAAAGTCTCAGCTGAGACGCTGTTTCTAGCGAGTCTGGCCTGGCGGCTTATAATTAGTTGCAAAGGACAAGAGTCGTGGTTGGTGTAAACGCAAAGTGGAAGCCTGGAGTCGTTGCATTATTAAACCAACACCATGAAAGTTGATCGTCTGACATTGTTCTTATTTGAAAAAAATGAAATAAAAATGAATCCAAAGAAAGACGACCGTAGTGAGGGTTTCGCACATGTGCAACACTTTTGATAGGGTACTGCATGGAAAGGGTGTTTATTAGACCCTTTTCCTGAGCCTCAGATTTTAACCACGATGACTGGCTCTTCGTTGCCTTACCATGCGGACCAGTCACTGCGGTTTACACATAACACTCTCCGTAAGTTTTCTACAAGTAGAGTAACGTTAAAACTGAAAATCTAACATTCCTGCACGATGGCGAACAAAACAGAAACAGAGCGGTTGGTAAGCTGGAACCTTAAAAAGAAAAATGTCGGGTAAAAATCTTGAAGTGAAGGAAAAAAAATTCCCCTTTGTTGTCACCATCATATGGAGCTCAATATTCCCACCTTTCGTGGTGTCGGAACATGGCAGGGAGCATTGAATAGCTTATTTATAGGCACTAGATGTTTTCGAGAACTTGCTCGTGGCCCTTGTTTTTTTCTTCTTTTTCTTGCAAGATTATTTACTCATCGCAAGAACGAGGAAGTAGCGCGGGGAAATATTTGAGTAAAGAATCCTCTGCATCAGGGACAGAATCCCCCAGCGCCACTTTTCCTGAACTTCTCAACCTCGAATTTCAGCCACCTTTCAAAAGATGGCGCAAGTGCGCGTCGTCTGCTACAACATAGGTTCTTTTTATTATTGGGGACAATTAGTATGCTTTAAAAAAATTACAATCATAGGAAGTGGTTTTAATTAGAAGGAGAAAAGCACTAATTCAAGAATCGTTGCTTAAATAGCTGCCCTCTCCTTAAAAACCGGTTTCTTGCGTACAGAATCGAGCTTCAAAATAGTCCCATGATTTAAACATATTTTAAACAAATTTGAATATCAGTACGAAAAAATCACGCTTCTAGTGAACCAGCTCAGTTCCTCTAGCATACAATTTAAAAAAAATTAGGTCAGATGCCAGAACGCTGTCTGAGAAAACCAAGAACGCGTTAAGGGAATTCTTAGAAATTTTACCATAATCAAGTTGTGTTTACAAGAAAACGGCTGGCGTTGCACTTCTAATATTTTGTATTCTGAGTTCCTATGTTTACCACAAGCATTCCCTTAAATGTCGTTGCTGCGTTATGATGTGAAATTGAGTTACGAGACTTCAAAATCACATAAAAAAGGCTCTTTTCGAATAAATATTAAAAAATGTGAGCGTGCTAATTAACAAAAACACGTATGCACGGAACTAGACGAGTCCTTCTTCTATTCAATATTAAAATAAGAACGCGTCTTGGATGCAATGTAAGTCTAGAAACTTGGAATGCGTAGAGGTATGTCTTTGAAAATATCAAAACTTGCACTTTTTGTTTTCTTATTGTGCGTTAAGTTTTAAAAAATGCGTATTATATTTTGCACTAAAAGAGTGATGATGAATTGGCTATTTATTTGCAAAAATAACGAAATACGTAACACGCGCACAGACGCGAAATTTGCACAGCAAACAGGAGCGTTAGCAGAGCTGCCACCGGTATTATAGACCTTTCCAATGTTTACAAAATCACAGTCCAGCGTGCGATCTTCACAGTCCAGCACGTGCGTGTTCGTCGCTTCGGAAAGCGAGCGAAGCACGCGCCATTCGCACGAACGCTCAAAATGGCACCGGCCACAAGCTCGTTTTTGGAAAGGTCTATAGTTGGGGCCGTGGGACCGCCGCCTTAAAGGGATACTGAACCAAAGAATTTAGTGACCATAATAAGTGGCGCACGTTCTTTCCACGAGCCAGCAGCCGCCGGTGTGCGCGAGCACACGCAACAAAAATGACGTCAAAGACCTCCATTCGCGGTTAAGGTGACAGTGAGATGTATGGGCTTCGGGCCGAAGGAGAATAAAGACAAGTTTTTCATTTGCACAGTGGTGTCTGGTGTAAAAGGTAAGCGATTAATTGGTCTAACAAGCTCGTAGCTTTCACCTGTAGAGATGAAAAGCCTGTCTTTATTCTCCTTCGGCCCGAAGCCCATGCATTTCACTGTCCTCTTAAGCGCGAATGGAGGTCTTTGACGTCATTTTCGTTGCGTGTGCTCGCGCACACCGGCTGCTACTGGCTCGTGGAAAGAACGTACGCCACTTATTATGGACACTAAATTCTTTCGTTCAGTATCCCTTTAATGCACGAGAGCTTGTGCCGCCGATATCTGCCCCAGAGCAGAAAACTCGCGCTTATAGGCTTTCCTGCGGTACATCATAAGGTGAAATAGAGTATAGTTCACTTTCTACGCTAAATTCGGCGGAGAAATTGACGTAATCTGACCTAAACACCAATTCAGTTTCCCCGCTCAATTTATCGGCAATATTAACCGCACGGGGAGTGTAGTCAAGTGACATAAATTGATTTCGCTATAGGTCACGTGACCTATACACAAATTCAATTTCCCTCCCTAAATTTACCAGGAAAGTTTACGTCACCTGATCTGACGTCACCGGACCTATGCACAAAATTTATACCGAATTCACACGGCAGCGTAAAGGTACATTTAGCTCAGGTCCTTTAGCTGAAAGTACCTGTAGTGAACGGCGTTCTGAATCAAACGATAAATAAACGGAGCACTTTGAGTTGATGTCGATTGCATTCCTGCTAAACCGCGAGAGGAGCACGTGATAAACAATTATTCTTCGAAATCGGTTTGACGCGCAGTTTTTGATTATTGTGTGTGAAATATCACATTTTAAACCTAAATATTATTTGTGTTTGCTTTTGCGGCACTTTATTTTTTTCTCTAAGTCTAAGGGCGCATTAAATGAGTCTTTCTTTAAAACGTCCGACCCGTCTGGCCACACTGGTCCTAAATCACCTGCGTTTGTGACTTTCCACTGTGAGGTGGGGGACCTTTACCTGTTTAGCAGCTCCATTTTTTCCGCAAATTTCTAACTGAAGTAGCTAAATAGTGCGCGGCAGAAATGACCCACGTCGGAGTCTCACGGTTACGCCAGTCGCGCCATCGAAAGGGATGGACGACGACGAGGATAAAGGGTCCTGGGCGGAAGACTCGGGCGACTCGTCTACGACCTCGAAAAAGAGCTCGGTGTGGTCCATCGCGTTCGGGTTCGCAGCAGACATTGTTTTCCACATGCCGCCGCTGCTACCTGCTAGCTGGAGTATGCGTTCATTAATGCATTATTCCATCGCATTTGCGTTCACAATCATTTCATAATTTGCTACTTATATATATTCAATTTGTTATAATGCATTAAACGAGATATATTTATATATCGGTGATTTTTATTTTGAGTTCGTGGGTCCGAGGCTACTCCCTGTAGCAGTAAAGGGAGCTTGGCGATCTCCGTTTAACACAGGACCTCCCTTGGCGAAAGGGACCTTTATGCGTCCGTGGGATCACGAATCTCCAGATCCCTTTACGACAGGTACCTGTGCCAAAGGTACCTTTACGCTGTCGTGTGAATTGGGTATTAGTCTCCTCCGTTACTTTTGGTGAGAAAATTAATGCCACGTCACCTGACATCCCGTGACATCACATTGATTGCGTGCATATAGCTCCCGTTACCTATTTACCAATTCAGTTTCCCCCTCTAAATTTAGCAGGAACGCTTACGTCACCTGACCTATACACCCATATAGTTTTCAAGCCAAATTTAGCGGACAAATCGACAAAAATAGAGGGTCTTCACTATCCGAAACTGCCGTTTAATTTCTTCGAAAGAAAAACGATCGCTTGTGCATTATGGGACTCTAAAGTTGAAGGTCGCTGTCGATTTTCTTTAAAATATGCCCTGATAAGCGCTCATCTTTTTCTACCGACTATAGAAACCGATAAACACCGAATATGTTGAAAAATAAACCTCGAAGGAAACGCCCCTAAATGCGCAGAAAAAAAAAGTTCGAAAATACGGGACCCTACCTATTAGGTAATTATAAGAAACCAAACGTTATAATCTATTCTTCGTTGGTATCCGAAATATTAGGTGCTAGTTCCAACTCAAATCACGCAAGTTCAAGCAGTTAAAGACACGTTGTAGCGCCCCTTTGAAGTTCGCAGTTATCGTAAACAATGAATCATTCTTTCGCGGTTCCATGCAGTCTGGCTTTCATGGAAGAAATTTCGCAGCTCCGTCGTTTGGGTCAATCTTCGAAACACGTATCGCGCGTTACACAATTATTCTCATTGTTCCAGTTTCCACCACTACACAATGGAGGTCTTACAGCGAGTGCGCTCAAACTACACGTTGTTTTGGAAAAGGTGTCTCCAACAAGCACTTTGCGGGAATCTTCCCCTCTATTCACAAAAGGCGCACTCTTGAAAAGTTCCTCAGCAACTATTGTCAGAGAAACCACCGCACGCATATATTGAAAACTGCATTTGTGCTACTTTAATATATATTTCATATATTGCGAATCTATCTTTAAACGCGACTACCACCACTTATGTTATTATCTTCCAACATCAATACTGTACTCTTCTTAATCTTAATCAGTTTTCAAATTTAAATTTTGATGTACTTACCAACTGTAGTTTTTTAGGACACCATAAATAAGTTTTTCATTCCGCATATCTATTTATACCAGTCACATAATATAGCTTTTTTTTTTTGTTTTCAGAGGAATTCGTTGTCGTTTGGTACACACACTATACTCGTAACATCAAGAAAAAAATTAAAAACCTCGCGCTGCAGAACCGACGGATCCTGGGTTCAATCCCCACCCCTGCCCATTTCGATCTGCATGAGCATCGTACCGGCGTGCGGTCGTGTATCACTACTGCGTGAGCACATTAAAGACCCCAGGCTAACAGTTGTACTGTACTGGCTAAATTTCTCCTCTACAGCGAGTGACTCGTCGCAACTTTGAAAATGGCTGACCAACTACACGCTGTATAAATATACACACAACCCCAATTGTTATAAGAAAAAATTCCGTTTTTAGCATTATTTACACGTTGCGCGAAGTAGGTCTCACAATATTTGTTTGTTGAATAAAGAAGGGATAATTTTGATTTTTTAAATGTATGTCTTGATAACAAAACACACACACACACACACATATATATATATATATATATAGAGAGAGAGAGAGAGAGAGATTTTAAACGAAGAGGTTAGAGAGTGATTATTGAGTTTAGTGCATTAATATTAGGGGAAATGAAAGGGAAAACTTTCAGCCTTTCCACTCTGGTGAAGAAGGAAGACCAGCGAAGCGGTAGTATGGTGTGGATAAAGTAATGGCCGGCCGCAAGTCGGCAAGTCAGAGTGGAAAAGCTCGAAAAGTTGCCGCCGTCGCTCATAGATGGCGGCAGCTGCCCAGAGTTCTGTGTCATCAGGTCTTTTGAGGACGGACACGATTCTGGGGAAACTCGCCCTTAATAGCTCATCTGTAAAAAGAGCTGGAGAAAAATTGGGCCGGGAGCGGGGATCGAACTCAATATTGTCGGAAGAGGTACGATTCGGGGCCAGAGCTGCCGCTAGAACGATCACGGTGCATTGTGGAAGCCAAAGTATGGTGGGCTAGAAGGGGAGGTGTGACAATCGCTTGCTTCGTTTAGTGGGAAAAAATGGCAAGAGTGTTCAGCACGCAGCATTAGCAAATACTTTACTACGGGGATACATCCTACGCCACACATTTGCATTAGACGGCGAGCCTACTGCGCCAATTTCTCCCCTGGCGGTTTGGACGCCTCGTCGCGCCGGGAAAAAGAAAATTTTTTTGCTCTAAAAATGTTTAGAGAACAAGCTACGACACATATCGAGCAAACACTTGCATCGACCGAGCGGCCTGCGGCGCGCCCTTCGCCGCCGGCGGCGAATGCCTGATAACCACGACTTATGTGTCAATGGGTAGCACCAGAGCCGTTTATTGAGAGAGTTTGGCCATACATTGGTTTGAATAGGCGAGCATCTCGGGGCCAACCACAGGCCGCGAAACAGCCCCTAGCGGTGGTCGTGTGCTCTAAATTTGTGACACGACTATACTTCGTTTCACCTTATGTGCGAGCGAAGGCAAAACTGGAAGCGCGAGCACGGAAGCTCCGTGCGTTCAGGCTTTGCTCGAGCGCGCGAGCTGGGGAGAAATGCAAAAAGCGCTGGTCTCGCGCTTCTAGCTTTGGCTTCGCTCGCAGATAAAGTGAAACGAAGTATAATTTGAGCCGTGCCGAGCGGAACTCCGCGTCTCAAGACGCTCGCGCACCCCACCCTTTGAACTGCTTTCTTTCAGCCAGTCTCAGGACGCTGTTCTAGCAGTGCAGACAAAGGCATGGGCACGAGCGCGTGGCTTTGGAAAGTTCCTCCTATGCACGAGGTCTCGTACAAACAAAAGCGTTTCGCTGAGCTAGGCTCACGCGCCTGTGCCTTTGTCTTCACTGCAGACATTTGTGAGATGGAGTAGAGGTCTCCTGATTGGTCGACGCTGTGTCACAAATTTAGTTTACGCTCTAAGCGTGGGGGGAATATTCGGCGCTGGCGGCGGCCTTTGCTCCGCCAATAGTCCAAACTCTCCTAATATACGGCTCTGGGTAGCACCTCCCACCACTCCCAATTCAATGCGGAAAAACCGAAGGTTGCTGGTCATTCAGCCATTCAAACTGCGCAAACCTGTCCGCGCCAAGGTCATTTTATTATCGGGGAGTGGAATGTATTCCTCTTGTAAAGTATCTGGCATGATCATCGATATGCCCGCAGGAGCGCCACAACGGCACTCCGTCGCACTGTGAACGCTAAAGAAGAAGACAATGTTTTCACCGTTGATCAAAATCGTGAAGTGCCGCTCAATGAATATTTTCTTCTCAGCCGTAACGAAATTAAGCACGGAACATTGAGCTCGATGCAATGAAGACAGGCTGCAGTGAAGCTATGGTGGGCTTGTAAAGCCCCTCGATGTACTTCTTTCACCCTCAATTACCTGCAGTGCAGGGTGGCGCCGCTATCAACTAATCGATGGCTCTCCGCCCCGCTATCACCCACCACAGCTCCGCATGCTGAATCACTGAGTCACTTTTGCATGCACGATCGTCACACATGCCCCTTCTAGCCCAGCCAAAGCTTGGTGAGAGCGGCCATTGTGATGTCGGTGCCGATAAGACTTTCGTAATCTCTCTCTTGCTTAAAGGAGCTGCGCAACGATATTCAATTGGAATGTTTTTCACTTTACACGAGCTTACTGGCACTATACTTCGTCTCACCCTAGCATGGACTAACCGCGAAGGCTGAGCTAGCGCGAGCGGCCAGCCTTGACTGCCTTGACTAGAGCACTTGCTGCACGAGCGCTCGTGCAGCCGCCGTGGCTTCATTCAAAGCGACTAGCTCGCGCTTTTAGCACGCGCGGCTAACAATAGTCCATACTAAGGTGAGACGAAGCATAGTGGGACTCAAGGATACTCGCATGCAATGCCACTGGCCAAGAAACTCCTTTGTTGCGGTGTAATTTCAAGGACAAAAGCGATCATTTTCATTCAATCTCTCCCTTGCAAAATTCGATGACGTAACGCGGGGATCGCAGTACACCCGTATGACGATATTTGAATGCGGTTCATAGATTGGACCCGAGCATTGCGTGGGCACTCGATTTAGGCTCGTGATAATTGATAGCTCGAGAAGCATTCGAGTAGTGGCCCGTGTCCAATCGCTGCAACGACGACAATAGCCGAGCCATAACAATGTCTGGAACTCAGCGCGTGTCCTGTGCTTTGCCAACCCCAGCGCGTGGCTATGGTCAACATTGGCGGCATATAATCGGCTCCAGATCACGTGGCCGCTTGTTCTGGCTGCGAGTTGAGGGCGTGAACGCTGCTCGTTGTTTTTTAATTTTTTTCTGGGACTTCTAATGCGTCGGGTGAAAAACGAAGGCGTGTTTCATAGGTCATTAACGTCAGGGATCCGTTCTAAGCGGTATTTGCGCAAAGTAAAAAAATTGTTGCATAGCCCCTTTAAAGGGGATACTAGGGGTGCTATGTTGCGCTTTTTGGACTCCCAGGAGACTTGGAAGAGGGAAGTGACGTCAACGACTAGAGAAACGCAGATTGGATGTTGACAGAAGAAAACAAAATCAACATCCAATCTGCATTTGCTGCGTTGTTGACGTCACTTCCCTCTCCCTAGTCTCCTGGGAGTCCAAAAAGCGCAACATAGCCCCCTTGGTCGGCGAGGACTAGAACTCTGCTGGAGCCACAAAATAGGCTATGCTTAAAGTATCAACACTATGTTCCCCGATCATCTTGGTGCCGCTATGTTGCTGCCTAGTGCACAGCAGGTGCTATATTGGCGAACGATTAAAACTTGCGACTTCTGGGGCTATAGACATGCTATCGAGAAGCTCAGGCGATATTATTTTCTTCGTCACAGTCTGTTTTAACATTTCCGGAGGACGGAAACGCGCTTCCTGCGCTTTAAGGTAAACTTCAGTTTACAGGCAACAATGATTTTAATCAACAAGATGGCCATCCTTCCGGGACTCACGTACGCAAATGGTGTACTCGTCCTCTCATCGCAAACAAGAGAATTCTTGGAGAGAAGACAGAGGGATGCGGGAAGAATTGCCTTGGCAGTCGCGAGAACAGCACCCAACGAGGGTGTCCAGGGGGACCTAGGCTGGTCGTCCTTCGAAGCCAGAGAAGCCAGCGCCAAGGCACTGTACGAGAGGAAAGTGCACAGACTCCCGGATGGGAATTGGGCCCACCGAACCCTGCGCTACATGATATACCAGGAAAGAGGCACCAAGTGGATGCACCGCCTCCGAAGGCTACGGGACCGCTATGGGTTCGAACCGATCTGGCTGGAGTCAGCGGGCGAGAACCGGGTGGGCCCGGCGGCAATCAGAGAGGGCATCGAGCAGTGGAGACGAAAGAGGGAGAGCGGGAGCGGCGGCGAAGCCGTCCCTCGCGATGTACTATGCAGAGAAGGAGGCCATAAGGAAATAGCCCTGGTACAACTCGACAGGCAGTAGACTCCTCGCAGAGGCCCGCATGGTTACATTACGGACCCAAGTGTGGAGAGCCAGGTTCACGGAGGGACACGAGAGGACGTGCACACTCTGCGGGCAGACCGACGAGACGACGGAGCACCTGGTGCTGCAGTGCCGGCACATTGTACCGGTCCCTAGTATGACGGTGCTACCAGTAGCCAGAGTGTCGAACCGAAACCGAACCGAAAACCGGAACTGAACCGTTACTTTTAGCCGCACCGGAACTGAACCGAACCGAAATCTTCGCCGCCATCTTGGAACTGAACCGGAACTGAACCGGAAAAAATATAACGGTAACCGGTTCAAAACGGTTCACGGTAATTATTTTATTACAAAATGAGTGTTTGAGAAGTAAAAATTGGCAGCTGTATTTCTATGTAGTTATCAAATTGCCATATACAGAATTGCAATGTATGAAAATTGTGGGTTTTCGTTGCGCTTTTGTATTGGCACTACGAACAAGCATGTGTCACGTGGTCACGTGGTGTCATGGTGTCAGAATGTGCTGTCAAATAATGGCACGTCACGTGGCCTTGTGACGTAGTCGCGTGACTCACCGCGTCAAGTCGACTGACATTCAGAACTTTACTATAGTCCGTTGCAACTCAAGAAGGTAGGGCGGGGGAAAGGAAGGCCGGGGAGGAGGAAGCAGGCGGAACGCTGAAGAGAGGAGGTGGTTTCCCCCTCTCTTCACCAGCGTTCCGTCTGCTTCCTCCAACCTTCCTTTCCCTCGCCCTATACACTCTTGAGTTGCAACGGACTATGGATGTATTAGAGTTGTTGACACCGTGACGTCACATGCCATCACGACTTCTCACTGCGAGTCACGTCACATCATGACGTACTCGATTGTCGAGACCTAGCCCGAGTCGAGTGCTCGGTTTCTTGACAATCAGCATCGCCAAACATTCGTGTTGGCTCGTGTTCAATCAAAGTTGAGAATAGCCGAACTCTAACACTGGCGGTATACAATTAGCGTCAGATCACATCGCCGCTTCTTCTAATAGCGAGTTGAGGGGAGAAAGCTATTTCTTTCCTTTATTTTTTCTGCGTCTGCCATTGAGCGGAGAAAAAAACTAATGGGTGTTTTTGCAAGCTATCAACGTCAGGGATTAACTCTTAGTGGTATTTACTGAAAGTACAAAAATTGTTGCATGAACCATTTTACATGTACACATCATTGAGGCAGCCAAACGTGTTTTCGTTGTTGCTCAACTGTCTCATGAAAGTTTTCCCGGGTAATAGATGGATTGAGAGGACTAAATGTGCCTTATTAATCTAACGATAAATAAAACTACAAGTGTGTAGGGCAGGGATACCTGAAAAGAAAGATTCTAGAGGCCTTAGAGGCGGCCGCTCAAATTCTCGCAGCTTTGTTTAAACTTCACAGTTTTTGGGTGCAAAATAAAAGAAATGGAGGATTACTGTTAACAAATGACACAGATATAATTGTCGAATTGGCACCCCCAAACGGAGAAGGGAGTCCCTCAGAAATAAAAAGTATTCTCTGGAGGGGCGTCGTAAAATAAAAAAGGAGGGGGGGGGGGGGGGGGGGAGTTTTAAAAACATATTGTGTTGTAAAAGTTCCTCTGATCCACATCTTGGGCGCAGACCAGACAGCGTGATCCCGCAAAGCTACTTCGTTTGCAAAATCACTCCTGCCAGAAAGCGCGTTTTCGTGGTGCCAGACGCTCGCGCCGTTCCTCACGACGCTGCAAGAAGAAAGAATAATTTTTGCTTCTGAATACATGAGATGTTCTGAGCATGAACCTTTTGCAGCGTGCATTGTTCACCACGGAATTTGATTTTCGCAGCAAAAATAAATTTCTGACCACTAGCATATAGTGCGAAGACGTCACAATACTGGGTTTCACTTTACGTTTGAGCGTAGCAGAAGCTAAAAGAGCACGCTCCGGGCTTTCAGCGTTCTTGCCAAGCATGAGCGCTCCTGCAGTGCATGCACTGGTCAGGACCCTATGCTCGCGCTTGTAGCATCGGCTGCGTCTGAACTTGAAAGGGCCCTGCCAAGCGTTTCTGGCAATTCTTTTTTAATTTGCATCGCGTTCGCTCTAACTAGTGAGTGTGACTCTAGCAACACATTAAACATAAAATAAAGAAAAATATCACACGTATTTCGAACGCAATTGGTGAAATAAGTTCCGAATTTTGAGGACATTTTCTTTTGTTGATGACGTCTTTTGTCTGAAACAATTGACCATTTGCTATATTACCCAAGCATCAAGGAGAATGCAGGGATTGGCGTTCCACGCGCCACAGCGCACGCCTTACCCGTATAAAAGAGTCCAAGTAAATAACCAAAATAAAGCGTTGACGAACGCGCGTGGAAGATACAATTTGTTTTGGGTTTTTGCTTTAGAAAATTTACTACTGCTGAGTCCAGCACGTGCGGCGCGTGGAACACCAATTCCTGCATTCTCCTTGATGCTTGGGTAATATAGCAATAAGTCTATAGAGAACCTAAACGACAAGAGCGTGCAAAAACCATGTGCGATCTTCTTGAATGTTGGAAATTAACATCCAGTTATGAAGATGTGAACGCCCCACCAATTTACGGGTGTTCCAAGCAAAAATTTGAGCGAGAGTCGCGTGCTTGAAGGGATCAGGAGTAAAGCCCCTCCATGTTTTAGAAGTAGCGCAAGGTGCGTCGATGCACGAAGCACGTGCAACGTGCATCCCTTGGGAAGATCATGGCGGTACAGCACAGCACTGAGCTAAATTTCAGACGCCATGTTCTTCCCAAAAGTGATGAGCGGCAGGTGTCTCGAGCATTTCCACAACAATGAATGGCACTACTTTCCCCAGGATACAGGGGCTTTAATCAGAAGGGGTCACTTGAGCCTATTCAGCCAGTCCTTCCTCTAGAATTCTATGTCGTCCATATCTGACGCTGACCAATGTCGTCACTGAACGCTCGTGTGTGACACTGATAGGCACGCCTTTCGAAGCAGCATTTGGTTTTCTTCGTCACTTTGCAATGCCCCTTTAAGCTGAAACAAAGTACAGCAAAAGGGGATGTCCAAATTGTAAAGTTGTGCAATATATATAGCAGTCTTACGATGATTTGCGGCAGCCTCATAAAATGTTACAGCGCGCATGACTGATAAAGCACAGAGTTGTAAAATGAGGCACCAAAACAAGTGCACGTAAACTTTAGACAAGTGCACGTAAACTTTAGACTCCTGAGAATAATATATTCTGCGAAGTTTCGAGCTTGTGCAATCCGATGTCCAAATGTGATTTAAATTAGAAATATATTGTCTGTTCTTCGCGATACTTATGTGTAATTCGGAACATCATTGCACCCATCTTTATTAGAGAATTACGGACGATAACCAACCATGTCCTGAACAGTTAGGAGTCCGACGATTCAAAGCCGGTTCGGAATTTTCATCAGGGGCGACTATTTTCACGTGGAGAGCTGCAGCTTCTTTCTTATCTACGGTGTGTCGTTTGCTTCCTTCACTTTTAATGCTAAAGCATTAACTGTCCCATGGAGCGAGCCGACGTCATCAGCTTTGAAGCCGCGCCAGATGGCGCCTTCCCCCGTCCCAATGTCGCGTGTAGCAGAAATCTGAGGGATAGGCTCCCATTGGCTAGCGCGTGTCATCAAGAAATGAGGCTCCCATTGGCTCTCGTGCGCCGTAGTTCCAAAAAATGCCACCAGAGAAGCCCTCTCCATGGCGGCGCAGCGCACGCAGCGGCCCGGCCGCCGATAAAAGGCTATTCACACGAGCTCCCCTGCACGCGCATCCCGTGACGAAAACGTCAGTCTGTGCGATGTGCAAAAGCCTCGAGTTTTCGTCTCGTGATACGTGCGCGCCAGGGAGAAATCCCGGGGATTTCTCCCCGGCGCGCGCGTATCACGAGACGAAAACGCGAGGCTTTTGCACATCGCAAAGCTTGACGGTTTTTTCGCGGGATGCGCGTGCCGGGGAGAAATCCCCGGGATTTCTTCCTCGTGTGAATACCCCTTTAAGAGGTGCGGCGGTGCGAGCCTGGCCGCAAAGACCGCTCGGGCAAACTCCGAAGAGGTTGCACGGCCGAGCTCAGCGCGGCGAGGCCACTTCACGAGAGCGCGCGCTCGGCCGTCGGCCAACGAAACGGGGCCGTCCACGGCATTACGCCGCAGACGAACTAAGAAAGAAAGGAGTGGTCTAGCGCACACCAGCTCGGAGCATGTGCAGCGAAAGCACGCGCTGCAGAACCCAAGAATGCTGGGTTCAATCCCCACCCCTGTCCGTTTCGATCTGGATGAGCATCGCACCGGCGTGCGGTCGTGTATCACTACTGCCTGATGCACGTTAAAGACACCAGGCTATAGCGGTTGTACCGCACTGGCTAAATTGCTCACCTACAGAGAGTGGCTAGTCGCAACTTTGAAATGGCTGACCATATAAACACTGTATAAGTATCCACACAACCCCAATTAATAATTGGAGCAGAAGAACGACATTCAAGATTTCGCCTTCACAACTCATAAGAAGTGTTTAGGTGTCCTCTGACGTTTTTTGTTCTTCAAGTGCCCTAGTCCGTTTACATACGCCGATGGTTAAGTGGCTGTCTACCTTTTGAACCCGGCCTATTGAAACGTCGGGCTACTAAATGTTTAGGACTTGGTTGATGAAGGTCTGTATTTCTCAAATTTTAGACCCAACCAGACGGAGTTCCGTCAAACGTGTTTACGTTTAAAACCTGCATTTGTATACATTTATTTTTGCAGTAAGGCGTCCTGTAGGGGATTATTTAGAAGAATATCATTTATTATCTCTCTTTCTGCACATTTCGTGTATTTGCCTTCAGATCTATAATGTGAGCAAACAGTCATTTTTGGCGTAGCCCGCGACCCGGTGTTTCACACTGCCGAACAGACTTGTACGTAATCCGTTACAAGTAACGAAATTACTTGTAATCCCTTACATTTATCAGTAATTTAGTAACGAAATAATTACATATTTTCTAGAGTAATTTTTAAAGTAATTCCCTTACATTTTTTACGTAACGAATTCCTTGTAATCCGTTACATTTTTTTCAGGACCCCCCCCCCCCCTCCGCCCCCCCCCCCTCCCCCCTTTTTAAAGAAAGGGTCGTATTTATTTTGATAAAGTCGAGCGCAGTGACACTGTCACGTGAATTGACCAGCGCAAAGTCAGGCTTGGCACTGTTCAGTTCCGCGAAGCCTTTTTTTTTTTTTTTTTTTTTTTTGCAACACCAAGCCTTTGAATCTGTTTTTTTCAGACACAAACAACAATGTCACAAAATCTAAATGAGAATTTCTACAAAAAAAAAGCGGGGGGGGGGGGGGGGGGGTGCAAGTTATATCCGCTTTTTTTAGTTCGTTTGTTTTTCTTTGCTATCGAAGACCGGGAGAGGAGGAAACCAAGTGAGTGTGTGCCTCTTCGAGAAGCTCGAGGCGGTAAGTGAACAGACAAGAATTAACAATGTCCTTCTCGGTTATAGTTACTACGACCATTTAAACATCCTTGTTCGTTGCTGCACGCTTATCATCTTCTCCTAGAAAGCCGGATGTACTTTTTTCTGTATCTTTCACCTTATTTAACCCTGTTTTAAAAGCTACTTACTTTTTTGTAGTCCAACGTCTAGGGTTGGCCCACTTTATTTGTGAATTCCAGCCAGGTTATCTGCATCTCAGTCACCCTTTTTTGTGAGTCAGCTTTTTGCGAGCGCTTCGAAAATGGTTATAGACTTCCTTTCTTCTTCTTCCTGTTTTTACCCCAGCAGGACGCATCCTATCTCAAGCAGGTATTTTAAAAAATAAAACATGATGGTGGCTGACGTAGACTTTATATTCTGGGCTTGAGGGGAGAGTGAAATTTGTGAGTGGGGCCATAGCGCGGCTTACTTAGTACTCTGCCCTTCGCTGCCCGTGGCACCAGCGGACGTCTATCTGGAGAACACCGGAGGAAACTGCAGTCGGTTAGTGCTCCGTGCGTTTTTGGACGGCACCAAGAAAGGTACACACGACAAACGTGCGTTTACATTTCCTTGTTTTAGCCAACGTTCTAATTAATTGTTGTTATGAATGTCCTTTTTTTAGATTACCTATATTTATATACTAGAAACTTTTTTTTGATTCATCAACGTCTCAACCGAGACTCGACTTGTTCAGATCCAAAGAAAGAAGAATATTGAGCCAAACCTTATTTATTATTTAATTATCACCTTACTGTTACAACTATGAGTTGCTATTGTCTGGCAATATAAGCCGCTATAGTAAAATGGACATAAATCAATTCTTATTTTAGTTTTGGCTAGATATATGATGACTTCTACAGCTTCGCAATCTCGACAATGGAGATTTTTAGTAGATCGGTCCGATGACTCTGATAACGATACCCGATATTCCGCCGCCACTTTTGCGCATTCTTCATATCGTCATCGGGGGAATCGGAGGTATCGAAATGATCTACTACAACTCTCGAATATCAGGCAATGGCTGCAGCGACGAAGCTTTGAGGTAAATGTAGTACTTCCATTGCTTCGCTGAAAATGCTCAATGCAGAGCATAAAACATTCGTGAGGCACAATGTGCCACTCCCATCCAGTGCCTCAATTCAAAGGGTTCCAGCGTAGCAGTCGACATCTTTAGTAAGAAATAACGCAAAATGTCTGACGAGACTTTCGAGAGTGAGCTGTTGCTCTAAATACTCATGGTCATTAAATGGAACAGGTTGCAACAATAAAAATTTGAATAACCCTCTTCCCTTTGCTTCTTAATTGAAGACAGTAATGCTGAAAGTAACGCCACTAAAGTAACGGATTACTTTTTGGGGTAAAGTCACTTACTTTTATGGGAGGGTAATTCATAATTGTAATACATTACAATTTCGCGTCGAGTAATTGTAAATGTAATTCCTTACTATTCTTCGGTAACGTGTACCAGTCTGCTGCCGAACAGCGAACAAAAAAGCGCGTTCCGCAGACTCAGCAGATGGCGTATTCTCGAGTATCATCCTCCCGTGTCGATCTGAAGCGGTTAAGTGAACTTCATACAGTCAAATTTATTGATGACAGAAAAAAATATTTTATTGCTGCCTGAAGACTTGACAACATAAATAAAGGGCCGATCACCTTTAATTTACATGATACCTAAATGCACCCCCAAATTATCTGATATATGCGCTGCAAATCTTTTCCGGCTTTTTTATGCTCAATAAGCACGTCAGTAACTGATTTGGGACAACCTTAAACAAATGTTTTATTTTGAAGCTGATTGAAATAACATATGTGTTCCTGACGCATATTCAACTTCTCCAACATATTGAAGTCTGTTGCTCCTTTTATGTGATGAACAAGAATTTTATGTGTCTGTGGGCTGGACGAAAACAAAGTACACAGTGGCGCGTGGCGGAACTATGAGGATTGTGCACGCAGACTGTCAGAAAGTGATAAATTAAGTAGCTGGTAATGTCGAGCAGAGTATAAAATACTACTTCGTTCTATTTAACAAAAAATATAAAAAAAAATTGACCGCATCTCCACGTGGTGAATGATGTTGATTGGGGCGAAGCTCTGGTGGTGCTTGTCTGCGTAGACGCTGAGCCGCAGCATGCCGAGCGTTTCGTTCGTTTTCATCCATGTCACAAAGAGAATCTGTCGTATGGAATGTGGTTATATACGCATTTGGCCGCAGCGCCCTCTCGTCTATAAACGTTGAGCCAATGCATGCAAAGTTTAACGCGATTATATACGCATTTGACTGCAGCGCCCTCTTCTGTATAGACGTTGAGCTGCTACATGCAACGTTTCATCCATGACATCCCCAGCTCTTGAGTTACTACCACATCTCAAAGCCCCCTTCTCGTCCTGCAGCCGTGGCCGAGTGGTTAAGGGGATGGACTAGAAATCCATTGGGGTCTCCCCGCACAGGTTCGAATCCTGTCGACTGCGCAAACATTTTTTTCGTAATTTTTTTATTTTTTTTTATTAGTATTTTTGCATCATATTTTTTTCATCGCTTTTTTTTTTGTCCTACACGAGCACGTGAGCTCACGAGCATGAGCACCGAGCCGGACGCTGGACGGACATACGGACATGGCTAGCCCCTAAGGAGCTTCGCCCCTAATAGCAAGAGTGATGTTTATTTGCAAATTGAATTGACCGGCATCTTGACAAGAACAAACCTCAAACGCCAAGCTATGTCGAAAATGTTCGCTTCGGTACGCTCTATTTTAGGCCAGATCCGATCTGAGTACAAAGGTCACTCTTTTCTGCATGATTATTCGCCTGCGTCACGGTGCTGAGTGTAAGCAATATTGTTCAGGAAAGCGAGCGTTATGATTGCCGCTCCGTGTTTCGATAAAAAGTAGACTGAAAGGGTTTGTCCTAAAACTTTCCTGGCATTTTGAAAATATTATTGCTTTTAGCTCAGTTGCGTCGTCATCATATATATTGTAAAACGCATTTTGTAAACTAGATTTCAGGATATATATGACGGGGACGGGCTCATTTCATGATTTTATGCACTGTAATTAATTCCTCGGTTCAAGAGCACAGCAGGATTCGACTTTAATTACTGCGTAAAATATATGCGACTGAGGTAAAAAAATAGATGATGAGTCATATATATTAATCTAGCTTTCTTTTATTGTGCCATCGAAATTAAATAACGCAATTTATTTTTGTACCTGAAAATAAAAGTGGGTTCTACGAATATAAAAAGATATAGATACTCGTTGCACTGTTGAAATAGTGCCTACTGCCAAACAAACGCGGAAAATATATTCTCCGTTTTGCAGTTCGAACCGTTATTTTTTGCTCCCCGGAACTGAACCGGAGCTGAACCGAAAGCCGTGAACCCTAACCGGAACCGAACCGATAAAAATATCGGTTCAACACCCTGCCAGTAGCACTGGGGCTCTGAATCGGTGCAGAGCAGGGAGAGGAAGTACAAAAAAAAAAAAACGTTCGATCGGCGGTAGATGTGCCGAAAAGGCGGCTGGAAGTCTGGTGGAGAGACACACATCGGCGGAGGGAGTGCAACCGACCAACAAAACACCAAGTGGAAGCGGAAGTCGCGGGAGGCGCGACTGACTAGGCTAGGTCCAGTATCCATTACTGATGATCACCCGATACAAAGCGGAGAGCCGCAGACTCTAACCCAATCCAATCCATGGCGGAATCGTTGTTTACTCTGAAGTGTGCAGCTTACTTCGTGAGTCTATTCCAGGACAATCTACCGTCGAAGTCACGGCCTAAAATCGGTGCATTACATTCCAACCTTTTGTGCGCAGAATTATGGAAACCATATACCACTTCAAATACCCTATACTCGCTGCTCTGTATTGACCGTTCGTTCTGGTATATTTTAGCGTCTCTAAAATACATTTGAGCGCGAGCGTCTTGAAAAATAGCTAGGTCGTATTCCTTAGTGCCTCCTACTCGTTATCTTATGCACGTTTTTGCAACCTTCGAGAAAATTTGTGAGCCGGAATATTTTTCGAGAGTCGGAGAAGTGCATGGTGACGGCGCTCGACGTTTTTGTGTGTTTGGTGTCACCGGCTAAACCATTCGCGCGCAACGAATGCGTCGTGATCCTGCGGTTTTTTTTTTTCTCCCAATACGTGATTGGTTTAGACGTGTGATAACAAACGCCAACAAAGAGGGAGCGCCATTATGATACACTTTTGGCGCCGTTTGAGTGGCTCCATATCAGATCATAGCATCGGCTGCACTCGGATTTCTGTGAAACGAAATAGAGCGACGCTGAATTCGTATCTAATGTAAAGCCACTCTATCCTGGGAAAAGTGGCGTCATTCATTGTTGTGAAAATGCTCGAGACACGTGGCGCGCGACACTTCTGGGAAGAGCATGGCGCCTGAAATCTAGCTTAGTTGCTCTGTGCTACAGTGTTTCTGTGCTGCGCTGTTCCGCCATCATCTTCCCAAGGGCTGCATGTTGCACGTGTCTCGTGCATCGACGCACCTTGCGCTACTTTTGAAACCGGAAAGGGCTTTGATCTAATAACGTCTTTGTGGCGGAGAGCATAGCGGAGGAGAAAAAAACTGTCTAAAAAGACTTTCCAATACACTGATACTATTTCGGTGCTCATGCGGATTCGGCTGCACTGGCAGTATACGCTATTAACGCTATTATGTGCGTTTTAGAAATCCGGAGAGAAAGAAAAAAAAAACAGAAAGGACTGCGAAAAACTTTAAAAAGAAATGAATGGACGTCGCCCGTATGTATTGTTAACGGCTGGAGTACGGACAGGCTGGAGACCGGGTTTGGGCTATATGGTGACGATGATTTAATGGGACATGAGATGACGGTAGGGTTGGAGGTTAGGTCCCATTCCGTCTCCGCCGCGCGTGACCACGGGTCCCCCTTTTGTAGCCCCGGTCAAGCCTCGGTGACGTGACGACATTGCGTCACCGGCGGGATCCTGGTGAGATTGGAGGTGGCTGCCGGCTTCGGTGAAGATGAGGTCCAACAGCCGCTCTCATTGGCTCAGAGGTTTATGTCGCCGCAGCAGTAGGTTCTCTTGATGTTGGAGAAAGAAGAAGACGAAGACCCGTTGATGTCGGTTAATTCAGCTGATGTTCGAAGGCCTCGGTTCGGGGTCTTCGAGAGGGTCTCTGCCGAGCGATGGTGTTGCGGACCGTCCCGTAAGTGTGCCCTAGATGGAGCACGGCCTCGCAGGGGTTTGGAACGTAACAGTATACCAGTGTTGGAACAAAATACTCGATAAAAATATTTAAGTTAAGTTACTAAATACCTGCCTCATAAAGTAATTAAAATACTACTCAAGTTACTCTCACTGTAAAGTATCTTGAGTAGAGTACAAATACTTAGAAATGTAGTTCAATTACTTTTGAAGATACTTCCGCATTGCGTAATTTGTATCCACGTCAGTGACAACGACAATAATACAGTTGCGCAAATCTGGGTGACCAGAATGGTTTATAAGCACACGACAACACAAAACGGAAAAAAAGTACCTCCGTTCACACAACTACAACTCGCCGTAACTGAATGGGAAACTGTTTGAGGTCTTATAACATTCTTAACGTGTAATATATCAATATGGAAGTTCTGGAAAATGTAATATCGAAGGATGCTTCATAATTTAATGTCTCGTTATTTTGAATAGCTGACGTGATTAGTTTTTATAGCGCCATAAGGTAACCATTTTAAACTTTATTTTTTTTTTTATTTTAAAATATACATTATCTGTACAGTTTGTTGCTTACTTATTTTAATTTATTACATCCAACCAAACGCTCACCTAAAATATTGTGGACGATGGGACGTTATAACTCGAGAAATAATTTTTTTTCAATATTGGAGACTGTGGTCCATTAAAAGCTGAATAATTAACTAACAACTACAAATAATCGTAAAATCGAGACATTCAAGTATCGTTGAAAACAGCTCTTTTATTTGCCATTAACTTTATAATTGTAAGACTCATAGAAAGAAAGTTATAAGCCGTCAAAAAAGCACCAAGACGTCATGCACGGTGGGATTGCACCTTAAAGGGGCACTCAAGTGGTTTTTGAGTTCGTGTTTTGATGATGACAGCTGAATTTAGACGCCCTAAGTATCCCTAAAAACCAAAAAGTATAGTCATACGGTGATTATTTCTTTAATAAAAATGTAATTGAAGGCCGCCAAACCTCGGGTCCATCCGAAAACAAAACCACTCTCATTGTTCCTCGCACGCTTATCAAAAGGATCTCGGGCCAATGGCGTTGGACGACGTTCCGTCGCGCAGTGATCCCGAGGTAGACGCATCGGCCGAACCTCTTTGTCATTCGAGCTTCGATCATGGCGGAGTTCTCTACGCTCGAGGACCTGACGCCGTTAGAGGTTGAAATTCTTCGGCGGACAGCCGACCTGGGGATGATTTCCTATGACGCCACTCCGACGTACCTACGAGTGCGTCCGTTGCAACCGGAACGACCGCTCTGCGCCGCGCGTACACACACCTGCAACCACTACAACAAGCGCAGCGGGTCGTCAGCACGGCGACCGCTTACGGCCCCTCTAAAAAGGGGACGCACTGCTACTCAATGCCGTAACAGAATATAGACAGACAGTTTTCTATAGCCTAAAGCTTTATTATTATTTTTTTCTTGATAGGCTTGCAGGGTACAGTGGATGAAAAAAAGAAAATAAAAAGATGCAGTACGCCGTCTTGGACGATCACGACTCTAATACACGACATTGCAATAGTACAAATATCGCCCCACGCCTTTTCTACGATTATAAAAGACAATGTAATCTTAGCAGCGATATAGCAACGTAGAAATATGATTTCGTGATCAGATAGACGTTGCGAGCGTTCAGGATTGCTAACACTAATCACTTTTCTCCGCTGATGAAAACGCGTGAAAATTCGCATCCTTTATACGGTACGCGCCAGTAATACCTTGAACTTGAGCACACGCATGAAATGCGCCAAATAACAAATCCGGGCGATGTTCGAGGACACAAATGCTTAGAAAGCACCACTGTAGTCGAAGTAAACAAACACGACGGCACGGGCGTTTCTGCTGTCTTGAGAGTGCCGCCACGACATCGCCGCACGAGTAGGTGTATCTTCCCTTCTAGTACGTGCTGGGTTATCATAGCGACACACGACGAAAATTCAGTCAAGGATAGCGCTTTTACGTGGAACGATGAGCTTTCACCACGCCGTCCACGTCGACGATCACCACCGATGCCATGGAGAGAAGGAGCCGGCCTGGCCGGCCTGGCCGGCCCGCGACCGGCACGACCGGCCTGCAACGCGCGCAGATACGTGCGCTTCCGCGCATCCCGGGGGAACGGGAAATTCACCCCCCGCGGAGGAAGGCAAGGAGAAAACGTAGTCCCTTGTTTGTGAAACAATAATTGCAGTATCGCGTTTTCTAAACTAGAAATATTTTACGTCTTGTGAAATTATCATGCACAACATATTTAAATGAACTGAAAGTTGTTTCTTTACCGAAACTTTACAAAGGCCGCCAAAATTTTCAAACATACGATACTTTCATTGGTCATCGCAAGTACAGAAAAGAGTCCGCACGTATTTTATTCCTGCGTGATTAATAGGCGGTTCTGCCTTCTAAAACTGAAGATACTCATTCACTGACACTTCCTTAACGCCTTCGCACCAAAAAGTAGCTTCTCCAAAAACCGCTTGAGTGCCCCTTTAAGCAAGGGAGGCTACATATATGACAGCTTCTTGCGGACAGAAACGAAAATAGATAGAAGGTAGGTGTTTCATTTGCTATGCCTTTTGGCATGCACATTCTGTTTGTTATGTTTCGAGATTCCTGCAGAGTTCCATTTCAACTATTGTAAAATACCGAGCATGCGCCCAGATCGCAGAAGCGCCTACCCCCTGTTTTTGGAGCAATCCGAAAATAAGCAAAGGGCATACCAGACACCCATCCACCTGTTTTCAGCCATGCTCAAAGTATTAAAAAAACACATCAAGCGCCCAGGTGCCGTGGCGTTCTTGCCACAATAATGACGGTCGCGGAGCTGACAGATTTGTGCCTGGCACAGGCCATGGCATGGCCTTTGGGAACCAGGGAATCGAGATTAGAGATGTAGCACAGAAATTGGAGGCAAGCGGCGAAGGTGAGCAGAGTTAACGGAAAACAAGGATAAAGGGGGTTCCGTCGCATGAGGCATCTATGTCCCGTGCATGTAATTTTGAGTGTGCTGTAGGCGGCTACTCAAAACAATTGTTACTTGTACGTAACTAGTCGCAAATCTCTCTTGCAGTTTCCACGGCCCACAAGCCAGCAGGCGCCAGTTCGTTCTCGTTCAAAGGTGAGGATTCCAGATTTTCTAGTTTGCTCTGAAGTAGCAATACTGAAGCCAGACAAGCTGAAGGGCATATTTAATTGACGGAGCTCAGAACGACTGGGGACGCTTTCATTGAAGCTTGTTTTGCTGCAATACTCGTGGACAACACATTTGTCGACGTGTGTCCAGTTTTATCGCAAGAGGCATATTATGTCACGCGCATGTAATTTTGAATTTATGCGGCTTAGGGCCCGGTTGCACCAACGTCGGCTCTTTCCTAAGTCGGCTTAGCGCCCTAAGCCGAGCTCGGATAAGCACGGATTTAAATTCCGGTTGCACCAACGTTAACCCGGCTTTACAGACGCGCCCCTAGCTAAACGCTGGATTTGCCTAGGGAATGTAGGGACAAACAGAACGAACTAGGGAACGCTCAGAGGGACGAATACGATTGGCGGAGAGGAATCTCGTGATGTAAACAAAAAAACCTGCTGTAGTAGCCGTCGTCGCCGTCTGCTTTTCGCTGTATTTCTTCGGTGAGTAACGAATTAAAGGTCTCCAAATTCAATCATTTTTTTCGCTTAACTTTCAAAAACAGGAGTCAACGCTTTAAATAAACACGAATGCACTTTACATCTGTGATTGTGTGTTTAATATCGGTTGATAACAGAATATTTTGACAGTGACAGTAGTTTTCGTGCTCACATTTTGAGATAAAGGAGCCATCGGGGGCCCCGAATCTCACCGAACGCGAGAAGGACGCTCTACTCGCTACATCGCTGAAGACAAAACATCATCGAGAATAAGTAGGCAGGTAAGATGACTACTAAAATCAAGTCATGCCTGAGACCGATGAAGTTCAAAACAGTGACGAACTCGCCACGGCAGCTGCGAAAATGCCCGGAAATCGTCGAATAGAAGTCGTCAGGTTGTCGTCGCCACGAATAGAAGTTGTCGTCGCCACGAATGAAAGATATAAAGCAAAATATTCCTAAAAAGCGCGATCACCAGAAAAGTTACGGTTATGGAACGATACAGTTTTCTGAAGCCAAGATTCTACTCGCGAGACAAGGAAAATTCACTGAAGATTGTCTCGAAAGTCAGAAAACGAAAGAAATTGACTTTTCGCTGTTTTATAATTTAAAAGCGCCGCAATCTGATGCAAACGGCAGAAGTGTCGACAATCAGCTGATCGCCGAGATCATGTACTGCCACTATTCAAAGCGCTGATCGGATTGAAGGATATGCGTTGCAAGTAGAAATAAACAAGCTGGTAAATAACAATACGTTACAGTTATGCGAAAATCAGTAAGGTATACATACGAATAAGCTCGATGACAGAATAACCAACGGGAAGACAGACGTGAGCCCCACAGCTCCGTACGTCTCTCGGTTAGGGCTAACAAGCACTGAGAGTGGAGAGCCAACTTTAAAACAGGGGTCGATAAACACTTCACGCGACAATATTTTGCATCCTTGTCACAATCGAAGGTCATTCTGTCGAGACTCTCACGCTGTTGTAGCCTAAAACACTTTGTAAAACCAATTTCGTCCACCGCGTCGACCGCCACAAACCAGCCGCCATGTTTTAAATCCAGGATTAAGGAACAACCAACGTTACTAAGGGCCGGTTGCACCAACGTCGCTTACCTTAACCCAAAGCGGCTCTTTCCTAAGTCGGCTTAGCGCCCTAAACCGAGCTCGGGTAAGCACGGGTTTAAATTCCGGTTGCACCAACGTTAACCCGGCTTTACAGACGCGCCCCTAGCTAAACGCTGGATTTGCCTAGGGAATGTAGGGACAAACAGAGCGAACTAGGGAACGCTCAGAGGGACGAATACGATTGGCGGAGAGGAATCTCGTATGTAAACAAAAAACCTGCTGTAGTAGCCGTCGTCGCCGTCTGCTTTTCGCTGTATTTCTTCGGTGAGTAACGAATTAAAGGTCTCCAAATTCAATCATTTTTTTTGCTTAACTTTCAAAAACAGGAGTCAACGCTTTAAATAAACATAAATGCTCTTTACATCTGTGATTGTGTGTTTATTATCGGTTGATAACAGAATATTTTGACAGTGACAGTAGTTTTCGTGCTCACATTTTGAGATAAAGGAGCCATCGGGGGCCCCAAATCTCACCGAACGCGAGAAGGACGCTCTACTCGCTACATCGCTGAAGACAAAACATCATCGAGAATAAGTAGGCAGGTAAGATGACTACTAAAATCAAGTCATGCCTGAGACCAATGAAGTTCAAAACGGTGACGAACTCGCCACGGCAGCTGCGAAAATGCCCTGAAATCGTCGAATAGAAGTCGTCGAGTTGTCGTCGCCACGAATAGAAGTTGTCGTCGCAACGAATGAAATATATAAAGCAAAATATTCCTAAAAAGCGCGATCACCAGAAAAGTTACGGTTATGGAACGATACAGTTTTCTGAAGCCAAGATTCTACTCTCGAGACAAGGAGAATTCACTGAAGATTGTCTCGAAACTCAGAAAACAAAAGAAATTGACTTTTCGCTGTTTTATAACCTAAAAGCGCCGCAATCTGATGCAAACGGCAGAAGGGTCGACAATCAGCTGATCGCCGAGATCATGTACTGCCACTATTCAACGCGCTCATCGGATTGAAGGATATGCGTTGCAAGTAGAAATAAACAAGCTGGTAAATAACAATACGTTACAGTTACGCGAAAATCAGTAAGGTATACATACGAATAAGCTCGTTGACAGAATAACCAACGTGAAGACAGACGTGAGCCCCACAGCTCCGTACGTATCTCGGTTAGGGCTAACACGCACTGAGAGTGAGATCCAACTTGAAAACAGGGGTGCTATGTTGCGCTTTTTGGACTCCCGGGAGACTTGGAAGAGGGAAGTGACGTCAACGACTAGAGAAACGCAGATTGGATGTTGACAGAAGAAAACAAAATCAGCATCCAATCTGCATTTGCTGCGTTGTTGACGTCACTTCCCTCTCCCTAGTCTCCTGGGAGTCCAAAAAGCGCAACATAGCCCCCCAGGGGTGGGTAAACACTTCACGCGACAATATTTTGCATCCTTGTCACAATCGAAGGCCATTCTGTCGAGACTCTCACGCTGTCGTAGCCTAAAACACTTTGTACAACCAATTTCGTTCACCGCGTCGACCGCCACAAACCAGCCGCCATGTTTTAAAGCCAGGATTAAGAAACAACCAAAAGCAAAGCGCCCAATGTTGAGCGCTTACGATAAGCGTAGTTTAGTGCTAGGTTTAGCGATAAGCGATTTTGGTGCAACCGAACGAAACCGCAACTTAGCTTAGGTTCCCGGCGAAGCTCTGCTTTGCGCTAAGCGGCGTTGGTGCAACCGGCCCTAAAACACTCAGTTGGGAAACTGCCATAGAGACTGCCCTGAAAAAGTGTCCCCGATCTGTCCTCGCGAACCGAGCTAATGGCGAACACGACGCCGCCATTTCTCCCGCAGCGGCCACTCGAGGAACCGCACGTTACGTCCATTTTGAATATAATCGGCCAGAACAGATACAGTGGAAGAGGTTACAGGGGTGCCACCCCCATCTCCCCAGCGGACGCGCCGCGTCTTAATAACTGAAGTTAAAATGCACCTAGGTCGGGACGTGCTACCTGAAAGCGCCGCTGAGGCATGGTCGTATAAAAACAATATTAAATATGCCGCAAAACCTTGCAAACAAAAGATTTTAAAAACATCACGCGCCGTTCATTTTGTACTAATCTCTAATAAATATCATACAAAAAAAGTATTTTTCGTTTGTTTTTACGCAAAAACATGCTTTATAAAAGCTCAAGGTGACCACAGTACAGACAAATGATAAAGAGTGGCGCTGTTATCGCATTTAGCTCGGTCTCGGTGGACGCCAGCGGCCCAGGTTTCGACGGCGAGTTTCCCAACTGAGTATTCTAGTAACGTTGGGAACAACCAAAAGCTAAGCGCCCAATGTTGAGCGCTCACGATAAGCGTAGTTTAGTGCTAGGTTTAGCGATAAGCGATTTTGGTGCAACCGTGCGAAACCGAAACTTAGCTTAGGTTCCCGGCTAAGCTCCGCTTTGCGCTAAGCGGCGTTGGTGCAACCGGCCCTTAGTGTGCTGTAGGTGGGTACTACCAGTGATGTGATTGCTGCGCCAATTGCGCCAAACTGCGCCAAGGGGCTAAGCCTGCTACACCCTGCTACATTTCGCCAAAATATGGGTTATCTGCGCTAAGCTTGCGCCAAAGAACCAATTTAGGTCGCCTTTCAATACCGAAACTAAACTGAGTACTGTAATTGAGCGGGCGTCTGTTATGTGGCGCAAGCGGCCACCTGACACAACGTACCGTGCATCAACTGTCCACCCGGTCTTGCATGGTTTTTCCGGCGTCTCGCGTTTCGTGCTCTCGTCTTGTGGGTCTCATGTTCAGCGATAGACGCGGATGTGTGCAGGCGCTCCGACGCTCGCGTGCCGGGTACCAGCTATGCCGTCGTGCTGTGAAACGAAACCACATTTTTGCGCGGCAGGAGTTACTTTGTGAGCAGAAGCAACGGCCGTGGGAAAACTATAGTTGGTCACTGCCTTTCAGTCACGGTGGTCGCGCGACGTCGAATGTTGCCGTCCCCACATCACTGCAGATATGGTACTTTCAAAAATGAAACTAAGTACCGCCGCATGTTCAACATTCCTGTTCTTGTTTAAATCATACGTTACTACAAAAATCCATCTTTAATTCAAAGACTGCTCTGTCAAAGTACTGATTATCTGGATTCCTCTCGGTGGGCCTTCTTTCGAGAGGGACCTCGGTACGTGAAAAATTTGCCGTGAAAGAAAGTTGGTGAAGAGAAGTGAGCTACAGCAAAGAAGGTAATCTCTGCACGCTGAACCCGCACAGCGTGCTTGTTTGTCTCGAGTTCAGTCGTTGCACAAAGCGCTCCAAGAACGTTTTGAGGCTGGCTCGCAATGTCTTGCATCGATGCACTCAGGTTCTTTATTTTTTGTGTGTTTAGCTTGTACCTTGTCTGCCGGCCTGGCAAGCAAGCGCCACTGGACTGTTTTTGTCGCATGCTCGAAAGTTACATTTTGTGTACAATTTGGGGGATAAGTTAACGACGGAGCTGAGGGGCATGGTTTTGGGTTTCGATCGGACAGCCTTTATCTGCGCTCGCGCGACGAAGCATGCCCAACAGCAAGCCAGCCGAAGTTGGTCTCACGTGCATGCGAACATGATTGCGTGACTGAGGCACAAGCTGGGACGCTTGCAATTGATTGTTTTACGTTTGCTTGCTTTTGACGAAAATCTGGCACGACGGGAACCAGTAAAACGGTGGCAAGCGGTTTTTCGAAATTGCTTGGCAATGCAGGCACGTATCCAGGGGGAGGGGGGGGGGGGGACATGGGGCCCGGCCCCCCCCCCCCCCGAAATCTTCCATTCTGCTGGGGCCTCCTCTCCCCCCTCCCCCTCATACAGTATTTTGTCATGGGCGCCCCCCCCCCCCCCCCCAAAAAAAAAAAAAAAAAATCCTGGCTACGTGCCTTCTGGCAATGCCTACAGCACTGTACACTTGTGGGATGTCTGAGCAGTAAAAAGAGAAGCAGCGAGTTCCGTCACAACACGTCACATCAAAACACAACACAACACAAATTGCCCTCCGTTTGTACAGCACAAACTAATATTTTTATTTTCCTAAGAATATCTGGTCTAAAATCCACTTTTGTTGCTCCGAAACACTGTTTTGGTTGCTCCAAAGGTCACATTTACTGCTCCAAATTAATGTTTTGGTTGCTCCGAAACGTGCGCCAAAATTGCTTAGGCCGATCACATCAAGGCCTGTTCACACATACAGCGGAGCGCTAAGTTAGCGCTACGTGAGCGCTCCAAGGAGCGCTTATGTGGCGCTTCCTAGCGCGTGACTTCGTTCTAATATAGCGCGTGATTAGCGCTTCAGTAGCGCTTTGTTAGCGCTCCAGTAGCGCTTCTGTAGCGCCGTGTTAGCGCTTCAGTAGCGCTTCTTGTACCGCGGTGCTGCGGATTAGCGCGTGCACTGCGGTTCCGGTTCCTGTGGTTGGGTGTGCATCAGCAGCACCATAGAGGCCATGTGGGAAGCGTAATTAGAAATGCGACAAATGGTCTTACATACGCGATTAGTGCATATGTGTGTGGACGGCGTAACGCCCAGAAGAGCCTTCTGGGTGCGCGGAATCTTTCGCCACCGAGATACCGACGGGTACCCGGCGAACCTTGTTCCTAGGCTGAGGGACCGAGACACAGAGCTTTTTCGAAGGCGATTATTTTTAGCTGCGTGTCTTCGAAACCGGAGTCACGCATATCGAATAGAAAGCGATGAGGTCGTACCCAATCAATCAACTATAGCCGCTCAGAGTCCATGACTCTGGACCGCCTGCCGACCCTTTGCTTGGAGAGCGGCTCTTTTACTTCCTCTTCTTTCAATGCCAAAGGAAAAACAACAACAAAGGAATCGCAATGCACGCGCTGTTCCGCAGCAGCAAGCACGGCACAGGGAGCGTGAGAGCGCTAACAAAGCGCTTCTGTAGTGCTAACAGACCGCTAACAAAGCGCTTCTGAAGCGCTTCTGAAGCGCTTCTGTAGCGCTAACAGAGCGCTACTGAAGCGCTAACAGAGCGCTACATCACGCGCTTGGAAGCGCCACATGAGCGCTCCTTGGAGCGCTAACGTAGCGCTCCGCTGTATGTGTGAACCGGCCTTCACTGGGCTACTCAAAGAAATTGCTACTTGGACGCAACTAATTGCAAATCTTTCTTGCAGTTTCCATGGCACACAAGGCAGCAGGTGCCAGTTCATTCTTGCTCAAAGATCAGGATTATAGATTTTCTAGATTGCTCTGAAGCAGCAACACTGAAGCCAGACAAGCGATACGGCATGTTTAATTGACGGAGCTCAGAACGACTGGGGACGCTTTCACTGAAGCTTGTTTTGCTGCAATACACCGCTTGTCTGGCTTTAGTATTGCTGTAGGCGACAAAACGTGTGCCCAGTTTTGTCACAAGAGGCATATTATGTCACGCACATGTAATTTTGAATTTATCCGGCTTAGTGTGCTGTAGGTGGCTGGTCAAAGAAATTGGTACTTGGACGCAACTAATCGCAAATCTTTCTGGCAGTTTCCACGTCCTAAGAGCCACCAGGTGCCAGTTTGGTTTTCCTCAAAGGTGAGAATTCCAGATTCCCGAAGCAGCAATACTGAAGCCAGACAAGCTGTAGGGCATTTTTAATTGACGGAGCTCAAAACGACTGGGGGCTCCTGCATTGAAGCTTATTTTTCTGTAATACACGCGGGCGACATTGACGTCCCTATTGGAAAGACCAGTTCAAACTGGTATACCAGTTTCAAACTTGGTTATTGCTCTAGTTTGACCAGTTTCAAAATTGTTGAACTGGTCGAGGTGGTTCGAACTGGTCACACTAGTTGACTGGGCGTGGCAGTTGAACTGGTCATACTGGTTGACTGGTCATGATGGTTGAACTGGTCACACTAGTTGACTTGTCACGCTGGTTCGACAAAAATATTTTCATTTGTTCACGCCACCACTGCGCTTCGGATATGTTTATTATACACAAATGTTGACACAATACGCCCACTACAAGCATCAGCTGGACATACATTGAGCGCATACACATACATGGCACATACAAACATCAATACAACAGCAAACTAACGCAATCACTACTTCCGAGCTCTGCGTTTCAGTCTTTTTTACTGGTCGTTTTGAACGTACGAAATTTCTCGGTGACCGCCTAAGCAATAAAAACATTTCCAGCATGTTAATTTCTTTCCAGCAATGTCATTCCTCTGAGAGTATTTTGAACGGCTCAGGGGATGAATCTCTTAGTAAAAAGTAAACGCTCGATCATGCCGTAATTATTTGAAAGCCAATAAATCAAAGTGAGAAAGCTAATAAATAAAGTGAGAAAGAGGAGTCAAACTGGTAACCAGTTCGGCCAGTTTGGTCAACCTGGTTACCAGTTCGACCAGTTCGGCCAGTCTGGTGACCAGTTTGGCGTCTGGTGACCAGTTCGGCCAATCTGGTGACCAGTTTGGCCACTCTGGTGACCAGTTAGGCCAATATGGTGACCAGTCAGGCCAATTTGGTGACCAGTTAGAAGGCAATCTGGTGACCAGTTAGATAAATATGGTTACCAGTTAGACCAGTCTGGCTACCAGTTACACCAGTTTGATTTCCTGTTATACCAGTCTGACCAGTCCAAATACCAGTTTCACCAGTCCAAATACCAGTCTGACCAGTTACATTTTCAAACTGGTCTTTCCGATAGGGGTGTGCCCAGTTACGTCGCAAGAGGATATCTATGTCCCGCGCATGTAATTTTGAATCTTTCCGACTTAGCGTACTTTACGTGGCTACTCAAAGTAACTGCTACTTGGACGCAACTAATCGCAAATCTCTCTTCCAGTTTCCACGGCCTACAAGCAAGCAAGCACCAGTTCGTGTTGCCTCAAAGGTGAGCGTTCCAGATACACTAGTTTGGTGCGAAGCAGAAATTGTGAAGCCAGACGAGCGAATACGTATATTTAATTGACCGAGCTCAGAATGACCCCTGACAGTGGCATTGAAGCTTATTTTTCCGCAATCAACGCAGACATAATTTTGAATCTATCGGGCTTAGTGAAGGATTGCTACTTGTCGCGAACTAATCACAAATTTTTATCTTGCAGCTTCTATATGGCTGCAGCTAGCAGTTGCAGTTATCATTAAAAGGTGAGGATTTCACATTCTGTTTTCAAACATCAAGTTTTTGAATGAGGGTCCTAAACAATTAACTTTCTTTTGCAGTAAATGCCAGATCCTCCAGTTCAGGAATATCTTAAATATATTTGGTATGAATAAGCCCAGTGTTTTGCTTCTTTATTCATAATTTGACAAAAGCAACATTTTTATTTTTTCACTCAGAAATACACACAAGGAGAGACTGCGTTGCAAAGAAATGTCGTACTGAACGTGATATTCCAACTCGTATATAGTTGTATTGGTAGCCGATATAATATATTTGATTCCAATATCCATAATACGCTAAGTACACTGGAATCGTGTAAGCCCTTATTGGATCCCCATACGACACATGGGGATCCAATAAGGGTTTATACGGTATGGAATTCCAATGTTTTTAGCGTATTAGGGATATTGGAATCCCATAGCAAACCCTTGTTGTAATACAATACAATAAATGTAATGTTTTCCAATACACTGTCCATATCGTAATGTAATACAATAAAAAGATATTGTTTCCAATATCCATAATACGCTGTTCATATTGGGGTTTTCCAATAGGGTTGACTTTATCACATGCAGCGACGCGCCTTTATCGCTGACTTACAGTAACGCTGTCTGTCGTAGCAGCGAGTTCTCGGTCCAACGCAATCTTGCATGCTTTCTCGAAAGTCAAGTTTTCGTCCGCGAACAACGCTCGCTGTGTTTCTTCACGCCTTAATCCTGCCACGAGTCTGTCACGAAGAGCCTCGTGCAAGAACGGTCCGTAATCACACTTCCTTGCCAGGTGCTTTAAGGCTACAATAAAGTCTTCGACGGTCTCTTGCTCCTCTTGCACCCGTCGGTTAAATTTGCATCTTTCTGCGATAACCGAGATTTTCGGACTGTAGTGATTCTTGAGAAGCAACTTCACTTCCTCGAACGACTTATCTCCCGGCTCATCCGGTACAACCAGACTCTTGAGTACTTCGTACGCTTGAGCTCCGTTTACGTTTAGAAATACGGCTAGCTTCTTTTCGACTTTGACATCGTTCGCGATTACAAAGTGCTCAAATCGCTCTAAATAGGATTCGAAGTTTCGAGCCTTCTCATCGTACTCGTCAATCCTTCCTAACCGCGCCATTTGAAGCGGCAGGTGATGGAGTACTTATCGCTTGCTGTCTTCGATCCGTGACTTGAGTGTCGGCATTGGTTCCATCGATGCGGCAGCTTGCTGTCCGCTCGCCTGGTTCTCGCCGCTATATCCGAAGTACTCCGTGCATTCCGTGTGCCTGCGCGGCGTTGTGACAGCCTCGTCGCCAATGTGCTAACTTGTCAGGACAGCGTTCCAACAAACAAGAAGCGTGGCTTTATTCAAGTGCGGCGCTTATATACAGATAATGGTATCGCACGGCACGCGCCGATTGGTCCGCGATACAGCACGCAGTAACTTACTACGTCACACTATAACAGCCAATAGTGACATCGCTGAATATCACGTCCTGCTTCGCACCTTAGACGAATCGTTTAACTACACACTATAAACGAACTTGGTATACGGATATGAGTGACTGGATAACAAAGAGGTCGCAACTTCTTCAAGTAGATTGCGTTCAGAGAGGCACTCAACGTTGGGAGACACTTTGTTGGCATTTTGAGAGGTCATCCAGCTCGTAGTTCGTTTCCTGTCCTGTTCTCCGCATATCAATGTTCGCTTACAGACCGTGTTCGCGATAGCAATAGGTGACGGACTGACGACAACGAGAAAGGAAACAAAAAAAAAACCTCGACGTTTTCCCATAGCAGGGTCAAATATACAAAAATGTCTTTTTTGGGTGTGTGTGTCCACTTCTCATTTTCTTCGATTTGTTATTTTCTTGACACTCAAGTCTGATTGGTGGCCTAGGTCGTCGTCTGCGTTCCGCCTCAGGTATGGCAATCTTTACTTTCGTTAAAACCCCCCTCCTTGTCTGAGGATTTTGAGGGAAACTCTAGGATAACAAAAGGAGCTTTGGGAAGGCGAGGGGAAACCTTCATTGGCGAGCTTTGGGCTTGAAAATATGAGTCACAATCGGCAAAAAGCAGATGTTTTTCACGGGCCGAGTCAAAGTCAGCCTCTTGTGCGCAAATTAATGGCATGCGTGATTCTGCGCTTTTGTTTCCCCGTACGCCATTGGTTTAGAGGTGTAATATCAAAAGCCCAAAGACGAAGAGCGCCATTATGATACACTTTTGGCGCCGCTTTAGTGGCTCCATAGCCGATCATAGCATCGGCTGTACTTGGATCTCCATGAAACGAAATGGAGCGGCGCTCAATTCGTGTCTAATGGCCTCTTTGTGCGGACAGCATAGCGGAGGAGATAAAACTGAATAAGAAAACTCACCAATAAACTGATAATTCTTCGGTGCTCAGCCAGATTCGGCTGCACTGGCAGTATGCGCTATTAATGAGATTATGTGAGTTCGAGAAATCCGGGGAGAAAAAAAAAGACAGAAGGGACAGCGAGAAAGCTTAGAAGGAAATCAATGAACGTGTCCTGTTTGTATACACGTCGTCCTACCCACAGCAGTTCGAGCTTGATGATTGCATTTCTCCCCTTACAGTCCCCACCTCTAAAATGACTTATTCGAAATATTAGCTCGGTGCACAACGAGGCTGGACAGTTTCATGCCTACAATTCTGGAAACTTTGTGAATCTGAAATGTTGTTTCTGCACTTGCTTGGACGTAACCGTGAACCACAAAGGGCTTCATCAATGACTTTTTCCTCTCCTCAAATCCTAGAGTCATAAATACCCCAGACCCACCCCTCCTTTCCCCTCCCCCCTTCCGGATCAACTCTCCTGTCTACGCCACTGCAAAACCGGGACAGGCTTTTTTACCGTTGTTTTGCCTTCACTGGCATCTCATTCGTTTCGATCATCTTCAGAAATAGTCAAGCTTTATATCTGTAGACGACACTCACGCAAACATATTTCTAGGATGTCTAGCCGCTGAATGATTTCAGTTTAAATATTCAAGTGTTAAAACAAGTTCATTTATAACACGTCTTAAACTTCAAGCCGCATTTTATTTAAATATAATTCTCCTAAACACGTCGTCCTTTTTTTATCGAGAAATAATGTGTATGTTTCCAAGTGTTTTGAATTGTTTCCAATTCGGAAAAAGGTTTTACACAAAATTAGCAGTATGTCCAGAACTTGCGAAGCAAAAGCGTGCGCGAAATCGCAATGATTGAGTGAAGGTCACTTTTGATGTGACAAAAGCTATGCATTTCTTCCTGGTTTTATTATGTTACTTTTGTGTCACGTAGACATTAGGCATCATCTTTAATTTCAGCTACTTCATCTAGCGCGCGGTCAACGAAAACCGCAGGCTGTGCACGGACGGCCATTATCAAAGGTTTATTTATTAGCCGGTTTGAACCAGTTTACGCTGACAAAGACCCGCAACCGAACCCATATTTCGGCCACATGACAACTTTAAGTGATTCAAATAAACCGGAACAAAATCACCGAAGCCCAAATCTATACAAAACCACAATATTTCTTCATTTATTTATTCACCTCTAAAGTCCCACAGGGGCATGAGATAAATTATACTAATAGTCGAACAATGTTGTAATTGTATGAAATATAAAAATAAACGTAATTACGCCAAAAGAGTTCAATAATGCGTTACATGATGCATTGCCACTCACACCAGATTATAGTAAGTTCTAAGTCATTAAAAAGTAAAATAGAAGAAATGTACAGGTACTACAAGAAAGAGGGTACATACAAAAGCTTATTGTAAAGATTTACTCAGCGATGATGAAATTCACGAGTGGAAATATAAAGGCACCAAAAGTACAGGTGCTACTTTGAAAAGACAGACAACTCGTAACAATGAAAGAAGCATTGTTATGGTTTGTTGTTTGTGCGACAGGTTCTTAGGTTTTAACGCCTAATTTATTCATCGTTATTAAAATGAACGTGAAAGGTAAAAGAGCCAAGCAAATCCTGATGTGAACACGTTTATTTCATGCTTTAGTTGCCTCATTCTTTATCGTAGGTGCATTTTCCCAAAAATACGGTAAAAAGGTCCCAATAGCAGTTGCAATGAGTACCTCGGCACAATATGCTGTGAACGCACTGTAAAAGCGGAGGAATATACATTTATTAGAATTATATCAGCGAAATTTCAATTCTTAACCTGAATTTTAGTAGTGTGTTTGGGGGTAACTTTCGCCGCTATCATAAACTCGTCAAGTCACTTTCTCATGGCGCACCTTTCGTTAGTGGCATTAAAAGAAAGCTAAAGATGTTACTGAAAAAAATGAGTTAGAGGTGAATTTTAAACAATTTTTATCGCGTGAGTCTGAATATAAAGTTTGTTTTCCCAAAGATGTAACTAAACGCGACCAACGCGAAAGACCTTCGACCAGTCGTTACGTCATAGTGGGATCTTTCGGTCGCCAAGACCGTGTCGTTCGTGTGGGCAGCGCGTGCAATTGCAGATATGCAATTTATATTCTCCCGCACTGACACCAGTCGTGACGTCTTCCTTCGACTTTTTTGAGAAGAGCAGGCGTGCGCGTGCATAGCTTTGATAGTCGCTGAGATGCGCGAGTGCGGAGATTCCTAAAACTTCTCTGATGACGTAACGCTCCGGGAAAGTCGGTACATTGAAAAAGATTTTCTCCAGCCTCCATGCACTAAATTAAGAAAAAAATATTCACGGCTTTGGTGAACCTCGAGGCCAAAAGAACTGAATTTAAGTAGTTTTACTGAACTACAGAACCGCGTCAGTTTCCCCTTAAACATTTTAAGGCACTGGTGTTACAAACACGACTGAACTACAGAACCGCGTAGTTTCCCTTTAAACATTTTAAGGCACTGGTGTTACAAACACGACTGAACTACAGAACCGCGTTAGTTCCCTTTAAACATTTTAAGGCACTGGTGTTACAACACGACTGAACTACGGAACCGCGTTAGTTTCCTTTAAACATTTTAAGGCACTGGTGTTACAAACACGACTGAACTACAGAACCGCGTTAGTTTCCTTTAAACATTTTAAGGCACTGGTGTTACAAACACTCAACCCTCATCACATTTTCAAGCAATAACTGGTGCATCAATGCTGTATTTCATTCAAAACAATATACATTTTTTGGGGTTATATTAATATATGAACCGTGAGGTCTCATAAATCTTCATTTAGGTCTCAGTGTGATATGCCATTATTTCCTCTTGAAGAAACTCCCGCTTTTGCTTTTTTCAAAAATAGCTTTATGAACCTGCGCACTGGATTCTAATAAGACCTTTATGAATGGCACTTTAAAGTGGAGTCAATATTTTTTTTTTGTATTCAACAAATCAAAATTTGTGAAGTGTGATGTACCCTCAATATACTCTTTGTTTCTTGACGTTGAGTAAATGTGTTGCCCTTGGATAATGTTGCGATAAATATACTTGTTTTTACTGTAGCAATAAATACTTTATTTCCGTTTTATTTAGTCACTAATCAATTCCTTCGGATATCTTATACTTGAGGCGGCACACGTTGAGAACAGAACAATTTGCATTTCTCTTTATGATTTATAAAGATAAAGTTGTCTTCAGTCGACTTGATTAGTAACGTGATATTTTCTTTAGAAGCAAATAACTTCAACATTGATCCCCCCAGTACGATGGTTACAAGTATAGTTACACTGTTATTGTTTTCAATATTTACTTAATCCTTTGTGGTTCAAATCTTGAACGTGCTCTGCTTTTCCATGCTCTAATTATTCATGCAAAACTCAACCAACATAAAAGATAAGACGCATGATGCAATAAGCCACCATACAATTGAGAGTGTCTGAAAACTATTGAAACAATCGAACTAGTTTAAAGTTTTTCAAGATTGTATCACTCTAAGACTGGTTCACATAGTTGCAACCGACTACTTCCAAGCAGGATAGAGTGGGGTTTTAAGCAGCTTACAACCGCCGTTGCTGCTGCACGGCACGGTCGTAAAGCGTCACAAGAGGCTGAAAAACCAGTTATGTCCGACACGGTCGTAGTCGGTTGCAACAGTGAGAACCAGCGTTAAAGCGAACGTGTGCACCAACGCGATTTTATTTTTTTTCAGACACCTCTTTGTTTTTAATGACAGTTTTTGTGAACAAATAGATCGACAACTGTAAACAAAGCTATCTTTTAGGCAGAGAAAGAAACTTGATGTATCACCTCTGCTTTATGTACCAGATGTGCTTCTGCCATTATCAATACGATAAATAATTTTGCTTCTTTCATATTTCTACGGCATTTTTCCGTGCATAAAAATAATTCCGGAAAAAGACTGATTGATTGGGGGGGGGGGGGGGGCGGAGCGAGGGGGAGGGGGGGTTTAAACTGGAACTATGCGGAAGACTTATGATTATTCCTGTGCTAAAAAACAGTCTTTTTTTACTTTCTTGACAAGCTTTCACACTTGTTAGTCATTGGGAAGGAGATCCAAATGTCGCGCCCCTAGCGACTATGCTGACAACTACACCCACAGTGACAACAAAAAAAAAAATATGTGTTCCTGTTTCTGAAACGCCCCCTAAGGACCTTTCTAGATAACTATATTTCATTTCACCTTACGATGCACCGCAGGAAAGGCTACATGCGCGAGCTTCTGGCTCTTCGGCAAATCTCGGCGGCACACGCTCTCGTGCATTAAGGCCAGCTGCCAACGCTATGAGCTCGGGCTTCTAGCCTTCGTTGCGGTACAACATAAGGTTAAACGGAGTATAGGGGGATCGGTGGCCGAGTGGGCTACCGCACACCAGCTCGGAGCACGTGGAGCGAAAGCTCACGCTGCAGAACGCGGGGATCCTGGGCTCAATCCACACCCCTGCCCGTTTCAATCTGGATGAGTATCGTATCGGCGTGTGGCTGTGTATCACTACTGCGTGGTAGACGTTAAAACCCCCAGAGTAGCGACTGGACTGCACTGGCTATGTTTCTCGTCTACAGCTGGGAGACTCGTCGCCCGTTGAGGCAGGCCAAGTTCTAGGCTGTATAAGCATACACACAACACAAATGTTTTTCTAGATAACTAATGAGGTGGCAGATGGTATATTTAGCTACGGCCCAGTCACACCAAGGCCACACGAATGGAACAAACATATTTTGGTTTAACGGTAAAACAATTCTCAATGAGTCTGTACAACGAGTAATAATGTAAAATACTCACAGGATTAGAATAACAGTACCTGCACAAAAAAGGCAAATTACGACTTATTTCCCTGCTAGTGGTTCGTGGCGAATAAGCATTTTAATCGTTTAGTTTTGCGTCGGACACGTTCATAAAGAACTGCAGATTCAAGAAACGCTAAATGCAATTAGGTTTCTTTTCTATGCTTATGTTTCCCGATTGCGTTTTGCTGAAAAAAAAAACGAATTTGTGGCTGCGCAAATTATATGCAATCAGTGAGGGCAGATCAATATATCAGACGATGAGAGGAAAGGGGCCCACAAACGAGACCTTGATTATATTGCTAAACGTTTTTCAGAAACAATTAAAACTCACAATGGCACCGAACGTTATAAGCCCTTTTACAAATATAATTTGCACGCTATATTAAGCTTTGCTCCAAATGATTTTTTTTGCCTAATCTCGTATTTTATAAATGTGAACACCGCGCATTTACGTTTTTGTAATAGTTAAAATAGTTTATGAATTGATGTAAGCGACGACTTACCTTGATGCGAGTATACTTGCAATCATCATGAACAACAAGGCAATCATGAGAGCGCCCTTCAAGCCCATATTTTTTCGTTGACTATCCTACTCTCTGGTCTGAATGCAACTGAAAACTATTAGGAAGCATTATATGCAATATTATTGGGCCTTTCAATGCGCACAAAATTTGGATACTAAACGAAAGTGCGAAAGAACCTGCGTTCTAAGAACCGCTGAGATCACGCCTGCTGGCGTGCCGGCGGAATGCACTAACAATGAGGGCGGTGTCTTCCGAGTATTCCTAGATTGTAAACTGGAGTCGTACGAACAGAATACACATAAAACTACCCGCCGTGATGTTACGATTGTTTGGTCGCAACGCCGTGCGTTGTGTGAACTATAGAGGCGTTGTCCAAGAGACTGATCCGTGTTCCCGTATCTCTCTATTTGTGCGTGTTTCAATGAATTACGAAATTGCAGGAGCTAGTGCCTAACAAACGCTGAAATAAAAAGTTATATATATATATATATATATATATATATATATATATATATATATATATATATATATATATATATATATAATAAAGGGCATAGATGGAAGAAATATTTTAGTTTCTCAATAAAAAAGTAAAAATTTTGCAAAATATACTTTCGTTGTTAGAGGCGATTTAATTGGAGGGCATGGCCCGCACTAGCCCCGTCCACAAATCAGTGATCCCGCCCCTTTTGTTGGCATGGGTTGGCTACTCCGCTGACTCCGCTAAGCTTTCTGTCTCCCTTTCGAGACATCCAGGGCGTCTAGTATGGAGTCTGACAACGCCTGCTAGTTGTTCAAGCAGGCGCATGGCAGGCCTTCGGTATCGTCTGCTGTTCCAACAGCGTATATCGTCGTCTGCAATGCCCTTAGCACGCGGACATGAACGCTGCGTGTCGGCATCCGTTTTCAACTTCGTCCACCTGCTATCGCGCCCCCATCTAAAAACTTCAGCAACGCTTGCAAGACGCGGCTATGAAAGGGGCGTTCTAGCGTTCCATCATACACAAGCCACGGTTCAATCTAGGCGTCTGTCGTCCTCTATCGATGTGCGGTAATAAGCGACCGAGTGGGATAAAACAATAAAAAATATGGTGTGCTTTCAGTTTTGCTGTTCTTGTTATTTGTTTCGCCTAGCATCCGCGAGCGAGGTGGACGAGCGTCATGACGCACAATTAAAACGCGACGCCAAAATATTAGCTTTTAAAGGCCAGGATGGCTAGGTTAGACGTTTACATGTACTTTTTACAAGGTCACAGAGTTGACGTAATGGCATCTAATTGGTGTAGGCAATGCGAAGCGTAAGTCGTCTGCCTGCTGCACAGAAGTTGCGGTGATGTCAGACCGAAGCCCAGCTATGATTGGCTCTGATTGAAGGATAGTAGGAGACCTCAAAGCAAGCTGCCTTGAGGTCTGCCCTCTATCCTTCAATCAGAACCAATCAGTGCCCGGCGTCTTGATGTCCCCACAGCCCCTGCAAAACAAGCAGACCAAGTTACGCTCCGCATTGGCTCCATCAGTCATACTCAATTACGTCACTTTCGTGACCATTAAAACCGTACACATAAATATTCAGCCTAGCCATCCAGGTGCTCTGCAAAACTTCAGAGCTTCTTGATTTTCTAGGTAGGCGAAATCACTCAAACAGAAAAAGCTTGATGTGAGCCGAACGCCGGATTGCCCTCCAGCCAAATGGCTCGCAAAATCTTGCCTGTGTAAATATCTTCTCGCTATTAAACCATGGTTGCAATCACGACGGTTGCACGATTCCCAAAGCGGCGGGGCCGCATTTACAAGAACCAACATCTTTATTCAGCACCGACCTGAGAAAAGAAAAAAATCATGTGAGATCACGCAACATAGTTCATCTGGGACGCTAGGCTTATGGGCCAGTCCTGATACGAACCCAAGCACCCCCACAGCGCTCCTGAAGGTGCGTACAACCGACAGTTTTTTGTTGCGCACTAGGTCGGTTGAGGAGCTCTTCCTCTAAACACCTCGGTGAACGAAGAACGACTCACACTCATAAAAATAAACGGGTTCAACGAGCTACACTCTAACAAAAAATGGAAGAAAAGGAAGCAATGGCCCATTTTCCTTCCTTGTGATAACGCGCCTCCACGGTGAAAAAAGAAGGGAGAAACGAGAGGTGTTTCTCCTTCTCCAGGCAGACGGGAGAAAGCTTCCGTCCTCCCGACTAATCTTCTTTTGGTTTCGTTTTTCGAGCACGTCGCACACGTTGTTTAATGAAAGTTGTCGAGCTGATTGAGCATCAGCGGCAGCGAAGGCCGCCTGTAATTCCGTCTCCCATGTCCAAACAGAGCAGAGCATTTCGGTTTCATTTTCGTTTTAGAGCGCAGCTCTTAGGCGCCCGTTTCCGACTTTTGCGGCGTCGCCGCCGCCGTCGGACGCGCTGAGCCGATGGGCGCCAGAGCCTTCTATCTCTGATGGGCGCTAGGCACCCTTCGTCTTCCCCTTCCTTCTCCCATCTCCCCTCGAAGTAAGAGAGAGGTTTGCTGGTGGTGGTGGGCGGTGGTCAACTGGGTCGGCTGGTCGTGCGGTCCAGTCGTCGGGCGCAGGAGCACATGGCTTCAAAAACGAGACTCTCTGGCCCGTTCACACTCTTGCGACCGAGTTCGACCGAGAGAGACCAAACCGGTTTTTAAGCCTCTTGCGATCTCTTAGGACCAGCTCCGCTGCAGCGGAGCTGGTCCTAAGAGATCGCAAGAGGCTTAAAAACCGGTTTGGTCTCTCTCGGTCGAACTCGGTCGCAAGAGTGTGAACGGGCCTTAAGCAACCAGTCGCTTACTGTTTGTGGCAAAGATTCGTTTTTTTTTTTTTTTAGTGATGCTGAGAAAGAATAGTACCGTAAAATTCCGAGCAAGCGCCCCCCCCCCCCCCCCCCGCACGCATGTCAAAATTACCTGCAAAGTGTGTGTGTGTGGGGGGGGGGGGGGGGGGGCGCTATCCCGGAACGGCACCAAAATTCAAGATGGCGACGACAAAATTTTTCCGACACAAAAAAAAAGCGCAGTGCGCACAGATTTAATATTTTATTTATCTCTGAGAACATAGATTTTATTAGGCCAAACATTTGTCACTGCTATGTTAATCACTTTCAAAACCACCCCAGAGTCGGCCGAAAAAAAAAGTTCGCAGCATTCCGCGATGTTTCCCAACTGCATGCCGTTGGCTATTTTGACAGCCTCTTCAGAAAAAAGCCGGTTGCTAATGGCTCATTCTGCACTTCCTTCGCACTCCAGGTATTAAAAGAGCGTGTCGTCCACGTATTCACTGAACACCGGCGCACGGTTACTTAGCTTTCGTCGAACTTTGGCTTTCCCATAGTTTGACTGTAGCAAATTGTCAAAATTCTTCTCCCATTCCCGTATCCAGTCGAGCTTGATGTGTCGACACGTCTGGTTACGTCTTTCCGTTTTCACAATGCCATGGGACGACCTCGATTTTCTTTGCCACTGTGTAAGAACGCATAGAAGACCTGACACCCCCAAAATAAATCGACAGTGGCGCGTAGTGATCGGGCTGCAAAGTAGGAATGGATTGGATTGGATTCTTGGACTGAACTTCGCAGGCCAGTGTTGCCTGGCGCGGTCAGCGCGGTGCGTGATTCGGGTGCGGAGCAGGGAGGGGGGCGCTTTCCCGGAACGGCGCGGAAATGTGAAATTAGCGGTGAAGTTGGGGGGGGGGGGGGGGGGGGGGGGGGCTCTTGCTCGGGTGGGGGCGCTTGCTCAGAATTTTACGGTAGTTTTATTTTATTTAGATCCGTCAGCTTTGACAAACTTATATTTTCCTCATTTAAAGGCAAATAATACGTGCCTAACAACACAAAGCTTCAAACAAATCATAACAACATTGCCTTTGGAGTGTACCGGTAGATCTGAAGATCAAGAGGCTGTATCGTTGTTTCCGAATATATGTGTATGTGCTTACGCGTGTAACCTGGATTTGCAGCTAAAACAAAAGACCTTCTCACTCAGATTTTCAGGGGCCGCACTTGAAATATTCGACTCCGCGAGCTTTGCAAACTAAGCAGGTTTTTGGTATAAAGAACACTAGTAACGTCGGTGCTATTATACTACATAAAGGGGCCAACGAATGACGTTCGTGTTAGAGGGGTACTGAAGATTCTATTGAATGTGGGTTCATCGGATAACTTAGTAATCGCTTAAACGCTGTTTTATTGATGTTCAGGTTAGAAAATTTATAAACGTTACAATTTCAAAGCGGATTTCTAGGCCTTCGCTGTGAATATTATATGAGCTTATCAGATTCACGTCTCAACATTAAACGAATCAGCTTTGCCCCCTTTATCCACGCGCTACAAATTGTGATGTCCTGATGATAACTACGTAATTCTTATGAGCACAAAATTTTAGTATTTGTTCTATTCACATTTGATTCTTCTGGATGCAAGTAAACAATCAAACTCGTAATTGGCTTCTAAAAATGCAAAACATTAAAAAAACTTACATCTTGTACGATTGCGACCGGCTGAAGTTGAAGAAAACTTTCTGATAAGCCGTCAGTTATGCAAAACTAAGACGCGAGTTTGCCTATTGTTTTTTCTTTCAGGGTGAAAAGCAGTTTGCTGTAAAGAAAAGAAAGAAAAACAAGACACTACCGCTTTTCGGGGACTTTAAGGGTTACATGTCCCTCAACCGACCTTTCCTACGGGACAAAACAAAGCAAACCCCTTCCTTATGCTTGCAAACAGCTAATACTGCCTAGTGAAGCGTAATGATATAAGATAACGGCCAGTCCGACTAAAGAGCTAACAACAATCCTGTATTGTCACGACTGAGCGTAACATGTCGATATGACATCGAAAATAAACGTTATGTACCTTGGGGTGGCGTTGGAACAGAGGGAGAAGGGATGGGTTCGATAGCCCGCCCCGCTCCTCCTATAAATATTGCAAAACTTCCAAGTAAACAATGCGATGAGGGGGTCAGAAAAACGCTCTCGTCCCGCCCAATACGCACACACACATTGTCACCACCGTCAATGGCCGTTGCCACCAGTCACCCCTGATGAAGAGGCCAAGTATAGGCCTCGAAAGCCGGGTAATTAATGACTTGGTACGACCCCCCCCCCCCCCTTTCCACACACACACACACCTCCTTCTCCACTCCCCTTAATAATATCGAGACAACTATGTGAATATATAGGCCCAGGAAGTATCAAATGGAGAGCTACCAAGTATCTAACCACGCCTTGTGTCAACGACACAAGCGAGTTTAGAAACTCGCCGGTGTCGTTCGACGTTTTCGGTCCACGATTCATGTCGACGTGTTTGATCCACGATATGTACTTCGAAAATAGCACCCACAATGTTTTAAAAAAACTTACTAGTTCGACAGGAGAGGAGTTTGAAATAATATCGCATGTAAGGTCATAATACTTAGTTTTGGGGCGAAAGAAGAGAGCTTTTGGTTTGTTGTCGCTCATTTTTAGATTATTTGAACTAGCCCAAGTTTATAAGTTTTTTATGGTGTCATTAGCTATGCGCACAACTTCATTGCCGATACTAGCCGAAAAATGAAACGTAGCATAGTGGTATCATTATCACAAGACTTCATACTTTAGGAGCTTCATGGCGCGGATGGCCCTTCTACGCAAATATTCATGTACTCAGAGTAGCAGGGAGGAAAACGAAGGAGGGGGGTTAAACGACTAAGGATATTGTAACAAAGCCATCCGACACCAAATTTCTGTTCACAAGGACATCGGCAGCATCCCCTCTGGGCCGACCCTCGCGGAAGGACCGAGCGTGGATTAGGGCCGAGCGAGCCGGAACTGCCGAGTGCGGGGGCTAGGCCGACGACTGCGAAAGGGCCGGGAGGGGTGTCGAGGCCGAAAGAGGGGGGAAGGCCGGCCACGGCGGCAAGGCTAAGGAAAACGTAAGGGCCGAGAACGGGGGTGGGGATTAGAGTGATCAGTGCACTCGTGGCTCCTTCGTCGTCGCGAGAATTCGTTGGAAAGAAAACCGATAGATGGCGCGCCCTGTTTTCGCTCCTTTCTGCTTGGAGAGCCGTTTAATTTGACGAGTTTGGCGTGGAACACGGCAGAAGGAAACTGTGTTTCTTCCACCGTAACCTAAAAGCCTGTATTTTTTTAACACATTCTGAGCGAGCAAGCGAGCGAGCGATCGTCACGGCAGAGTGAAGTCTGGAAAAGCGAAACAACGTAATCCCGCTGCATGAGCTCTGGTGCAGCCGGATCCTCTTGCAGTGCTATGAACTCGTGCTATTGGCGACGTGCGCGATCGAAAGCGTCGCTGTGGTCGGCCTTCCACAATTGGCCGAATGCTGACTATGACGTCAGGAAAGGATTTCTCATCGACGGAAATAAGAGGAATGGAAGAACTTTAATTTCGACGGTTTTGGTAGTGTTGCTTAAAGAGCGCATTGATTTCAAGCTTCCACCATGATCCTTAGAAACACCATAGAACTTGTTGTTCGCAAGGTAATGACGTCACGAAAGGTAACCAAAGGAGGGCGCCACTAAAACATCTCGCCGCTAATAGCCTTCGCTATAATCAAAGTAATACCCCATTCACATGGTCAACATAAAGGTACCTTTAACATAGGTCCCTTTGCTATCGGCGAATCAGCAAGTGCTCTTGGGTCGCGAGCACACGCCACGCGCGGAAGATCGTTAATTGGCCGCAGAGAATAATGGTTCCTTAGCTAAAGGTACCTTTACGGTCGTATGAATCGGATATAACGTTAGCTATAATACACTGGGCTCCTAGATTGTCTCAACATCTTTGTCTTCTATGTGCTTGCCCAATAGAGCTCGGGCACAAGCCCTGTTTCAATAGAAGCCTCTTGGCAGACTGGCGCAGTGTCACGCGGCAAGGTCAGGAGCTCCATTTCGTCGCGTACTACTACTTCCGTCTTCATAATCCCTCACAGTCAAAAGCAAGAGGCGAAATCTCGAAGTTTTTTCTGCCCCCCTGCCAACAGAAGAAGAAAAATAAACTTGCCATTATCCCACGGAAAAATTCGGAGTACCCTTTATGTGAGTGTCTGAGGTGGCTAAACAAAAGTGCAAAATATTCCTACGAAGGCAGCTCGCCTATCGCACATATTGCACATTTTGTGCACTCCGACTTTACATGTGCGACCGATCTAGGTAATTGGCAAAGAAAAATTATACTAAGCAAACGTTTGGGTACAAAACAAATGAGGAGACGGAATGGGATTTGCTCCTTATTGATCCAATGACCCCGACATAGAATTCTAAATTAATACCCAGGTCACACCGCTTACACTTTATACAAAAGACAGTCTGACAGACACGACAGCGTTACTGGAACAAGCTTGCTCCAGTAACGTTGAGACAGGCAGGGAGGGGGGGGGGGGGGCATACGGCTCCCCCCCCCCCCCCGAAATCTTCCATTTTGTTGGGACCTCCTCTCCCTCCTCCCCCTCATACAGCATTTTGTCACGGGCGGGACCCCCCCCCCAAAACAAAATTCTGGCTACGTGCCCGCGATGAGACACGATTCAGTCTTCGCGATATCCGTGGTTCGAATGCCGCGTGCCATGTTTCTTCTTCAACTCATTGCTCTGCAGCAATCGAACCACAAACCTCGCGGTGACTCGATCGTGTTCGAATCTGTCCGCAGACCGTCATTTGTAAGATTTATGAGCAGTGTGACCCCGGCTTGACGTTCAGGTATCAATTTTATCAAGAAAATCCTAAGGTTTACGTAGTCGGGGGTGGTATGTCATAAAGCAAAAGGGACGGAATTACCATAGTGGGGAAGAAAAATCTGAGTTGCTTTAACAGATGTAAAAAAATTGCAAGGCGATTAAAAAAAATATTTCGAATTAATTAACCGCGTCTTTATGAGAAAGCAATTGACTTCGTACTGAGTTTCTATTTGTGTACGAGCTCACTGGATAACCGGACAAAAGATCACCGAACAAAAGCTCACGTATTTTTTTGGTGTACCAGGGCGAAACACAGGCTGAGAGAAAGTGCGGACTCGATGGACATTGCACCCTTTTTAGGAGAACTGGTACCCCATCCCATACCAAGGTGTCGATAGATAAGCCATGACAGGCGAAGCAACGATTTGGGACCAATATTTAGGTCAACGATATTGAGTGGAGCTGATAAGATCAAGCTTGCTTAACTAGGCTGGTCTAGGCGTGTTAGTTTTGCCTCGAGAAGTTGAAATTGCTCGAGCACTTGTAAACTTTATTTAATTTTGTCTACGCGCGATTCAGGCGTATTTCTGTAAAGTAAAAAAGAAAATAACATGGTACAGAAATTATATACGTTTTGCTGCTTCTTTGTGCATGTTAAGGGGATACTTCAACGAAATTTCGCCGCTTATTTTTTTGATATGTGTTCAAAGGAGCAGTATCACATCGAACACACCAATATCTTGTTTAAAAAGTCACGAAAAAGAATTTTAAAACGAATTAAACGATTAGCAAAGAGCACCTGGTGGATGTCGCTAACGCCTCGTTTGTAATGCCCGTCTAGGAACCTTGAGAGGTAGTGACGGCAACTGTCTCGCCTCCGGCCACGACGAGAGAAGAGGGGAGGGAGGAACTCCCCTCTTCCCGAGAATCCCTTTTGTGTGATCCCGAAGTCGCTATTGTCCCTCTACAACATTAGACAAGATTAACCCGTCACTCAAAATTCATAGAAGAACAGCCGCTTCTGCGGCTGGAACGACTAGGCCATCCTCTCGACGTCAGGCGCCCCGCCCCGTAGCTTTGCTCTTCCCGAGACGAACTACGTCACGATTGCGTTGGATGTCACGTGGTCTCCGCTGGCTGTTCTCCGAGCGCTTGCCCGAGTGGGCCGTTTATAACGAAAAATACAGCCACCAGGCTTAAAATACAAACTGTGATTATCATTTACGGATATTGTGGATCATATTCAACCTATTTTTGAACATGACGGGTATATTTCAAATTTCGTTGAAGTATCCCTTTAAAGAGATACTACAACGAACTTTCGGCGCTTATTTTATGGTCTATATGTGTTCAAAGGAGCCGTATCACATCGGACACACCGATATCTTGTTTAAAAATACACAAAAAGGAATTTTAAAACGAATTAAACGGTGAGCAAAGAGCACCTGGTGGATGTCGCTAACGCCTCGTTTGTAATGTCCGTCTAGGAACCTTGAGAGGTAGTGACGGTCATTGTCTCTCCTCCGGCCACGACGAGAGAAGAGGGGAAGGAGGAACTCCCCTTTTCACGAGAATCCCTTTTGTGTGACCCACAAGTCGCAGGCAGGAAGCGTGTGGTAGGGAGCAACGTGGGAGTAGAAGTTTCCCCTGCGGCCGATGGCTCGTCCGTGCAGTCCATGGCCACTTCTGAACCGTTGTTGCCCGCGTGGGGTGAGGTGGTTGCGCCCCAGGCGGCAAGCAAGTGAACTACATACGGAGAAAAAATGCCACTGGGCGCGTTAAGTCCGTGCTCCGGAGCGCGAGAGTTTGGCGCTCCATTCACTAAACGGACAGGAGTGCCACCGGAGACTGACACTCGAGCGCGCTCTTCGTGCACCGAGAATTCTTGAAGCGCGAGTGGCTTCTTCGCGCTCCGTGACGTCACGTAAACAAGCAAGATGGCTGCGCTGCTGTTGAGGCCGTCGAGACGAAAAGCGTAGCCGGACCGCTGCCCCTTTTCAGTTGATTAGTGCTTAATCCAGCAAGTAAAACGATTTGATTTGAAAGCCAAGACAGCAATTAGCGTTCCGAAAAAGGTTTGTTCGTGCATCTCGCCTGAAAAAGAAATACATCTATCAAACGGTAGCGTGCCGATAGCACAGCGACAGAAAAGTTGTCGAGATGAGACATTCGGACCGCTCTGTCCATTTTGTAATGCTTAACCCAGCGAATAAAGATACTGCGATTTAAAAGCCAAAGCATCAGTGAGCGTTGAGGAAAAGGTTTGTTCGTGCGTCTTGCTTGAAAACGTATTGATCCATCGAACGAGCGTGCCGATAGCTCGCCGACAGAAAAGTTGTGATGAAAAAGACAGTCAGACCGCTGACCTGCTTAGAATGCTTAGCCCAGCCGCAGTGAATGAAGATAGTTAGATTGGAAAGCCAAAACACCAGTTACCGCTGCGGGAAAAGTTTGTTCATGCATACGCCTAAAAACGAACTGACCGTGCTCTCCAACGATGGTGTGCCGGTATCGGCGTAGCTTCCGTCTCGCTGCGAGACGGAACCGACGGAACCAGGGAATCTCTGACAAATTTGAAGGTTTCCTGCGTCGACGAGCGGGTTCAAGAATGTTCTCTTTAATTTAAATCAGAGCGGCATGCATGGTCAATAAATAGATCGGTCAAGGTAACCTTTCATACATGTGCACCGAAGCGAGTCTTCAACCTTTCAGGGTCGCTAAAACTCGTCAGACACAACTTTTTTCGTGTTATGACATAGCGGGGGGAGGAGCCGAAAGATTGCTGCGAAGTTTTCTTTTCTCACAAACCCGCAGATCCGTTTATCGTCGTGACATTTTTTCATTGCAAGGGTGAAAAATCCCTACTATTCCCTAGGTGCCGAGCTAGAGCGGCACGAGAAAGCACGCGGAGACGAATGTGTTTCGTATACGTATAATGTCACGACCAAGGTTATCAGCTGCGACCTTGATGGTCTCTAAAAGCACAGCGGAGGCTTGGGTAATTGCATTCTAAAATCAACACCGTCGAACTTGATAGTCTGATATCGTTCTTATGTTCAGCCGATAATGCAGAATTTACTAAAAAACGTCCCTGTCGTCCCTTTTATTTATCTCTTTTGATTTGATCAGAGTGTAGCCCGACGTGGCTAGGTCACTACCAGCCGAAGTAGCATTGTCCATCTTTGGATGGATTTCGCTTCCGGGCAGTTCTCCCCATCAGCGGGAGATAAAATTATTTTATGATAGACTTTCAAAGATTAGCCAAACTGGGATTAATTCTGCGTTCATGAACTGAAATAAGAGTAATGTCAGTTTTTCAATATTGACGGTGATGTTTCGAGAACGCGAGGACACCAAGCTTTCATCGTGCACAACCAAACTTTTCACCGTTGACTCGAACACGCAACCATCAAATTTGTCGTTCACAACCGATCATCCTGACCCTGACGTCAAAGTTATGAACTATAAAAGGACGTCACTGAACGCGCCTGCACACAACGAGCCCTGGCACGAGCCTCGCGATTGAAAGCCTGCCATGGCCGCTCGTAAGTTCATGGAACGCACCCCGTTTTAATTCCAGAATCTCTAGAACCATAATTTCGAAAATTGCACGCTGTGCTGTTCCTCTTCATCGCTCAGTTGGAACTCCTCTAAGCAGGGTCGTTGAAAACAGAAGAACGGGGAGGGGGGCAATTCGCCCCCCCCCCCCCCAAGTGGCGTCGAAAAAGGGGGCGCAAAGGGCATAAGGGTGTAAGGGGGGGGGGGGGGGGGGGATATCGCCCCAGCCCGGACTATAGAATTTCAGAGAGTTATAATAAAAAAAACACAGACGTTTACAGTTCTCTGTAATGTCGAATTAAAGCGCAGCTTTTGAGGAGGAGGAGGGGAGGGTATGCCCCTCCGCCCCCCACCCCCTCCTCCTATCCTGCTCCCCTCTCATTTAGCGGGGAAACCTAATTGGTTGTTAAAATCACGTGACGTCAATTTCCCCGCTAAATTTAGTGAAAAAAACGTCCCATAATGCCACGCGCGCTCGGTTACGCCGACGGTGACGCCGCTCAAGCTCGAAACGGGCGCATAAGAGTTGCGCTCTAAAATTCGGGGGAAGGTTTATCCCCCTTCTTCACTACTATCACCCCACCTTCACTCTCTCTCTCTCTCCCGAAACACTTTCTACGGCCCTTCCTGACTCCTATTTGAGTGTGTGTTTGTACATTTCGAAAAAAAAAAACCGAGACTGGGACAAGAAGCTGTTATACCTTTCTTTTCCCCGGCTTTTTTCTCGCCATCCCCCCTCGCCCCCTCATCTCTCGGTCATTACCGACGTCTCTATACACAACGTCTGTGGGTGACCCCGGTGACGTTGTTGACAGTGGCGGAAGATGAGCTCTAAAACCGCATACACCGCGCACGGCTCCACAATATCACAAAGTTTGATCTTCGCCTCGATTCCGAAGCGAAGATTTTGGCCTCAAATAACTCCTTCCCAAAGTTGTGAAACGTCACTTTGTCGTCAGCAATAACTTCCACAAACGACGATCTTGCGACGAGAAAGTTCAGAGTATTTACAGCCCGCCTAGGTACAATCTACGTTTTCATTGACTCTATCGTGGCGTAGGGATGTAGGGACACGCGGGCGCGACGTCATCAGTGCAGCCGTTCAATCGGCTGGCACCACGGTGTTGCTCGCGGGCGCTCCGATGAAGCTCGCAACAACTTTGTGCCTAACATTCTCTCTGGAATTTGAGCACCGAGAAAGCTTGGATGATTGACATCTCGTCCCGCGTGACGTCAACGTCGCGAGAGTCCAATCAGCACGCTCTGCGAACTTCGTGCCCAACTTTGTGTTTGACGAGTTTAGCAACCCAGGAATATTAAAACGTTCGTAGAAACTTCATAACGTCACCTCTGCCGCTCCACACGGGCCTAATTATTATCTTCGAAATATTTTCGGCTTCTGCCACCCGTATCCACGTCGGAAGGAGCTCGTGTGGCCCGTTCGATAGTTTCTGGCCGTATTCCAAAACTTACTCGATCTAACTCTAGGGTAAAAATGGTTATCGAAAACCTACTCGCGTCCAGCGTTTATTTTTTGTTGTCACGTGACATAATCCGCCTGGGGTAACTCGGATCCATTCTAAGTAGGTTTGGAACGCATCCTCGGTGCGTCGCGCTCTTGTACGCTATGCGCCGTTTAGTTCCTGCGCTCGGAGTATGAAACTCGGAGCGTCGGAGTAGGAGTAAAGGAGCGCCGACTCAACGCGGCCATTGACTCCCGGGCGATTGCAAAGGCCGTAAGAAGAGAAAAGAGCACGCGCTTCCAGTCCGGCCGTGCCCAGGGATCCTTGGTTCAATCTCCACCCCTGCTCTTTTCGATCTGGATGAGCATCGTACCGGCGTGCGGTCATGTACCACTACTGCGTGGTGCACGTCAAAGACCCCAGGCTACGGGTTGTACTGCACTGGCTAAATTGCTCATCTACAGCTGGGAGACAAGTCGCCCGTTGAGGCAGACGAAGTTCAAGGCTGTATAAACATACACACACCCCAATTTGTCTCCGACAGATAATGTAGCACCGGTTCATTTCACCGTGGCATAGTAAGATCACAGTTGAAAGATGTGTTCATAACGGACAATAGCATAGTGAACTCCCGAGGTTATTTATGAAGACACTAAGTTATTTAGAGGTTCCTTTGATTTTGCCTAATAATTAGAAAGGTGAATAGAAAAAAAAAAAGAAACGTACGCCTCACCTTTTTGTTAGAAACGTATTTTCTACCTACTGATGACCAGGGTGTCGAACCGAACCCGAACCCGAACCGAAAACCAGATCAAAACCGTTATTTTTGACCGAACCGGAACAAAACCGAAACCGAAATCGAACGCTTCATATTGAACCCGAACCGGAATGAAACCATAATCTGATGTGGCGGTTACCGGTTCAACGAAAACGGTTCAGGGCCAATTGTGTCAATAATTGGTCGAAATGGGAAAAGTTGCGGGCGTATATTTTTCTTATGTTGCCGAGACTAACCCTACGCACTGTGAGATATTTTTACATTTTGTTTTATTGCATTTGTTATAAAAAATACATAATCGTCTGGAGAGCTTCAACTTTCCTTTGTTTCTTGGATTGACCGTGGCGGCGGCGGTGATTTCAAAGAACGCTTGGCCGCTTGGCTACGAAATATCCAAGTGTCGGAGCGGATTGCGCCATTGTAGGCACAAAGGTGCACGGGTCCACAATTGTTTGACCTCAAGATAGACCGTAGTTGCGGTCGATGAGCCATTTAGTCAATCGAGCACCGATAGCGCACCACGTGACCTTCCGCTTGAGTGTAGAGACACCCTGGAGGAAGGGGGGACAAGTACCGCGCTGCATTGGCAGTGTATAGTTTATAGGGTCGCCTGTGGTACATTTCAATGAAAAACAATCCCTTCTTCAACTGTGACATCTTACTGGGTGCCGAAAACAGGTAGCATGTATAAAAAAAAAACACGTGTGTGCAGAACAAAACAAACCAAAACATTTGGAGGGCAAGCAATCTAGCTAGAGACCTTTTTACTGTTTACAAAATCACAACCCAGCATGTCCGTGTTTGTGGCTTCGGAAAGCGAGCAAAGCACGCGCTATTCGCCCGAACACTAAAGATAGCACCAGCCAGAAGCTCTTTTTTGGAAAGGTCTGTACACTCATCCCGAAAATACGCCCTCTTCTGGGAGAGTTTGAAATACTGCACAGCTGCGTGTGCAAAAGACACCATAAAAATGGAAAGCCGATCGCTTATATATAGTTCACTTAAGAACAGAAATATACAAGTAATAGCCTTGCCATATGAATAGTTTCCTTTGCGCACGTCACTGCGCAGAGTTTTCATATCTGCCTGAAGAGAAAGTAATATTGGGAAGGGTCTATTGCAAGTACCTCGTGCTCAGAAGAGGCTCCAGGAAGTGCTCGGTCAATATTCAAAGGTCGAGCTAGGAACCGGTTCGAACCGGTTCGCGCTTATTAAAACCGGTAACCGGAGTGATATTATGTGCGCTACCCTAAACCGGAACCGAACCGGAACAAAATACAATGCTACTGAACCCGAACCCGAACCTAACCAAAATAATGACCGGTTCGACACCCTGCTGATGACCCGTTTGGTACTATCCGCAAAACGGGAAGTGTTAAATTTACAAAAAAAAAAATTGTTTCGGGCGCCAAAACGCTAACGTCAAAATTCAATTTGCATCTCAGTGTAAGCACCTGTTTGTTGGTTAAGAAAATATATTGTAATTATTCAAAATAATAAAAATCATGCTTCTTTTTTTTTCATATCAATTAGCCACCAAACCAGGTCTACAAAGAATAAAAATATCTGAAATAATGTTTTATAAAATAAATGTTCGGAATAAGTATTCTAGCCTTCTTTGCAATGCTTTCAATTATTTTTTTTTTTAAATTTCCAAATACATATTAGGGTATTTCTGTTTAACCTGCACGATCTTAGGGTGTTTACGAGCCACGCTTGTAGCGTATGCAAGTAGCGTTTGACCACGCGCGCTAACATAACACACACACAAAAATAGAACCAATAAAAGTCTCGCCTTCAGAGCCTTATCAAGCCTTTCGCTAGGAGTCTGCTGACGTCTAGTTACACGTGCAACACGTGATGGCGCCTGCATTCAAATAACTGATTGAAAGGAAATATGTTTTTTTTTTTCTTATGTTGATTACTTATTTCTAATTACTTATATTGAAGAGATTTGCGCGTGCAGTGCATGCACTTAGTAATGTTTTTTTAAGAAAATCTTGTTTTTAGCCCGTGTAGATAATTTACGCATCGCGGGAAGATTAAACTCTGAAAATGAAATGCCAGCAGTTGGAATAGAGTGCGAAAATTTGAGAGGAGGACGTCAACTGGATCAAAATATATAAACGAGAGAAGAAATTTCTCTATGAACGACGTCCACCTGAGCCTAATATTGTCAAAACAAGGACTGACGTTGTGGACACCGTTAGAATTTATTTAATTAAAAAAGAAGCTGTCAGCAAAAAATAAAACAAAGACTTTTTTTTTTTCTTTTTTGCTGCCAAAAGTGTATTTAATTTATGTAGATGTCACATGCGTCCAGAACGTTAGTTCTATTTGCTTTGATGATATTAGACTTAGGTGGACGTCGGCTGATTCACTGCACAATGGCGGAAAAACCGACATCTGAAACTTTGGGTGATAATCGGAAATGCTGCGCGCGCAAGCGTGTTTGTATTTTTGGCTTGAGCTACCGCTGCACGAGTACTGTTGCAGCTGACGTGCAGTCGAACACAAAGAGCTGACGCTTGTATCCATAATTGCGCAGGGATTCCACAGCTTGGAACAGAGGTCAAACTTTCGAAAAGGTCCATCGAGCTTGCCAGAAGCACTGTTCGTAGCTTGAGCCTTACATGTGACTCCTCTTTCATGCTTTGCACTCCCGTACACTGAAGAAATGTTTTTTTCCGGACGTCCACTTCCGCTACCAAATAAGATGACATGATCAAGTAAGGAGAAGCCCAAAGATTACTCCCAGTGGAAGAGGGAAAAAAAGACACAAATGGTTGTTGTTTATTATGCTGTAGTTTCATAGAGCGACAATTAGAAATAACCAATACTAATAATCCTCAAGCAAAAGACACAATCAATCTCCGCCCCTGCCCGTTTCGATCTTGATGAGCATCGTACTGGCGTGCGGTCGTGTATTACTACTCCGTGGTGCACGTTAAAGACCCCATGCTTGCGGTTGTACTGCACTGGCTCGTCTTCAGCTGATCGACAGGCCGCCAGTTGAGGAAGACGTGAGGCAGACTAACTTCAGGCAGTATAAACACACACACGAACACAAATGAAGCACACACAGAAAGGTATCTTTGACAAGCATGCTGTCTTTCGGTGCTTTGAAGTAAGCACGAGCGATTGTAAGCCTGACAAAGATATGCATTCGCGTGCGTGATAATAATAATAATTGGGGTTGTGTGGATATTTATACAGCGAGTCGTTGGTCAGCCATTTTAAAGTTGCAACGAGTCACTCGCTGTAGATGAGCAATTTAGCCAGTGCAGTACACCCGCTAGCCTGGGGTCTTTAACGTGCACCACGCAGTAGTAAAACATGACTGCACGCCGGTACGATGCTCATCCAGATTGAAACGGGCAGGGGTGGGGATTGAACCCAGGATCCCTGGGTTCTGCAGCGCGAGCTTTCGCTCCACGTGCGAGGGCATAGATAGCACAGAGGTGGGCTCCACGGGGACAACAGGAGAACGTACCCAACTTGGGTTGCCTGTGAAATACCCCATCGGTCCCACTTCGGCTATGAATGGGCAGAGTTAGCTCAAATGGGAGCTCTACGAGAACAACGCTTGTGTATGCCTAACTGGGGTTGCCCGTGAAATGCCCGTGAAAAGTCTGGGTCACGCATCGGCTATGCGGGTGCGGAGGTAGCAACGATGAGGGCTTCAGGGGGAAACGCGTGGGCATGCCCGACTTGTGCTGCCCATACAATGCCCCCGTGGGCCCTAGCTCGGCTATGCGGAGGCACAGGTCACACAGAAGAGGGCTTGATGGGGGAACGCGCGGGCATGCTCAACTTGGGCTGTCCGTGCAAGCCCAAGTTCAAAGTGGCTAAATTCCTTCTCTCTTATCACTGAGAGTTAAGAAAACACAGAAGAATAAAAAACGTCACGAAAATGATACATACCCTGTTTTGTTATGGTCCGGCTTTCATTGCGTTCTGAAATGGCAATATGCTAAACAAACGTGGCCCTAGCTCCGTTTACTTATCTATTTTGAAATATTTATTTCTCATTGATGTTGTGTCAGCGTATCTAAAGTTCTAAACCCAGGTTCGTGCCTCAATAATGACACCATTTTGTTTTCTTTGTGCGTGCCTCCATGATAAGTCAAATATTTATGGTGAATTCAGACATTTTCTTTTGAAGATTACATTATTTTACAATGATCGTAGAATTATTCCTTTGTGTACTAGGTTTTCTAAATGTGCAAAAAAGTGACGATGACTCTCCGTTGGGCATGTTTTAACACTTTTTATTGTTTTTTTTTTTTTTAACAAGTGTGTATTTTAGTACGCATGAATGTGCCAAAAGTGTTTTATTCTATGTAAGTGTTGTGTATTTTTCTTTACAATTCTGTGTATTTGCTGCAAGCTACGGGAGTAAAAGCCCGACTAAGACAAAGTGTCTTTCGTCTCTACCTCTCTAGAGGACTTGAACATTGAAAATATAAACTTCAATTCAATTCCAGTCAATGTTTATAGGTATTCCTTCACGTGCCGAATATCGGATTACCATTGTGCCTCGATAAGACGACGCGAGGCGCTGCTTCCTTCCGAGATAGTTTATTGGGACGGGGCAGGATTCTCTGACTTCTTTTACATGCACCAACGTTCAAGTTGTTTTCGTGATGTGATCCCAGCTTCATTTCCATAAACAATATCTGCACACATTCTTCTTGATGAGGAGTTAAAAACTTCGTGCGGCATATTATTTTTTTTTTCTTTTCGCGAACCTTTTTTTTTTTTTTGCGACAAATTAATGTGCATGTTACCAAGAGAATTGACCGTGAATAAAAAACATTTCTTGCAGGGAATTAAAAAAACTTTTGACCAGAACTGGCAAGGTATTAGTGGGCGCATGTAGGAAGAGGAGTGACCGAGCGCGGTTCGCTTTTGATGTGTAAAACGTTTCACGTGCCTTCCTCGTTCTGTCTTGCTTCTTTGATGCGATTCAAGGCCCGTTCACAAACTTGCGACTTTTTAAGTCCAAGTGCCTTGGAGCATCTTAAAGGGATACTACAACGAAATTTCGGCGCTCATTTTTTGGTCTATATCTGTTCAAAAGAGCAGTATCACATGGAACATACCAATATCTTGTTAAAAAAGTCTCGAAAAGGAATTTTAAAACGAATTAAACGATTAGCAAAGAGCACCTGGTGGATGTCGCTAACGCCTCGTTTGTAATGCTCGTCTAGGAACCTTGACAGCTAGTGACGGAGGTTGTCTCGCCTCCGGCCACGACGAGAGAAGGGGGGAAGGGGGAACTCCCCTCTTCCCGAGAATCCCTTTTGTGTGTCGCAGAAGTCGCTATTGTCCCCCTACAAGATTATAGAAGATTAACCCGTCACTCAAAATTCGTACAAAAGCAGCCGCTTCGGTGGCTGAAACGACTAGGCCATCCTCTCGGCGTCAGCCTCGCCGTAGCTTTGCTCGTCTCGAGACGACCTACGTCACGATTGCGTTGGATGTCACGTGCTCTAAGCTGGGCCTTCTCCGAGCGCGTGCCAGAGTGGGCCGTTTATAACGAAAAATACAGCCACCAGGATCAAAATACAAACGTGCGATTGTCATTTACGGATATTGTGGATCATATTGAACCTATTTTTGAACACGACGGGAATATTTCAAATTTCGTTGAAGTATCCCTTTAAAATATCTTACGAGAGGACACACTGGCACCACCTATCGGGTAGCAGCGGAACACTGGGCGGTCCCGCATATTTTCAACTTCTTTCGTGCATCATTCTTTTTTTCTTGGCCTCAAAAACATTTGTCAATGTTAGAAACGAACACTTCTCATAAGTGATACGTATATTTGACCTCGTAAATACCGCCAAACCTTCTCTCTAGCGAAATGCAGCTCCAGGGTCAGCGCATTGATGGCGCCGGCGTGTCAGTGTGTTCTCTCGTCGTAGGAGATTTTAAGAGGTTTTAAGGCGCTAGGTTCTAAAGGCCCGTTCACACTCTTGCGACCTCTTAAACCTGGACTCCTTAAAACTTCTTAAACCAGAGGACACACTGGCGCCATCTATTGGGTAGCAGTGTAAACTCGGCGGTCCGGCATATTTTTTTTGTTTCTCTCGCGCATTATCCTTTCTTTCTTGGCTCGAAAAACTTTTGTCAATGTTATAAACGAGCCTTTCTTTGGGTATTACGCACATTTGACCTCGGAAATCCCGCAAAACCTTCGCTCTTGTGAAATGCAGTTCCAGGGTCACCGCATAGATGGCGCCACAATGCCAATGTGTTCCCTCGTTCTAAAAAAATGTAAGAAGTTTTAAGAGATCTCGCCTTTCTCAGTCGTACTCGGTCGCAAGAGTGTGAACGGGCCTTAAGAAGTCAGGAGTGTGTGAACGGGCCTTAAAAAGTCGCAAGTGTGTGAACGAGCCTTAAGACAGTAGGCCCTATATTTATTTTTTGGTACTTCAAGTAACGCGTGCTTGGAGAAAGCCGTACGAAGTACACAGAGCGGCCATCATTAAAGGGACAATTAAGGGAATTTCGGACATCTTTTTGGCGATTGAACTTGGTTCCAGGCACGTCTCAGGCCACGTTGCCCAAGTTTCAGCCGAAACCGGCGCTTGTGTGCCGCGCAAATCAATTAAACAGTCGCGGTAATAATCGTACCGGGATCGACTGGGGCGACGCCCCGAGAGTTGCGGGAGAAGCCAGGAGAAGCGGAGCTCACGTGACCGATGCGGGGCCAAGAAGCGCGACGTCACAAGAGACGCGTCAGCGATTGGTCGAAACGAGAAACGTGCCCTCGGTCACGTTTTGGTTCGCGATTTTAGGAATACTGTTCTAATTTCCGCTTGAATAACCATGAAAAGTATAAATCGGACCGGAAATGATTACTAACCTTAAATAATGCAACATAAATGTTTTTTTTTTTCTTTGCTACGCTGGATGCGAAACGGGCAACGAGCAACTATGGGCAAACAAAATAAAATAAAAAAAAAAAGAACACGGTATCGAAGGATTCTGCAAAATGGTAGATGTAGATGGCTGTCGACTGAAGACCAGTATTCGTTCGGGCGACGCTAGTTTTCACGTGTGGGTTGCTGTTCGTGTTCTTTGACGACGAAAAGAGGACGTCCGCGGAGGAATCGGATCCCGGAACGACCGGATCGCCGCCGCTTTCTCCTCGGCATCTTCCCCTCGTCCGTCTTTCGGAATGCGGGCCGCTCGTTGCCGGCTGGCTGGGCGGCCTCCGTGGGGGGCCGCCACACACGTACTCCCGTTCCGTTGGTGATCGGTCACTGAACGGAAGCTCGAACTCGCTCGCGAGAGCGGCATTGCCGTCTATGTTCACAGCTTCGGCGAAACGGCCGCGTCAACCGCGCCACCGCGCTGCTATAATCCACCGCGGTAACCAGAGTCTCGATCTCCTAAATACTACCGATACCGACTATGCA